>JAVLUZ010000824.1:0-176497 GCA_036768485.1 Mermis nigrescens | reverse complement strand
AACGGGACACTTCTGGAAGGTGCGGTTTTTTTCAAAAGAAAGATAATAAAAAAATTCGCTGCCCGTGTTTTTTTGTTTTTCTTGAAACTCAAAATTGACTGTGTAAAGAAGGTGTAAAGTTTTTGTGTAACGTTATAACATAGGACAAATTTTGGGACCTTTTTACTGCGGCATGTGGACAACTGAGTATTGATGACTCGAAGGATTGAACAGAATAGGATAATAGAGGGATGAATTCTACAGATGACACTTTTTTTGTTTTTTGAAATTCGCATTATTTATCGAACGGCAGTGTAAAGAGTGCGAAAATCTGGGGGTGAAAAAGCACTTTTTGGTCGAGTTTTCAACCTTCCTATGTCCGATACTAACTCCGGTTATGAGGTTTTTAAAATGTTTTCTGACAGAAATGTAGAGCGGATCAAGGGCTACATTCTGCATATAAGCAAAGTCTTCTATGCTCTATGGTGAGTTAGATCCTGGGGTTTAAAGTTTACACTCTAGTGGATGGTGTAAAAAAACGGATTTTAACTAAGATTTCTCTGCCAAATTTTTCCGCTTATGAGTCAGTGCAAATCGAAGACAGCATTAATAAAGTGCCTCAAAGGGGCTAAACATCGCAGCAAACCGCATTTAAAAAACGCAATATTGATTTATTTATGGGGGTGTAAAGTTCGAAATCAGAGGTAAAAAATGGGCGAAAAAACACGTTTTTTTCCGAAGTTTGATTGATAAATCATGCCAAATAATTTTTGCAACAGAATTTTGGCACACAGGAATGTACTACGATTTAAAAGCTACAAATTGTACCAAACCGAATTTCTTTAAACTCAATGGGGAGTTCGGTACGGAATTTTAAAGTTTACAGTGTTCTAAATGATGGAAAATGCGTTTTTGTTGCGTTTTTTGTTCGCCACTTTCTCCGTCCAGAAGTCGGGATAAGTCTAATAGAATAAAAATAAAGTGCTTTATATCGGGTGCATGTCAAAGCAAATTGTCTATACATTAATATTTAGCGAGTGTAAAGTCAAAAATTTGGAGTTTAAAATGCGTTTCTGTCTTGTTTTTTCTACCTGCTTCTCCGGTTACGAGTCAGGGACACGTTTATCAAGTCTAGAAATGGACCAGGAACCAAATTTGATATGCCAGTCTGGCGCATATGTTTACACTCTACGGTGTTGTAAAGTAGTTTACACCAATTGTTAGTTTGCCCATATAACATTATGTAGACTTAATTTTTTCATAAATATTAATCGTAATATCGGAACAATATCAAAATTACGAATCTGACTAAAATCTTCTTTACACTAGGTGTTTACATGAAGTTTACACTACATATGTATTTATCTTCGTTTTTGAGCATTCCAGAAACCTAATTTTTTCTTGGAGTCTAGAAGTTTTCAAAGGATCAAATGTGAGACGTCACGTAGGCGCGTTTGTTTACATCCAACAGTGATGTAAAGTAGTTTACACTCATTGTTTATATGTCCTCAGACCATTGTAGAGACATAATTTTTTCATGAATGTTGATCATAATATCCGAGTAATTTTTTACACTGCATTTTAGCCTTTGTTCTAGAGCATTGCAAAAACCGAAATTTTTTCCTGATATAAAAATTTACAGGGAATGAAATATATACGTCAGTTGGGCGCGCTTGCTTACACTCAGCAGTATTGCAAAGTGGTTTAAACCTAATGTTTATTGTCTTTAAAACACTATGGAGACTCATTTTTCCATAAATGTTGAAAGAAATATCGGAGCAATATCAAAATTACGAATCCGACTAAAATATTCTTTACGCTATGTGTTTGTGTAAAGTTTACGTTACGTGTTAACCTTAATTCGATAGACTTGCAGAGACTTTGTAACTGAAGTCAAGAAATTTTCAAGGATTCATATGTGAGACATCAACTAAGTGAGTTTGTTTACCCTCAAAAGTAATCTAAAGTGATTTAAAAATTATGTTCGAGTGTCCTTAGATCATTGAAGAGATGTAATTTTGTCTTAAATGGGTTGCATTAAAGTTAAATCTTTCTTAGCCGTGTTTATAATAAATTTCACAAAATCTTGAACATGGAGAGCTATCGTTTAATTGATGTAAATTGCCTGCAAAAGTGGTTTAAAATGAACCAGCAATCACACTACTGTGCACAGAAGTCGTGAAAGATATGCAGCTTTATTGTAATCATGTACATTAATAAGCCGTAAACTGTTAGTATTCTCTACACCTAGTAGTTGTGTAAAGTTTGCACTATTCATTTGTTGTTAATATGTAGTCTATACTACAAATTTATTCTACTACCAAATCAAAGAGTTAGTGTTCCTTACATTTGATATTTGCGTGAAGTTTTTGAATTTTTGCCGAAAAACTTTGCCTTCTAATTTACCAACATCCCGCCTTTTCCATTTTCTTGAAGTTTAAAATCTTTTATAATTCTCTTAATAATTTAATGGTAGGTTTTAACTTTAAGTTTCTCTTGGTTTACAACTCTCGCTTAGCAAGCTCATTTTTCAAAACTTTTTCATAGTGATCAGATTAGTCGCGTTTAGTTTGGAATTGGTGGACGGTCGTTATTTTATTACTCGGCTTAAATAAACCAAGTGACTATCTTTTGATTATTTTCTTTATCGCAAATTCAAACACCCAATTTTCAATTTGAAAATTAATCCAATTTTCAATTTGAAAATTGAAAATTGGGCGTTTTCAATTTCAAAAGTCACAACACATTGTGCTTGTGTATTGATTGAGTGAGGATTTGCAATGTGAATTCGTTGGTTAAATTTTTGTGCTTGATTATAAGTGAACTGCACATTAAGAAGAAATAACTTAATGCAGTTTTAATTTGAAAATGGATGGTGTCAATAAGGTTGTCTTGTTTAAAAAGGATAATGCTGACGTTAAGAACAATATTGTTTTCCGCGTTCTTGGACTGTTGTCATTATTGTGGCATGTTACTGATTGTGTTTACTGACTGATGTACTCAAATCACGCTAATTAAAAGTAGTGTACTAGCAAAGAAAAATGCTCCGATGGAACAAAAAAGATGAATATACTTGGAATTGTGGATTATTATGGATGTAAAAGGAGGGGACTAGGAAAAATCTACCTAAAGTCGGAAAATCTGCTAAAAATCACACTTTCTCTAAGCAACGCAAAAAATCGATGTATATTCTGCGGCCTCTAAAAAAGTGTATTTTTTAAATAATGTTCGAAGTTTCAGATAAGAGTGTATAAACGAAATCTATCAAGGTTACTTTTTTAAATTGCTGGCACCTGATTGATAGAAAACTAAGAGGTATTGTATTTAAAGTTGTTTTATTTTATGAGCATTATAGCAAGCAAAGCAGGAGCCGATTGATTAGTGCACACAATCGTTTCGGGCATGCTAGTGTATCTACATTAAGTCTGTTTCAAGTCAACTTACGCGTTTCCTACTGTTTTAAACCAACCATGTCTTCACTTGTCTTCGATGTTTGCTATTTCATTCAATTGGCTTGGAAGACTGTTACTTTACTTAATATCATTTCCATAGCTACTGCATAGCTAACGTGCTGCTGTTTCAATCATTGTTATGGTTTAATATTTATTTTAATCTGTTGGCCGCAGAATATACATCGATTTTTTGCGTTGCTTAGAGAAAGTGTGATTTTTAGCAGATTTTCCGACTTTAGGTAGATTTTTCCTAGTCCCCTCCTTTTTACATCCATAATAATCCACAATTCCAAGTATATTCATCTTTTTTGTTCCATCGGAGCATTTTTCTTTGCTAGTTCCTATCTACCTACCTAATATTTTGTAATCTCCCAGTCTGTTTCACCACACAAGTTTTAACATAAATTTTAAAAACTATATCCGACATCAAACTGACCGTTTGCGATTATAGCATTGATTTGATATATAATTATTATAATCCATCGGCTTACTTTCGAAAAAATCCTTAAAATTAACGCTTAAACTTATGTGAAACAGATTATAGGCTAACCTCAATTATGAGCTGAGTTCACCTTATGTTATGCATTTATCAACACAGACAGATGTTACTTCACTCATACTACGCTGCGCTAATTGTGCACACGAATAACGCTGGTACATATGTACAAACCTCAACGGAGACGATACATATGTATGAGGTGGCTCGGCTCGGTCGGTATACATATGTACATACATACTTATACGTATAGTCTCCATATGATAATACAACCTGTGGAAAATACCTACTGCATCATGCGTACAAGATAAGTAGGTAAGATAAAGAGCGAAAAAGGAAAAAGTGCTACCACTTTATACTAAAATTATATCAAAAATATTTTCACACTTTCCAGATTTTTAATATGATAAGAATATAATATACCAAAATTCACAGAATTAAAATATAATATTGATAGTCCAGCAGGTGCCTACCAAAATCATACCAAAATTTATTTTCGGTAATATCAAAATAACAGGGCCTATCAGGCTTAACACCCAACACCGTTTCCGGCATAAGTTTTCCAAATGAAGGGGGTTTAGGGGCTCGGAAACGGGGTAACCCATTATTAATATGCGAAGCTGACCTTCCATCGGGGGTTTCTTTGCTCTGGGGTAGTCCAAAGTGCCAGTACCGGAGTTCCCCAAGTAGAGTCCATCGGGATTAACACCTGCAACCCTATTTCTGGCAAAAGTTCTCCCACTGAAGGGGGTTTACGGGCTTGGAAACCGGGTACTCCATTATTCATATGTGAAGCTGACCTTCCGTCGGGGTTTCTCTGCCCTGAGGGTAGCCCAAAGTGCCGGAACCGGGGTTCCCAAGTAGGGTCCATCAGGGTGAACACCCGTAACCATATTTCCGGTTAAATTCTTCCCACTGAAGGAGGGTTTAGGGGCTTGGAAACGGGTTACCCCTTTATTCATATGTAAAACTGACCCCGTTTCCGTCGGGGGTCTCTCCGCCCTGGGGGTAGACCAAAGTGCCGAAACCGGGGTTCCCTAGGTAGGGCCCATCATGGTGAACACCCTTAATCCCGTTTCCGGCGAAATTTCCCCCACTGAAGGGGTTTTTCGAGGCTACTTGACAATTTATTGTTGCGACTAAAAAAGCGGTTTACAAAAGTGTAATAAAACTGAATGACAAAGGCAACTTAAAACAATAGTACTAATAGTCTGTTTCACATACAAATTCAGGCATAAATTTTAAGAATTTTTATTGACAGCAAGTCGACAGATCTCGATAATTATGTATCGAATAAACGCAATTATCGCAATCTGTAAACTTATTTATTGTCAGTTTTAATTCTCAGAGATTACATCCAAGCATGTTTTCGGCTAAAAGGGGGGGTGTCCACCGCACTCCTGAAATACAAATCTGTGTGAAGCTGCTTTATGTCTTATAATAAGTAAAAGCGCTTAGGTATTGTTTCTAACGTATGGTCAAAAATCTCGAATTGTGCTATAAAATAATTACATAAATCCACAAACATTTGTTTAAATCTCAAATTTCATCTTATTCAGTCGTCCATTCGATTGCGGCCGTCAAATCCGCCGATATCCGACGGATGGCCTTTCGATGAATTCTGTGGGGTATTCTGAGCCGCTGCGGTCTGTAATGGAAAAAAGAAAATATGTCGAACTGAAAGGAAATATTTCTATGCAATTTAATAATTTTAGTGATGCAACTACGTTTACAAATAGGGTTGTATTGAGGAGGGCAACCGCCCGCAATTTTTTTTTGAAAGGCAAGATAAATAAATATGCAAAGAAAGACGAAGCTATTGCATTATATTAGAAAATCTTCGAATTTTCAACACTTCGCGTTATGCGTATTTTGCATAATTTTGTCTCATGCGCGACTAAAAAATGTTACTCTCCACAGTCTATTAAGAAAGACAGAGAAATAAAACGTTTTCCGAAAAGTTTTTAATTTATTATCCTAATGGATGAAACAAATTGAAGAACAATTCATAAAACAACCTGAAAAAGACAGGAGAATACGGTTTTTACTAGTTATCCCAACGTTATAGTTTTCAAGATTATAAAAACCAATTTATAATTGGTCCGCCCCAGGCGAATCCTGAATAAGAGCCTGGGCACTGCACCAATTTTTTCTTCACTAGCCCTGGGCCCTGTTGCATGAAATGTTTTCAAAAGTAATAAGTACTGAATTCATAAGTTCATAAGTGGAAACGCGTTGCATAAAATTATAATAACTTATGAATTCATACGCGTTCATAAGTGAATTTTCATACGTAAATATCCGCGGGCGTTGCAAGAAAGTTTCAAGTCCATTAGTAATAAGAATCGTTATATATGAAAAAGGCCAATTTTTAAACAACATTTGTACACTTATGAATAGCTGCTGCACACGCGTTTTCTACGATTAGACATATACTTGTCCACTTATTTCCTTGAAAAACGAAGATCATCCGACAATAACTGATATTTTTTGGAAATATGATCAAAACATTTAATGTTTTGATAAAAAATTAAGAACTTGAACTACATACTTCATGTACAAGCTAAATAGACGCTTGTTCTGTTGTAGGTGAGTGAACAATAAATTTCTTAACACGACGAATTACCATATTCTCATTGCAAAGCGCGATGCCGTATCATTGCGTGACCTACATACCGTAATATGTATTGACATAACGAATGACCAGACCACCCAATGCGTCCGTGTATGTATATATATATATATATATATATATATATATATATATATATATATATATATATATATATATATATATATATATATATATATATGTGCATGTATAACCTACCTATTTATTTGTGCAAGTCGAGACGATGCACTTATGAATTAGAAAGTCAGTCATAAGACTTTTATGCAACGCATTTTCATAGGACTCATAAATGCTTATGAATTCGTAAGCACTTATGAAACTATAAGTAACTTATAATTTTGTGCAACAGGGCCCTGATAGGAGAATGTCAGGAAAAGCATAAATACATTGTTTAGAGACGTAAAAACAGTTTATCATACCAAATCGCAGCTAAAATAGGACTTATGTACCTAATTCCACATAATAATGGATTTGGACAGCTCCTGCATCTAAAAGTCAATGATTTAGTCAATTTTTGTTAAAAATACGCTTGAAAATCAATGATTTACTCGGTTTTTTGCCAATTCTGCCCCTAAAACTCAATGACTGAGCCCACAGATTACGCATTTTTATATCGTCCATTTCAGCATCATTTGGTGATCATCTGCGTTTGAATATAAACTCGTTACGCGCGTGTTAATAATGCCATTTTTTGCAATGCGTCAAAAATGCTATAAAGTTTAAGGTACGAATCTTAAGAGTTCGTTGCAGTGTTTTTTTTTGTACAAGGTCCGTTTGTACATGTACAAAGATGGTCCCCAAAAGTCTTTGTACATTTTGCACATGCAAATTTTTGTGTACTATAATATTGTACAGTAGCGATTTTAGTGTGGTAAAACAGGGTTTTCGATCTTAGGTAGTGTATTTTAGCTAATTTCTGGGTTTATGACGCTAAAAATTACTAAAAATTATCTGAAAACGGCGCGAAGCGCCGAAAAATATTGACATTTTTCCATTCTAAATGCAAATTCTGCCATTTTAAAGATATATAGGACAAATAATTTATCAGTTCGGCGCGAAGCGTCGAAAATTTTGGGAATTTTACACCTTTTTACAGTTTTTGTCTTCCTAAAAATCTTTGTACATTTTGTACACACAAAATTTTTGGGTACTATAATATGGTACAGCAGCGATTTTAGTATCGTAAAAACAGAGTTCTTCGACTTTTCGTAGTGTGTTTTAGCTAATTTCTGGGTCTCTAAGGGCAAAAATCACTAAGAATCGTCTTAAAACGGCGCGAAGCGCCGAAAAATTTGACATTTTTACTTTTGAAATGCAATTTCTGCCATTATAAAGATATATAGAACACACAATTACTCATTTTCGGCGCGAAGCGCCGAAATTTTTTCGAATTATAGACCTTTTTTGCAATTTTTGTCTTCCCAAAAATCTTTGTACATGTACAAAGACGGTCCCGAAAAGTCTTTGTACATCGGGGAAAATCTTTGCCGAATACAAAAAAAAACCGTGGTTCGTTGCCGACAAAATGTGACAAATGGTTGTAAGTTTTGTCTGAAATGTGACTTTCTAACGACCAGATTGATCAAAAACAGCGCATAATGCAACACATTCAGAGTTCGACATTCTAGGCAGATCGTGATAAAATTTCAGGGAGGGTTTGCGGATAAGCACACATGTATGTATGTACTCATATGTGGAAACTTTAATTGATGAAGAGGATCCTCATAAAAGACTGAAAACGTAATTTGATACTCTCGTTTTTGTAGACTTGAACGATCTTTTCACCGAATAAAATAATATTAACTGATCGCTATCAACACCTGACATTTGGCAATATCAAAATTTGCGATATTACTGCGTTTAATGAGTTGTTATTCTAATAAACGTATTTCTAGTGACAACATTGGCAATAATATTTCAACCTAACCTTGCACCTAATTTGTAATTTTTTCGCACCTAATACAACTTTTTTGCTTGCACCAAAATTCTAGCTTAGTTATAACTTAGAAAAGACATCTTTATATGTTTTAGCACAGCAATGCAAAACATACGACGACGTCCTGAGTTATAACATAGGCTGAAAAGTCGGCATAAGTGTAGTACCCGGGCCGGGACCCATACTTTCTACACTGCACTATAGGTATATAGTATATATAGTACCCGTCACACGTACTTTCTTTACTGCACTATAAGTATATGGTACCCGTGACTCGTACTTTCTACAGTATGACCTGTACTTTCTACACTGCATGACCCGTACTATCAACGCTGTGTGCACCTATGCCCCGTTCCCGTAAATACAGCCCTGTATCCAACGTTCGCTCAGTGAGAACTAATTGAATTCGATCTCATTCAAATGTGAATTCAAAATGCTACATATAGAAAAGTCACAATGCAACCGAATACAAAAATGACACAAATTTTCTATATTTTCTTATTCAAGATACTATACATTGACACTCCGACATTACATAAGTTGCATTACGTACAAAAATTGAAATTTTTAACCTGCAGATTGCTGAGCAAAGCCGAAAAATCGGTGGTTCCGCTGCTTGCGGCCAATTGATTCAGCAGACAAGCCTGAGCAGCCGCCAAAACCGCAGGATTTATCAGTGAATTCAAGTTCAACGCACTTATACCAGCAGTGGCCTGATTGGTGGCCGACGAACTTTGCTGACCGACCGAATTGCCTACCTTGGCAGCTGAATGCGAAATAAACTTAAAAATTAAACATAATAATTCACCCGGGGCAAACGTAGGTCAAGTGTGGATTTAGAGGGAACGGGGTGGGGGCTGTCATCAAAAAATATTTTGGCGCAAAGAAGAATAGACGTGTATTTTTCGATGATTTTCGCCATTTTTATCATAATCTTTCATATATGCCGGGTTAGTACCATTAACGAAATTCACCAGACTTTCTTGACGCTCTAAAAAACCATTTTAGTGTCACAAAAGTAGCTTTTGTGCAGATCAAAGGTTTTGTAGCTCTAAATATAGTTTCTCGATTATTTTTTGGTGCTTTACGTCGATTTTTGCATCAATTTTTCGAGTTTTTCAATAGGAAATTCAGCTTATTATGAAAATATTTAGCCTTTTTTCATTTCAAATTCAATTCCGCCTGCCTAGATAAGACGAAAAACCGCTACATTACGCATACTTAACGAATTTAACTGACAATTTTTGTCACTAAGGAAAATTTTGGGTTCCGCCCCCCAATCAGAAAATCCTGGATCAGTCGTCATTGACGTAGATCCTTCAATTACCGCTCGTCACGACTTCTGGCATGGATTGGACGAAAGACGGCGTGTCGCTTCTTCGAAACGACGGAGGCGCCGACTCCCATGGCGACACATATTCATTAACAAAAGATGGCCCGGTGCGATCCCGGCCGCCATACGAACTCATTCCGTATCCACCAGTGCCAGACGGCGTCCAAGCCTAGGCATAAACTTGAATGTTACAGGTCAAGGAGATATGTACACACATATGACATATGCAAGAGGAGGAGGGTCGGGTCCAGACATGTTCGTGGGGAGTTGGGAGCATACATGTGCAGCAAGAGCATTCTGGGAGTAGGAGGGGGGGATTGGGCAGAAAATTTTTTTGTCTTTTCAAACCTTCTTATACATAAGTGTTTTTCTTATTTTCGCTAAAAATATGTATAAGTTTACTCGCCGTTCACGCTCCCAAGGATAACACTCTTCAATCAAAGCTCAAACCTGTTGAGTCACAGGTATGGTCCCTCTACCAGAAAAACCTATGTCGCTCAGAAAACTGACCATCACTGGCGCGAATTTAGAGGGGCGGCCGCCCCCCCGTTGTCAAAAAATATTTGGGCGCGATGAAGAATAGATGCGTATTGTTTGATGATTTTAGCCATTTTTATCATGACTTTTCGAGAAAAATAAATCTATTCATTTAACTGCAGGCATCCGTTTTATGACAAATACTTAGTAAAAGACATCCGAACAGACATCATGTCATCATTGTTGTAAAAAAATTAATTGGAAAATAATTAGAGCAACTTGTATTTATATCTGCTTCATATACATACATGTAACGGCTAGAAATTTAGGGGTTGGCCATTTTTAGGGAGGAGGTAAATGACTTCCTATTTTTGGTCAAAAATGGCCAAAAAAAACAGCCGAAAAATTTGATTTTTCCCCAAAATCGAGGAAGGGGCTCAAAAATATACTGACTTTGGGGGATGGGGGACGTCCGACTTAAGGTGGGAAACCCCCATCCCCCCTGTTGCATGTATGTTCATACATGCTTACGGCCAAAAGTTCTGGGAAGGGGTAAGCCGCGTTTCCTTGGGCGAGAGGGGGAGGGGCGGGTAAATGACATTAAATTTGTTACATATCAAAGGTCAAATTTTGATGCTCAATTCATCGTATTTTATTCTTCATGAATATTTATGGTTAAATTTGTACGAAAACAATAAAACAAGGACGATGGGATGACCTGTAACATCAAATAAATATGAAATAACGGAAGAAAATTATCGGAACGAATGAATTGAATAGTCTACTGTTCGAAAAATAAACACGTACGCACTTGAAATTGTACTGTAAGACGTCAATTGACGCTTTCTCGTAGTTCGAGCAATAGATTTTGGTCCAAAAGAGCCTGAGGGGTATGCTTTCAAAAGCCCCGATAGGGGAATACCACCTCATCCTATACCCCCTGTGTGCACGTGTGAAATTTATCAAGAAAATGATTACTTGAGGTCGACTCATCTTGCTAAGAGGTGAAACGCGTCCACTCATGCTACTGCGGCTACTGCTCAATTGCGCTTTGTAGCCGGCGTAAGATCGTTGGTCGTAGTCGCTGATTCCGTCTCCGTAATAGCCAGAACCTTGCCGGGCGTTTGGATAAAAATCGCCGAATGAAGACGAATCCGGAACCATGTCGTAATGGCGTAAAAACGGTTCGACGTTAGAACGCTTGAAACGGCTATCGTCATAGGGCGGAATGTAGCTGAAATAGAGATGCCTTTAAGACGGTGTTTTTTTGTATTCGGCAAAGATTTTTCCCGATGTACAAAGACTTTTCGGGACCGTTTTTGTGCATGTACAAAGATTTTCGAGAAGACAAAAATTGCAAAAAAAGTCTAAAATTCGCAAAATTTTCGGCGCTTCGCGCCAAAATGAGTAGTTGTGTGTTCTAAATATGTTTATAATGTCAGAAATTGCATTTAAAAAGTTAAAATGTCAAATTTTTTCGGCGCTTCACGCTGTTTAAAACGATTCTTAGTTATTTTTGCCCTTATAGACCCATAAATTAGCTAAAATACACTACCAAAAGTCGAACAGCTCTGTTTTTATCACACTAAAATCGCTGCTGTACCGTATTATAGTACCCTAAAACTTAGTATGTGTACAAAATGAACAAAGACTTATGGGGACCATCTTTGTACATGTACAAACGGAACTTGTACAAAAAACACTGCTTCAAGACAGAGGCATGCGGTTAGCTAAAATTATTCACAATTACAAGGCACGTAATTAAATTGAGTGCAATCTTTCTGAATTACAATCATCTCATTATCTGAATCATACTGAGTCGCATTACAACTTAAGTGCAAATTTTAGAATCATTGTAATTTCTCATGGTATTGATAGCTGAGCCCGAGCTAAAGATGGGTACTTCTAAACCGTCATACAGATCGGTACTGAAATGAAGTAACAATACGCAATGTAGGTACCAGACATGCACAGCATGAAATTCTGTGTGAGTAGGGGACGAGGGGCAAAATTTCAAAGTGAAATGGTAAATACGCGTCGGAAATGTCGTTTTTCGACGTTTCTGACGATGTACTGTTTTTCTAGAGCAAAAAATTTCGAAAAAATCAGAAAGTCGAATAATTTGAACAAAGCATAGTCAAAAAATGACTGCACGGTGCGAAGCGCCGAAAATTTGACACTTTTGAGCAAAAGATATGTAGCTAAAAACGCTTAAAACAGCAGTTTTTCCACGAATTTTCTTAGAAACTTTTGGAAAATCGCGAATTCTGAGTGGAAAAGGCGACAACTCTCAAGATACGTGTATGGTCAGGTGGGTACTAATTTAGCCTCCGCTCCGGCGGTCGGCGGTTCGCACTGATCTTGATGAGGAGCTGCGGTTGCTTTCTTTGGGCGTTGCGGGGCTGACTTGTACGCTACAGCCTTTGATGACAAACTCCTCGCCACAGAGCGATTCGGCCACCGCTGGATCTTCGAACGACACGAAAGCGAAACTGCGAAACGGTTTGGGCACAAAAACGTCCGTTACATTGCCAAATTGTGAGAAGTGTGATCGCAAATCCTCATTTTCTATATCTTCCGTCATACGACCAACGAACACCTTGTGACTCGACGGATTTACAGCGTCCAGCTGAAGAACAAATTGAAACAGGGTAAAAATTATCACTCCGCCTAGAAATGTCTTCACCCCACCAGAATTTGCGATTTTTCGCATGTTCACAAAAGTTTTCTGAAAATTTGTAGAAAAGGGGCTTTTTTAAAACGTTTTCAGTTAATTTTGCTCAAAAGTGTCGAATTTTCGGCGCTTCGCGCCACATACCTATGTTTTCACTATATTTTAGTTCAATTTGTTCGACTTTTTTAATTTTCGTCCAAAATTTTTTGCTCGTATGCCCTAGAAGAGATAGAGCATCGTCAGAAACGCCTAAAAACGATGTTTTTGATGCGTACCTAACCTATCATTTCGGACCCACTAAAGCACTTTAAAATTTCACCCCCTCAGATTTTCCATGCTGTGCATGTATGGTCAAGGACCAGACACGAATGTGGAAAGTTCAGAACTCTGGGCCTCAACAAAGAAAAAAAGAAAATTAATGAGAAAAAATCAAGATTTGTTTTGCAGAATCATCTGATATTTCCTACAAATTGTGAATGAAGGTACAAGGTTTTTGAGATGTATCGACACGTATATGTACAAGGTCAAAAGTTGTGTGAGCGGAGTGAGCCAAGTTCTTCCTCCCCCTTGGCTCGAAAAAGTTTGAATTTTAGAGCTTAGTAAATAGAGCATTTTTAGAATAGTCGATCCTTGAGCGGGGGAGGGGTGAAAATTTAAACTTAAATTGGAACATGCGTAATCTTAAGCCTTTTGAAGAAAAGAGCATCATGATGATATCTTACATCGACGGCGAACAGACAACAGAGTTCTAGCAAGGTGATCAAACGTCTATTATTGTTCAATATACATACACGTTATTTAGGTACCTTTACTGATAAACAAAAACATCAGTCAAATGTATATACTTTAGAATTCGGGATACGAACATCGCACATTCGTCCATCGATATTATGTCGTTGAGACATAACTTTCAACTGAGTGTCATAATCAGCAAAGCGAATGAAGCCAAATCCCTTCGATTTGCCCGTTTGCAAATCCCTTTTTATCTGAAAACGCATAATCTGCTGGTTACAAGTAACTTTTCCTCCAATAAATGTTCATAGCTGGAAGCTTTACGTACGATCTCGTCCTACAGGCATTAGGCATTCAACTTCAAAATAATGTTCCCCAATGTAAACAAATGCGCATAGCATACTTTGCTAGCTAGAGCCTAACATCTTGAACAGAATGCCACAACTTCAAACCAGATTCATTTTCAGAAACATACATCTTACCCGTGTTTGTGTTCTTTTACTCTCTGCTCATAAAAGTAGTTAGGACACTTCAGAAATTCGATTGATACATAAATGTACAATGTCTGCTCCTTTTCCAATTCATCCCATGTGTTACAAAAACTTGATGTATACATAAGCTTAACCGAATCAAGCGCGCATGGCTATCACCAACAGGGATGTCCGCACAGACTAAAAATACAATACTACGAACAACAAGCCGATTTCGTAGAATTTGCGCGTACCAAACCAGTTTGGACTGAAGAGACAACACGACAGATTGTTCGAGATAATGTATAATAAGCCTGTTGCACGAAAAAAGACTGATAAGATTTGCAAGAAAAAAGACTGATAAGGTGAAATTGAAGATAACGCTTCAGAAAATCAATTGGCGTATTAATATAAAAGCGAATATTAAATGTTTCACATTTGCATAACACTCAGCAGGACTAGAACTGCAGCACCATCATTCTACCTGCGACACAAGCATTGCACCAAACTGCTCAAAATATTCCCGCAACTCCTCCTCCGTAGTCTTAAATGGCAAACCCAACACAATCAAATCCGAGCATTTTTTAGCTTCAACACGCTTCAACTTGGTAGCACCGCTAGTATCCACATGATCGTCCATTTTTCGTTTCACGTTTTCTATAGAAACAAGTAATAAACGAATGCTCGCTAAGCGACTCAATGATCAGAAAGTTGTGAACCAGCCTTTTTTTGCAAATGTATAAAATATAATAAAAACACTAATTTCTTCTTGAGCATAAGAGCATACAGATTACAGTATCCAGCTTGATATCTAAGAGATAACATAAATTGCCACTCTTTATGCGACATCTGTACCTACACGATTCGCTTTTAGTAGGTGTATACCTACACATTAGAAAAGAAAAGTTCAAATGAATAGCAAAGTATAAATCTAATGAAAATAACAAAAAGTACAGGGTGTTCCACCTTGTACATATATCCAGTTAGACGAAGTGTTATTTGTCGATAACCTCAACAATTCATAATATATGTTGTTTCAAAAATCGCTTAGGCACACGTAGAAGCGCTTAATACCGGGTCTAAATAACTTTTGCCATGCCCTAGCACTTGAACCAAAATCAAACCAGATAAGTGTGATATACTGTTCTGATCAGCATTCAAAACGGATTTGATCTATAACGATTTAATACTCAGCATGGCTACCATTTGATTTAAAAATAGCCTAAAAGCGATAATAAATCAGTGTCATTTTTCCATACAGCTCAATTTTTTCTACTTTGATGCAGTATCAGTCGAGAATATCCAGATTCCGATTACTAAAGCATCATGGCTTATCTTTACATTGAATTATTACTGCAATGTTCTCTGCAACCTTTAAATGTGGCGATTCCTAACCATATATACGTGAGCAGCACCAAAATTCTGAAAGAGGGGTGCAACATTTTTCAAAGGTCGAAAATTGGCCTTAAAAATGAAGGTATGGCGAAAAACACCATTTTTCAACGTTTCTCATTGAGCACTATCCATTGGCATCAAAAAATTGCGAAAAAACAACAAAAAAATGTGGGAGGGGGAGTTTTGGTTTCTGGGGGGTATTTTGGTTTCTAGGTGGGAGGGTGCATACCCTCAAACCCCCACGCACAGGTGTGGTCCTAACCCACTCTAGCTCAGACGTCGTCCCAAAAATCAATACCATTTCCTTTCGGCAAATATCAAACCACACTGACATGCATGCAAGGTTGGAGCATTATTAAAAAGGAAGTGAGAGCCCTGATGCTTCAATTATCAGGATCTGAACGTTCTCAACTGAGAATGCGTCAAAATCGAGCAAAAGTTTTTGAGAAGCTTGGAAAATGACACTGACTTATCTGAAAGTTTGTTGTGTTAATGTCCTGATCGCTTTAAAGCTATTCTTAAATCAGTCGGTAATCATACTGAGTAATAAATTGCAATAGATCAGTTCCGTTTCGAATACCGATTAAAATGATATATCACACTTAGCTGGTTTTCTTTCGGTTCTAGCGCAGGAGAAAGGAGGGGTGGGGGTGGCAAAGCCATTTCGGACCCGATAGACCACATATCGGTAAGTAAAATTTAGTTGATTTGCTTTTGCGCTTTTTAACCTAGTGCTATTACCCAAAAGTAGATTTTTACGATAAGATGGGAACAGTTGCACTGATTGCTAACGGCGTTTCCCCTAAACTCAGATACATTTCCAGCATATTGCAAAAGTCGAAGCACAAACACTCAACTGCTTAGTAACTCAAATGCAAATTGATATCTTATAACAATGCAAGATGCAAGAAATCGATTTCAAATATCAAAATTTTTAATTAACCGAATCAGTTTAGGGCAAAAGCAATCATTTTTTAGAGTCATACATTCGTTGTCAATTGTCTGTCATAATAAGTGAATCATCCGAATGAAACATGATCAAAAACAAGCATTTTAAATTTGAATTCATCCATCTTATGAAGTCAAAAATAGAATTCTATGAGGCTGAAGCGGGGTCGTGATATTTTTAATTATTAAAAAACGCATATTATCATCAGACAAGCACAGCATGGGATTTCTGGCGAAGGGAGGAGATAAAAATGTTTCATAAGTGCATTTTCTCGGCTTTAAAAATGACTTATTTGCGTCAAAAACATAATTTTTTGGTGTTTATTACGATGCCCTATCTTTGTAGAAGAAAAAACCAAGATAGGTGTTTCAAGAACATCAAATAGAATAACGTGAACAAAATATAATCAAAAAATGAATAAATGGCGGACATTTTTGAGCGAGCACATAGCCAAAAACTCTTCAAACATCACCTTTTCTACGAATTTTCAGAAAATCGCGCATTCTGGAGAATGAAACCTTTTCTATGGAAAAGAGCGAAAATCTCCTAAAATCATGCTTCGTATCCAGGATTCCAACCACGGGAGGGGGAAGCAGTATTTTTTTGTACAAGGTCCGTTTGTAAATGTACAAAGATGGTCCCTAAAAGTCTTTGTACATTTTGTATATACAAATTTTTTGGTATTATAATATAGTAAAGTGGCGATTTTAGTGTGGTAAAAAAGACTTGTTCGACCTTTAGTAGTGTATTTTAGCTGATTTCTGAATTTCTGAAGGCAAAAATCACTAATAATCGTCTCAAAAGGGCACAAAGCAACGAAACATTTGACATTTTTACTTTCGAAATGCAATTTCTGCCATTATAAAGGTATATAGTAAGCACAATTACTCATTTCGGCGAGAAGCGTCGAAATTTTTTGCGAATTTAAGACCTTTTTACATCGGAAAAAATCTTTGCCGAATACAAAAAACCGTGTACAGAACACACAATTACTCATTGCGGCGCGAAGCACCGAAAAATTTTGCGAAATCTAGTCCCTTTTAGCAGTTTTTGTCTTCCCAAAAACCTTTAAAGTTGTACAAAGATGGTCTCGAAAAGTCTTTGTGCACCGGGAAAAATCTTCGCCGAATACAAAAAAGAACCGTGTGGGAGAGGGGGCGGACCCAACATAAATTGATCTATATCTCGGAAAGTTCGTCGGAATAGCTCGCAGAAACGCATTTTTCTACGTTTTTTGACAATCTCAGATCATAAAAATTGAACTTTTCAAAAAACAATTTTCATACTCAAAAAGTGTCATTTTTTGGTCGCGCTTAAACCAAATTTATGGAAAATTCTTCACATCTGGCGCGAGACGCCAAAAATTTGAAGGTTTCAAGTCAAAGACATGCAATTTTTTCATTTTTACGTGTATTATCTTACCTTTCAAATTTTTTTTCGGCTAAGGGGGTGCACCCCATCACCACAATACGGCCCTGGTTGTCATCATTGCTTCCTATAATGTCGTTTCTGAATTTCACCCATTCTGCCCCCAAATCTTGCCCGCTTATGGCGCCCGCCCCAGGTCTGTATAATTTCTGAATTAGCTAATGATTAAAGCAATTTATTAGCAAAAGTAGCCTAATTGCAAATCGATGAAAAATTAGACATGTTCATCTACAAACATACACATGCCTAAAACGAGTTTGGAAAATATTAAGAATTAATGAAATATTTAAAAAATGATACTTAGTCTAATGCCTAATGGAAAAATTTGCTAAAAATGGAACTTATAAACATGTATATATTTTAATGAAACATTATGTTGAAAAGTTATTCTACATGCCGTGAGCTAAGAATAACTCGCGCTAATGCAGATAAATGTACGTCTACAAACGAATGAATTCTGCTGTAAAATCATAAATAAACCAGTTACTAAATCAGCGGCAAAAATAAGTGCTGGAACACCAAAAAGTGAGCCAGAAAGCAGATGGTTCAATTTTCCAGAAACAACATACCTACATAACAGGAAAAATATTACACAAAGGTTACTATCACACATGCACATTGGGGGGATATGGGTGGGGATATCCCCCTACCAGGACTTTTGAGAGGCATACCCCATCGGTCATTTTTGAACTAAAACTATTATTGGAATTACAAACCCAGCAGTATCATTTGAAGTATATTCGAGTAGTATGTACACTGTTCATTCATTCATTCATTCAGACACATTTCGCCCATAATATATTGTACACATTTGATGGTTTAGGTCAATGTTTTCTTTTTTGTACCAAAATTTGATTTTTTTGGACAATCGAAAAACCAGCCAAAAACTGACTACACTTTATGTACAAAGATCGGTCCAAAAATCTTTGTACGAGCCTCAAAATCTTTGTCTACTACAAAAACAAAAAAAGTGGTTGAGGCCATTCCATCGTCTTTAATATCATTTGTTATCATGCAAGCTTAATAATGAATATAAAAGAAGAGAAAAATACAACGAATTAAAAAGTTTTTACCGGTTATGGCGGGGGGGAATGACAAAAATATCCAAAAAATCAACAAAACTCATCATTTTAGCGCCATAATTGACCGATAAAATCAGCTACATATTTACCACCCTCGCTTTTACCCACGGAAATTCGGTTAGCCACCAGAACTTTGGACCGTGTGCATGTATGGCTACTATGCAGTGTTTTTTTGTACAAGGTTCGTTTGTACATGTATAAAGATGGTCCCATAAGGTCTTTGTACATTTTGTACATGCAAATTTTTGCGTGCTATAATATAGTACATTAGCGATTTTAGTGTGGTAAAACAGGGTTTTCGATCTTTGGTAGTGTATTTTAGCTAATTTCTGGGTTTCTAACGCCAAAAATTACTAAAAATTATCTTAAAACGGCGCGATGCGCCGGAAAATTTGATATTTTTCCATTCTAAACGCAAATTCTGCATTTTAAACATATGTAGAGCAAACAAATACTCATAATTTTTGGGAATTCCGCACCTTTTTACAGTTTTATCTTCCCAAAAACCTTTGTACATGATGTACGCACAAATGTTTGGGTATGGTACAGTAGGTAGCGATTTTAGTGTGGTAAAAAACAGAGTTGTTCGACTTTTGGTAGTGTATTTTAGCTAATTTCTGGGTCTCTAAGGGCAAAAATCAATAAGAATTGGCTTAAAACGGTGCGAAGCGTCGAAAAATTGACATTTTTCCTTTTGAAATGCAATTTCTGCCATTATAAAGATATATAGAACACACAATTACTCATTTCGGCGCGAAGCGTCGAAAATTTTTGCGAATTTTATACCTATTTTGCAATTTTTGTCTTCCCAAAAATCTTTGTACATGTACAAAGACGGCCCCGAAAAGTCTTTGCACATCGGGAAAAATCTTCGCCGAATTCAAAAAAAAAACACTGCTACTATGAAACCAAAATTACTAAAAGGTTGCACAAAAACAATTCAAATAAAAAACCTTCGAACTTTTATAGCCGTAACAAAAGCTAAGTGGCTAGGCTACCTAGTCTCTAAATCTTCAAAATAATCAATGATAAAAAATTATGTTTCCGAAATAAAATAATATCCAAACTTTGCTACTTTCGATCGACCAAAAAAATTTCTTGTGTTATAATAAATCATCCACATAAGACTGACGAAAATGCTCGGACTGACCTAACTTGCCAGGTAAAAGAAATCAGTCGGAACCTCGAGTTCAAATCAAATATAAATTTCAAATGGTTATAATTTATGGCAAGGCGCTTTAATTGAACCATGGACTTACATTATTATGTAACTATTGTTTCATATACAAGTTGACTAGTTGTGAGTTGACTTTACCGCTATTCAAAACATTTAGGTACAGACAGAACGAAAAAATTAATAAGCGAAAGTAAGCAGATTAAGTTGGTCAAATAAAATTAGGTACCTTTAGGAAAAACTGCTACGTACGTCTTATCTCCGAAACCTTCGCTATCTGAAGGTGGGTGTATTTTTCCAGCATCGTCAAGCCTATAGAGAAATACAGGTAAAACTAGTTGGACACGATTTCTTATTTATATAGTAGGTATGTAAGTCTGAAAGTCAACAGGAGCCTACTCAAACTGATCCAAATCATATTACGAAACATGAAAAGTCTAGAGTTCAGACCGGTCTACGGTTCATAGCCCAAGCATTTGAACTGAAATGCATCACAAATGATACAAACATTGAAATAGTATTAGAAAGAACACTAAGTGACAGTCTCAGATTGGTTTCAAACACTTCTACAGGAAAATGGATTTTGTAATTTTGGACCTTGATACAGTCTGATTTCAATTGAAAAATTTTCCCTTTTTTATTGTGGGAAGTCTAAAACCAAAATTCCTAAACAAGCTTGGCATGACTCATCCTAACCCGATCAAAGTTTCACGTATGTAAAGAGAGCATGTGCAACGAAACAAAATACCACTGCCAGACCATCAAAGTCAAATAAAAAAAGGCATTACTTAAGCTAATGAGTCAATCAGTAGGCAGAATTAATGTTTATTTGTCAGTAAAATGTCCACTTGTACAAGAATAAAGACGGTCCCAAAAAAGTTCTGATACATTTTAAACAGGTATATACATTTTAGCATACCTATGTATTATATATAATATGGTACCGTAACTCCATTTGTTCCAAAAAACGGATTTTTTACAATTGATAGTGCAGTTTTTGCCATTTTTCGGTTTCTAACGGCTTAAATTACAAAAACTGCGATATAGCGCGAAGAAACGAAAAATTTTGATTTTAATCGTCTTCAGGTAAAATTTGCGATTTTTCCGCAGTAAGCTCAAAAATCGTCATACGGCACAGCACCTTCCTTTTCTCAAAATCACCTGATAGTAGTAATTTTCCAAAAGCTTACGTGTGATATTTATTGCGCGGGTTTTCTGAACAAAAATGAATTACAGTGACATATAGTCACAAATTATAGACAAGTGTTTATTACTAACCGGGGTCATCAGAACGCTGCCATATAGTCGCGGTCATATGGAACCGTGCTTCATAGATGCACAAGGTCAGATTGGCCAGAAAAGGATAAAATCAAGATTTTGGTGTAAGGGAGGGGTAAAATCTAGGATTTTCGCCGAAGTAAATCGCGTTCTTAGCTATTTTTGGGCTAAAATCGCTTGAAAATACACTGTTTTTGGCTCAAACTGCTGAACAGCAGCTAACTTTTGAACCCTTCAGCGGGGGTAATACTCCTTCTCAACCCTCCCTACGTGCATGTATGCCGTGCTTGTTATCGATTAATCGAATGCTTATTAAGTGGGTTTCGAACATAAGTGGGTGCGGGGGAGTATGCACCCCCAGAATTCTAAATTTGAAATTTTTTTGTTTTTTGTCGCGATTTTATGATGCCAATGGATAGTACTCCATGAGAAACATTAAAAATGGCTTTTTTCGCCCCACCACCATTTTACGTTTCAAACCAAGATTAAGCATAGCATTAGGTAGGCGAGTGATACAAATTTCTTTGTAAAGAAGCCTATATAGTAGTGGATAAGTTCCGGTTCCAGGTTTTTCAAAAAAATCGGTTCCGGTTCTTGGAAAACAAGAATTTCGGTTCCGGTTCCGGTTCCCGTCTTCAAGTTGGAACCGTCGGTTCCGGTTCCGGTTCTTCAACTAGAGAACCGTCGGTTCCGGTTCCGGTTCTCGGTTCCTGTGTTAAAGTATGTACGCTCTTGATAGCTTGACTTCACCGGAACATGTGAAGATGTAATCGAAAGATAAATTATTCAGGAAGTCGTTTCTATCTGGCAACTGCATGTTCAAATAAGTTTTACGTCTAGTTGACAATTTACTTATAAATCACTGAATATTATCTATGTGTTTCTTAATTGGAGGCTTATACGAAATCGAAATGCTTAATTCATGACGAAGATCTGCTGCAATGGTGGAAAGAGAAGTCGAAGAATTTGCCGATTCTCGCGTTTATAGCTAAGCAGTATTTTGCAGCCAGTGGCGAATCTAGGATTTTCCTAAGGGGGCAGTATCCCAACTTTTCCAAAAACATTTAAAAATAGGTCCAAAAATTTGCCCTTAACGCGCGAAACAGCGTTTTTTTCGGCGTTTTACAATGTATACTTTTACATTAAATCACTTTTGACGCAATATTTTTCTTAAAATTTTAAAATTTTTGTCAATTTTGTGCTAAAAATCACTAAAATTCTTTGACTTTATCAGAATTCTGGCGCGAAGCAGTTTTTTGTACAAGGTCCGTTTGACATGTACAAAGATGATCCCCAAAAGTCTTTGTACATCGGGAAAAATCTTTGCCGAATACAAAAAAACCGTGGCGCGAAGCGCCGGAAATTTTGTGAGATTAAGACGGATAGACGTCAAGAAGCATAATTTACAGCTTGATCTACTGTATTTATAGCATTTGATGCGAAACATCGTAATTTTTAATTGAAAATAGAAGAAAACTATGCAAAAATAGCTGTTTCTGCTGCTAAAATTGTTTTGAAACCTACATGAACAGAAAATGGCTTCTAGGTGGCCAAGAAAGTAAATAAATGTCATTAATAGGTATATCATCCGGCACGTAGCGCCGAAAAAATTTGAGAAATTGAGGGGCCAAAAAATAATTGCAAATTGTATATCCATTCTTTATCTCGCCAAATATTATTTGGCAAATGGGGGCGGCCCTCCCCCGCCCCCTTAGATTCGCCCCTGCTTGCAGCGCCAGCTGCAAGCGTTCCATCGAACGGCTGTTCAGTTGCACTGGAATCATTTACGACCCTCTCAGAAACAGGCTACATGGCGGAAAAGCAGAACGACTGTTATTTTCAAAATATAATAAACTCGAACAATACTAAATTTAGTCTGAAACTTTTGGGTAATAATAGGTTGAATTGCTGCTTCATGTCTTCACCAAATTTTATGGAGCTCGATTTTCAACTCTAATTTTAAAAAACCGATAACCGACTCCAAAAAGATCGGTTCCGGTTCCGGTTCTTAGAAAATCAAAAAATCGGTTCCGGTTCTTAGAATATCAAAAAATCGGTTCTGCGGTTCCGGTTCCAAAAAAATGGTCGGTTCCAGCCGGTTCCGGTTAACCGGCACATCCCTACTTCATATAGGGGTCTAACATAACAGCTAATATGATTTCCCCAAGCATAAATACAGATTAAAGAAGAATTATATACTAGCGCACAAAAACGATAAAATTTTTTTCACTTTAAGGAAAGTGGCACTAGGGATCGGCCTCGGCCTCGGTAATCCTCGGTCTTTTTTGTGATCCCGAGGGTTTTTTAATTTTGCATTTTTTGAGTGATACCGAAATAGCGCAAATACAGCAAAAAACACATGTGCCACAAAAGAAACATTGCCTCGAATGTTATTCCAAGTCAATGCTGTAATATGTGAGCCTATAGACGGCAGAGAAAAGACGCGTATGCTGATTAAAGGATTGTGTCTCAACAGCCCCACCAGTCCTAACAGCCCCACCGTCCTAACAGCCCCGCCATACCAACAGCCACACCAAAAATCCTAACAGCCCACCCGTCCCAACAGCTCCACCATCCCAGCAGCCACACCAATCCCAACAGCCACACCCTCTAAACAGCCCACCAATAATCCCAACAGCCCCACCAGTCCCAAGAGCCCCACTGATCCCAGCAGTTCCACCGTTCCAGCAGTCCTACCGTTCCAACAGTCGCACTGTCCCAACCACACATAAGCATGGTGGGTGTTTAAAGTTTAACCCCTCCCCCAACCCGAAATTATGGAAATCCCTAAATTATGGTAGACCACCAGAATTCTATTTTTAGCACATTTCTCGGTCACTTTACCCCACCAGACCCAAAGAATTTGTTCGATGCCGATGTTAGTTCCAACTGCTTCACTGTTATTATCATAGATGCACAGCACGACCGTTCTGGAGAAGGAGTTTTAAGCCAAAAATGACCTCAAAACTAGTGTGAATGCTAAAATAGCGTAAAAACTACGCTAATCCACATTTTATGGCTATTTTGAAGCAGATTAGCGTGAAAGTTTTGATTTTAATTTTATTTTAACACTTATCTCTCCTTTTTTCACTAGAACTTTTTTCATTTTTCTCTGGCAGTCTAAACTAGGCCATAATGAGCAGGAATCTAATCTTGCGAGATGACATGAATGAGGCAAAATCCCGGATTGCGCGAAAATGCTGAAGCTTCAATTCTGGTGGGTCTACCAGTTTCTCAGGTAGAGTTATTCTTAAAATGTAAACCTGCACGCTCGTATTGATGAAATATACGAAGTCGAAAAATAGTAAAAAAATATCTTGATCAAACGGAGTCCGTATAAGTTCTGTTTAAAAAGTACATCCGCCAAACGCATTTCTTGTATAACAGCGATTGCAGTAATGGTGGGGCTGCTGGGATTACTGGCGGGCTGTTGGGACATCGGGGCTGTTGGGAAGGTGGGTCTGTTGGGACTGGTGGGGCTTTTGGGATTGGTGGGGCTGTTGGGATTGGTGGAGCTGTTGGGATTGGTGGGGCTGTTGGGATTGGTGGGGCTGTTGGGACGGTGGGGCTGTTGGAACGGGTGGGGCTGTTGGGACGGGTGAGGCTGTTGGGACGGGTGGGGCTGTTGGGACGGGTGGGGCTGTTGGTACTGATGGGGCTGTTGGCAGTGATCGACCGGGCTCAAAACAAAAACCGGGCCCGGGCCCGGGCCCGGCTTTGCTGCCGGGCTTGGTACCGGGCCCGGGCCCGGGCTTATATACTAACAACATGCCTCGCTTCCAATATAATGTTATGCATAATATACATATTTAGACCGATTTTACATTTGTTATTTGTCAAACGCAAGGCTTACTGCTGTGTCGAAGATTTGTTGAATTTTAAGCTCTGTTAATTATTCAATCTTTCTAAAAATAAATTAGGTAGTTAGCAAGCACAATTCCATTATTAAAATACACGTGCAACTAAACACGGTTTGAAAAAGCACAAGGTTTCATGTAAGATATTTAAAGGAAATTGAGCATTAAATTTATGCATTCAGACATCACAGCGACTATGATATGGTCGGATAGAAGATATGCTGTTTGAATTTTAGAACTCAGAGTATAGCGTACAGTGACGTCAATTGAAATTGTGTAGTGTATAGGATAGGACACGTATTGAAGCCATAGGCGTAGCCAGGGGGCATTGAGGGCACATGCCCCCCCCGAATTTTTCAGAAATTTTGTTGATTTTTCGACTGTAATAATTGTGTCCAGAAAATTGAGTTCAAAAAGGCAAAAACGTCAAAAATTTTCCGGCGCTTAGCGCCGAGTCTTTGTTATATTTAATGTTATATAGATCCAATGTGTTCAAAAGCTTAAATTAGCTAAAATAATCGATCAATTCACATCACTTCAGTCATTTATTGCTCTATTTGTTCGTTGAATGAAACTGCGCATGCTTGTTGAGCATAAGAGTAAATGTGCGAAAATGATTGTGTAGGTACCAGTTTGTCTATTCTTTGCTTTGTTTGTCTTTCCTTACAAGGACAGGACACATAATCCTATTTTAAATGAAAGGAATGGCCAAATTTTCTTATGTTTTTGCGCATTTTCTGTTTCTGTTTTCTGAAGTATACCTTGTTAATAAGAAGGCCACAAATGGGCCTGAAAACGATAAGAAGAAAATTGTCATTGATACATCTTTTTTATATCTTATTGGCAGCACCCTTTGCTGCGCTTTATACTTAGCAGAGGTCAAAAAGCGCATTTCAGCTCAGAAATCTTGTACAATGTACTTCATCAATTTTAGGTGTTTTGGGCTTAATTTAGAAGCTGAGATTTGGCCGATTTTGCGAAAATTTTAGCGACGATATTTAACATTAAAGTGCTTTTTTTACAAAATTTTCTAGGGGGCGATTGAGCGCGCCACCGCAGCCCCCCCCCGCCGCAAAATCTCGTTGTGCACGTGCAGCGAGATTTTTGGGAGGACGAAAAGGAAAAAGGGTTCGCCGAAATTAATTTGTCTGTTCTGTATGATTTAGGCGGTATAAATTGTGTTTAAAGAGCTAAAACGTCAAAATTTTCCAGCGCATGGCGCTGCTGGTTATTGTTCTTTCTTTTTGTAAAGCTTCAGCATTGCATTTAATAGCCTAAATCAGGCAAAATATCACAGAATATTAGTATTCACAGGCTACAAAATGTTAAGGAACAGTAAAAGATTAATAAATTCCGTGGTGCTTTGCGCCTCTTATGATTTCCGAACTGTTTGTCAATTGAAAGACCGTAAATTCTACATGAAAACGGTAAAAATTTCAAAAATTTTCGGCGCTTCGCGCTAATTGACATTTTTGTATTCCTGATTGTCAGAAACCCATAAATTAGCTAGGCTACTCTACTAAAGGTCGAAAAACTCAGTTTTATTATAGGTACATAACGTTACTAACATTCAATGCAAAATTAGTCTTAAAAAATTTTTTTGTGTATGCCCCCCGAACCAAAATCCTGGCTATGCCTCTGATCGAATCGTTGTATAGAAGATGAATGCACATATGAAGTTGACAAGTATATGATAATGAGCAGGTGGGCAGAAGTAAGGCAAATGGATTTAAATAGAATCACAGGCTAGCAAATTCATAAGAAATACGGACAACGGCTGAAATAGTAAACGTCTAAAATATTAACGATAATTATTTGAGGCTCGGTTGAGGCTAGGGATCGGACGAGGGTCTTGTTTTTCCTCGGCCGAGGCCGGCCGAGGGAACTTTGAAATCCTTGCCTCGGCCGAGGCCGAGGCCGAGGGCCGAGGGACCGAGGGACCGAGGATTTGTAATACATATAGTATGAGTATGAGTACAAACAATATAGGGCACATATGCTCCATGTGATGTGGGTACAGTAGCAATAGGATTGATTAGTGTAATATAGTTCAAAGCTAACAAGCTATTATTTTAATTTTATTTAAAGGTAGGTATCACACATTCCCATGGGGGTGAGGGGTATTACCCCGACCTCGGGGTACAAGACTTGAATCACTGTCAGACGATTTTGAGCTATCAAACATTTTCTGCAATGATTTGGGTACAAAAGCAGCGAATACATTAAAATTTTTTCGGCGCTTCGCGCTGTTTAATACACTTCTGTTTTGTTTACCCATAAAATACCTAGAATAAACTTAAAATGATCTGAAAAGCCAAAATTTTCGATGGATTCTTATATTTTTTACTCTCAAGAGCGACGAAACTAGTCAGAATGGGATACAATGTTGTTAAAAATGCAGTTTTTCACATTAAAACATGTTATACAGGATGTTTTAGCCATTTTTCATATTTGACCTGCAAAAAAGGCTAGACTCTAAATTAAGTGGTCCTAAATTTTGGGATTTAACCCCTGAACTTTCGACCTTGTGAAACTATGGTACGTATGCAAATGACAAGCACAGAAGTGACAAATTGCTAATCGTCTTAATCATTCAGCTCGTTTTCGCTATCACTATTTTGTGTGTTCTACATATCTTTATAATGGCAGAAATTGTATTTCAAGAGAAAAAATGTCAATTTTTTGGCACTTTGCGCCGTTTAAGATGATTCTTAGTAGAGGTGCACGCGGGTAGTACCTGGTATATCCGGGTACCCGGGAATAAAATAATTTTACTACCCGGTACCCGAATCCCCTAATATAAAATGGAAAATTAACACTGCAGTTATGCAATATGTGCAAAGAATTGAATTAGAAACCTAGAAATATATTGCTTCTAAAGTGCGACTGAATCACAAAGTAAATGTAATTTAATATAATCAACCGTAAAATGTTAAATAAGCGAGTCTGTTAATATTTCCTATTGTCACAATATATCGCGCATACGGTCTAGGCATATTCCATTATTCAGCTCTTTAGTAACATTATGTTATTTGTGCCGAATTCTTCTTATTCTTTATTGTAAACAAATTTAAACATGAAATTATCTGTTAGCGACGCTTTTTTTATAATGCAATCACTTCTGTGACCATTATATAAATTTAAACTGCAACTTTTATTCACATCATGCGCATTTGAATTTTCTACCCATGCCCAACTTGGGCTCAAGAAATTAAGTAGGTTTTGCATGCATGGACACGGAAAACGCCCACATAATGTACCTACTTTAATCGGTGATGTCTCAACAGCCCCACCAGTCCCACCCAGTCCCAACAGCCCCACCGTCCCAACAGCCCCACCAATAATCCCAACAGCCCCACCAATCCCGACAGCCCCACCAATCCCAACAGCCCCACCATTCCAACAGCCCCACCGTCCCCCACCAGTACTCCCAGCAGCCCCACGCAATCGCTATTATACGAGAAGTGCATTTGACGAATGTACTTTTGAAACATAGAATTTATAGAATTTATACGGGCTCCGTTTGATCAAGATATTTTTTTGACTATTTTTCGACTTCGTATATTTCATCAGGACTATACAAGAGCGTGCAGGTTTACATTTTCAGAATAACTCTACCTGAGAAACTGGTAGACCCGCTAGAATTGAAGCTTCAGCATTTTTGCGCAATCCGTGATTTTGCCTCATTCGAGCCATCTTGCAAGATTAGATTCCTGCTCATTATTGCCTAATCTAGACTGCCAGAAAAAAATGAAAAACGTTCTAGTGAAAAAAGGAAAGATAAGCGTTAAAATTAAATGAAAATCAAAACTTTCACGCTAATCTGCTTTAAAATAGCCAAAAAATGTGGATTAAGTAGTTTTTACGCTATTTTAACATTCATACTAGTTTTGAGGTCATTTTTGGCTCAAAACTCCTTCTCCAGACCGGTCGTGCTGTGCATCTATGATTATAACAGTGGGGCAGTTGGAACCAACATTGGCAGCGGACAAATTCTGTGGGTCTGGTGGGGTAAAGTGACCGAGAAATGTGCTTAAAATAGAATTCTGGGGGTCTACCATAATTTGGGGGGATTTCCAGAATTTCGGGTTGAGAGAGGGCTAAACTCTAAACATCCCTCCCCCCACGCTTATGTGTGGTTGGGACAGTGTGACTGTTGAACGGTTGGACTGCTGGAACGGTGGAACTGCTGGGATTGGTGGGGCTCGGGATTGGTGGGGCTCTTGGGACTGGTGGGGCTGTTGGGATTATTGGTGGGGCTGTTGGGATTATTGGTGGGGCTGTTGGGATTGGTGGGGCTGTTGGGATTATTGGTGGGGCTGTTGGGATGGTGGGGCTGTTGGGACTGGTGGGGCTGTTGGGACTGGTGGGGCTGTTGAGACACAATCCTTCAATCAGCATATGCGTCTTGTCTCTGCCGTCTATAGGCTGGCATATTACAGCATTGACTTGGCATAACATTTGAGGCAATGGGTCTTTTGTAGCACATGCGTTTTTTTGCTGTATTTGTGCTATTTCGGCATCACTCAAAAAATGCAAAATTAAAAAACCCTCGGTCCTCGGTCATTTTTCACCTGACCCTCGGCCGAGGCCGAGGGATCTCAAAAAAGACCGAGGATTACCGAGGCCGAGGCCGAGGCCTCGTCCGATCCCTAGTTGAGGCCCGGTGGCTTTCAGCCAGGCCTGCTATGACCAGCCGGGCCCGGTCCAGGCCTGGGTACCCGGTCAATCACTGGCTGTTGGGACATCACCGATTGAAGTAGGTACATTATGTGGGCGTTTCCGTGTCCATGTATGCAAAACCTACATTGTGCATGTACCAAAGTTGGGAATGGGTAGAGAAAATTCAAACGCTTTTCGCGATCGCGTTTTCGTTCCTATTTTGTGTGCTGCATGGAGTATTATGCAGAATGCATTTTGCTTCTCTTGCTCAGTGGAGCAGCCGAAAGTATGAGCATCTTTATGGAGAATTAAGCTCAGACAAAAACTAGACGGATGCAGCATTATAAACTCGATTAGCAATTTGTCACTACTGTGCCTGTCATTTGCATACCTACCTTTGAATGAAATTTGAATAATAGCTTGTTAGCTTTGAACTATATTACACTAATCAATCCTATTGCTACTGTACCCACATCATATGGAGCATATGTCCTTTATTGTTTGTACTCAGATACTCATATTATATCTATTACAAATCCTCAGTCCCTCGGCCGAGGAGAGAAAAAAGACCCTCGTCCAATCCCCAAGTGGCACCTTAACTTTCTCAAGGATCCGAAGATGAGACGAGTTGTACTCTAAAATATCACGTTTATTATGCCGGTTAAATATCCTAGCCATGTTTTCTAACTTGAGGAGAAAGGACGTTTTCAATTACCAAATTACTCGCTCTTTTAAGATTTAATGATAACACGGATTGAGAGAAGCAAGGCGGTCTATATATTGATGTAAATATACTTCTGGAAATAAACCTAGGCAAACTCATATCGGAAAAAGATTAAATCAAGCTAGAAATAAATGAAAAATAAAACTTTTTGGAAAAAGTTTATAAATTTTGTCCAAACATAATCATACATAGGCACGCTCAGGTTTTTCAGGGTTGAATGACTTTCCTGGGAGCTGCTGGGTTGGTCATGACCATAGATGCAGAGTATGGTCGATATGGAGGGGGAAGAGGGTGAAAAATTAAGCTTTTTGGACCAAAATGACAACAAATGTGAAGAAAATACTTTCTGGTCAATTTCAAGTACTAATGAAGAAAATTTTTTTACTTCCATCCATTTTCGGCCCTAGGTTTGCCTCATTTTCTCCAGAAAATTTTTGAATTTTTGAACTATATTACACTAATCAATCCTATTGCTACTGTACCCACATCATATGGAGCATATGTCCTATATTGTTTGTACTCAGATACTCATATTACCTAATTTAATATTTGCAGTACCACCTAATTTTAAGTACCTCATTTAATATTTGCAGCTCTTTCTGCTGCCAGCAGAAGAACAGGATAATCAAAAAATCATTTTCTTTAATTGATCAACTATGTCGTGCCCCGAGTGTTGGGCTCTTCAACCTTGCAGACAAGTGTAAAAGCCTGTTGTATATGAACACTCAAAGAATAAAAAGACTAAACTAGGTGTCCCGATTCAGGCAGGAAGTTGCAATACACTTGAAGGAAGGGCCAGGGCTACTGCACGTAAGGGAGCTAGCATAAAATTGGGTAGGTACATAACTAATTACTGATTACGTCGCATAACAATTGAAATGTAGGATTGACATAAAACGCTAAACTGAATTACCTTAGTCCACGAAAGGCTCCCGAACTGCTTCTGAATTTCAATCCACAAGCACCAGGAAATTGGGCTGCTAATGTTGCCAGTAATATAAACCCATCATTTTCTGCTGGTATTTCAACCGGTTCTTCACTTTCTTCCTCAACCACCCTCACATAAAGAGGCTCATCCTTGCTATTCAAACTAATCTTATGATCATTCTGACCGCTTTTTTCACTGTTTGAATTGTTGGACATCATCAAATCAATAAATGAATACCAACCTAAAAATTGAAAGTTTACGTATGTTTGTCGCAGGATCATGTTTGTAAAACAAGCTCTGAGTGAGATTTATAAGACTAACACGAATGGCGAAGAAAAAAATGCAATTTAATTTATTATGCCATGGAACGGCAACAAAAATGCAAATCGAAAATGTTATAAAAATGGAATGAAACTGGTATAAAACTAAAAAATATTAAAATTCCGATGCAAAGGAATATGTGTTCGTACTTACCTAGTAAGACGTAGCCAGGATTTTTCTTAGGAGAAATTTTTCACACAGCAAATTTTCGCATTTTTGACCTTTTTAGCTTAATATCTAGCACATTTAAGCAATTGATTCATGATGATTTGAAAAGGCAAACTATCGCTAATATACTGTATTTAGATTGAAGCAGAGGCATTTAACACTCAAAAATCAATTTTTGTAATCTAGGCATCTTTCTGCAGATTTAAATATCTTTTGTATCCATTTATACTGTTTTTAAAAATTTTATGCAAAACAAGTACTATTTAATAACTCAGCACATTTAGCCATTCAAAGATAAAGTTGACTGATTTATCCTGATGTTGCATTGGATTTCTAAGCACATTAGTGCTTATTACAAGATTTAATTGGCATATTACAATATCTGTAATATTTCTGATTTTGTAGTACAAGTTATTTTAGCTTTCTCAGTCGAATTTATGTGTAAATTTCATCAAAAGCTCCATGAAAAATTTCGGCGCTTCCGCCAAATAATCTTATGAACTATGTATATCCAGGCCGAATTATCACATTTAGAACCACGGTTTTTTGTATTTGGCAAAGATTTATCATAATGTACAGACTTTTCAGGACTGTCTTTGTACATGCACAATGATTTTTGGAGAGACAAAAACTGTAAAGAGATGTAAAATTCCCGAAAATTTTCGGCGCATCAGTAATTGTCTGTCCTATATATCTTTAAAATAGTAGAATTTGCATTTAGAATGGAAAATGTCAAATATTCAGGAACCCATGAATTAGCTAAGATACACTATTAAAGGTCGAAAAACCCAGTTTTACCACACTAAATCGCTACTGTACCATACTATAATAGTACCTACACAAAAATTTGCATGTACAAAATGTTCAAAGACTTTTGGATACCATTTTTGTACATGTAAGAAAGGTATCTTGCACAAAAAAAACACTGTTTAGGACTGCATGCCGGTTGCAGGTCACACACTGGCAGTATGTAAAAATGTGTATGTTTAAAAATATATTTATATAAAATATCTACAAAAATTTGTTCGCTCATACAAAGACACTACTTAATTTACTGGTCCCCCCATTTTGGGATTTCACCCTTCCCTCAACTCTGGACCTTGGGAAACTATGATTGGAAAGTACAGTGCAGTTTCTGTCATATTACCTACCACACCAGAATTGGATGACTGAAAAAAGCGTGTTTAAACATGCATTACTGCAAAAGCGAGCACAATAATGGCGACAGTTCTGTCTTTACTTAGCTTATTTCGTTTGTTCGTTTATTTCTTTGACACTGTTTTCTTATTTATGTATAGTAATAAAAGTTTTTAGGTGCTTGTTCAGCCATATTTTTTATTAACTTTTCCAAGTCTTCATCGGCAACTTGTTAAATTAAGTATGCTTTCATTCTGCTGACTTTATTCAATAAATCCTTCACACATTTAATCTACTATTATTGAAAATGACATTCGATAAAGTGTGCAATATTACGATTATTCTCTAGCTCATTTGCATACAAAATATTCTATAAGCACTATTTATGGGTATAGGTATATAACCTTGACCCTCGGCATTACCTCGGCCTCGGCCTCGGCCGAGGCAAGGATTTTAGGGCGCCTCAGCCTCGGCCGAGGGTCCAAAAGTACCCTTGGTCCGATCACTGCCGTTGGGGTCATACTTCTTGTTTGAAAGTTAATGATCATGATCAGGCCCGTATCCAGGATTTTATTTCGGGGGGGGCCGAAAATTTTGAGACCAGATATCTCGAGAACCATTAGGAGATAGGCAAAAATAAAGACAGTTTTGAGCGTATCTCGGCGAGCTCAACACAACGGTGAATAAAAATTTCAACAAAAAAATTAAAAAATTTTCACTTTATTTCATTTTGATATACAGCAAATTTGTCATTTAAGCTGATTTCTCATCATCTAATCGGCGAATTATTTCTTATCTCTTGCCTTTGTACTTAATCATTGTGCTTTACAGAGAAAAAACAATACGGATAATTGATAATTCGCGCGAAGCGCTGAAAAAATTGACATGCTCTGCATATCAACCTCAAATTTGAGCGGTTTTGAGCGGACTAGAAGACAAAAAACATATATAAACAATAGATACGGCGCGAAGCGCCGGAAAAATTGCATGTTTCCCATGTCATAACTCAAATTTGAGCTGTTTTGAGTGAGATAGAAGGCAAAAACTATAACTAAACAATGAATCCGGCGCACAGCGCTAGAAAAAAATTGACATGCTCTCTATATCTAACTCTAATTTGAGCGATTTTTAGCGGTTCAGAAGACGAAAACTATACGTAAACATTAAATCCGGCGCGAATCGCCGGAAAAGTTTGAGTTTACTAGCTCAAAAGTACGCTAAAAACCTGTTTAGGCACTGTTTCAGACGCACTTCGCCAATTTTTTATTTTTCCCTTCGGGGGACCCTTGAGAGAAACAAAAATTTTCCTGGATACAGGCCTGTTCCCATGTCATAACTCAAATTTGAGCTGTTTTGAGTGAGCTAGAAGGCAAAAACTATAGCTAAACAATGAATCCGGCGCAAAGCGTTAGAAAAAAATTGACATACTTTCTATGTCTAACTCAAATTTGAGCGATTTTCAGCGGTTTAGAAGACAAAACCTTACATAAACAATGAATCCGGCGCGAAGCGCCGAAAAAATTTGTGTTTTGTAGCTCAAAAGTACGCTAAAAACCTGTTTTGGCCCCCCCACCTGGATATGGGCCTGAATGATTATGAAACTTATTCAAGGCCCGATTCCACTTTCTATTGTTCCCACTGTAAACCAATTGTGAAAAAATATTTGCATATTGAACGTCGTTTAGATGATTTTGCTACTAAGCTTGCCAATTTAGAAAAGAAAGTTGATCATCTTGAACATTCTCGAAATTCTCCTACCAATTATGATAAAAACGGACTATCTGCTCTGATTAATGATGCTATCAAAAGAGATTCTAAGAAATGTAATGCTGTTCTGTTTAACTTGCCTTTATCGAACAGTGTTGAGGACATTGATCAGGACAAATGGCTAATCGATTCTCATTCTGATTGTCACAATCTAGTATCATCTGATGTTACACGCGTCTTTCATGATGGTCCCATTCAAGAAAACCAAGTCCAGTTTGTCAAAGTTTGCCTAACGTCGGTTCAGGCAACGCATTGCTTCATTTCCTTGATCAATAAGACAGTCCATGTTAAATCTAAAGACCCATTTTTGCGTTTGCGGTGCCATCCTGACTTATCATTCCTTCAAGGAAAACGTCAACGCAAACTGGTTTCCGAGCTCAATGTTCATAAATCTCGAGGTGAAGAAGGTCTTTTTATCGATTTTTGTGCCAATTGTGTTAAATGCAAACCAAGCCGTAATATTAATAACCAACTCTTCACCCAGGTAGTTGCACCCCTTTCTCGTACTTGGCGTTTAAAAGTTATGTATTTCAATTCAAGAAGTTTGTTAAATAAGCTAGGCGATTTAAAACTCTTACTAAATAGCAAACAGTTTGAAATAATACTTTGTTGTGAATCTTGGCTTTATCCTGAAATTCCAGATAGTCTCCTTTGCAGTTCAAATAATTACCAAATTATTCGATGTGATCGGTTAAATAAATGTGGGGGTGAACTTATAGCTTTTGCTAATAATAATCTACATATTAAACACATCAAAATTCCTATCAATTTTCCTGCCAGTGAAATTTTAATTTTTGATTTATACAATACTGATTTCAAAACTAGATTTATTCTAGCTTATAGTCCTCCTACTTATAATACTATGTATGCTGAAAGTCTTTGTAATTCTACTGAATGGGCTTCTAATGTACCTTATCCTTTATTAATTGTTGGTGATTTTAATCTTCCTAAAATTAATTGGGTCTCCAACCTTTCCTTCTGATTCCATCAATACTTTATTTTATGATACCTTCTGTACAACTGGTTTGGAGCAACTAATCCGTAGTCCAATCACAATAATAATATATTAGATTTGCTTTTTTCACTTAATCAAGCCATTAACATGAAAATTTCACCTCCTTTTTCTGATAGTGATCATAATTCTATTGCTTTCGAAATTCAAGGGAACAAGGAGACAAATCACATGCCCTCTTGTTTAAATTTTCGAAAAGCCAATTACGAGTTAATTTGTATGCGATTAGCCACTGTTTCTTGGCCCAATTTATTTAATCAGTGTACTTCGGCAGATGAAATGTATAATGTTTTTTTCAGTTCTTCAAACTATTAGTTTTGATCTAATACCTAAAAAAGTACATAGAAATTTTAAGACACATTCGCAAGTTATATTTAGAAAAACTTAAATTATGGAAAAATTACAAAAAGTTCAAAACTCGAACAAATCGAACTATCTATTCTAGTTTCCGCAAATCTATAAAGAGAAACCAAAAATTTTTATGCTAAGGAAGAATTAGAAGTTTTAAAATCAGGCGATATCCGTAACTTTTACAATTTTGTTAATTCTCATTTAAAAATCAGGAAAAGTTCATTTCCCCTTACTTTATCTAATGGTATTGAATTAGATGACGATCAAGTAAAAGCTAATCATTTTGACCCATATTTTGCCTCTGTTTTCACTGTTGATGATCAAAATCTTCCTGTTTTTCAGGCTCGTACTTTTTCTTTGTTAGCAGAAATCAATTTCGATGTAGACACCGTTTACAGAGCTATTCACGAATCTAAACCAAGTACTGCATGTGGCCCTGATGGTCTATGCTTATTTTTTATTAAAAAAACTAGATTATTTGCTTTCTTCTCCTCTTGCTTCTATCTTTGAAACTTCTTTTCAATCAGGTTCAATTCCTAAATTGTGGTATCAAGCAAACGTAATTCCAGTTTTCAAAAATAAAGGTGATTCTGCTTGTGTAGAAAATTATCGACCAATTTTGTTGTGTTGCTCTCCTTGTAAAATTATGGAAAAAATTGTTAATAAAAAGATTCTGGATTACTTAAATATGAATAATTTATTTTCTCCTCTTCAATGTGATTTTTAAAAGGTCGATCATGTGAAATGCAATTGCTAAAGTGTGAAAACGAATGGGCAAAATTTATTGATAGAAAATCTACTGTCGGTGTAATTTTTATCGACTTTAAAAAAGCTGATTCTTTATCGCACACAAAATTACTTCATAAACTTTCTGCATATGGTCTAAATGGTTTCCTTTTCAACTGGCTTAAATCTTTTTTACCCTCCCGATCTCAGTGCGTTGTTGTTAATAGTTCTTTTTCAGATAGCTTTAATGTAACTAGCGGCGTCCCGCAAGGGAGTGTGATAGGGCCAACCCTTTTTCTGATTTACATAAATGATTTATGTGATAATATGAGTAGTCGTATTCGGTTATTTGCTGACGATGTTAAAATGTATAATTTGTCCTCTTCTAAAACTATACTTCAAAACGACCTTAATAAGCTTTATACATGGTTGCGTGAATGGCAGCTTCAGATATCTATTGATAAATGCTCAGTTTTGTACATGGGTTATAAAAATTTTAAACATCAATATTTTATTGGAAATCAACTTTTACCTTCTGATTCTGACTGTGTCCGTGATTTAGGTGTTCTAATGTCTCAAAATTTGAAATTTCAGCAGCACTATCATGAAGTGATTAAAAACCTTCTCAGCGATCCAGTCTGATACTGAAGTTATTCTTCTCTCATGATCATAAAATTTTGTCTCGTGCTTTTGTTGTATATATATGTTTGTCCACTTTTAGAGTACTGCTGTACCGTTTGGAGTCCTTATTGTATTCGAAATATTGATCGTATTGAGCGAGTTCAGCGCAAGTTTACCCGTTGTATTTTTGGTTTTAACAGTTGTTTGTCATATAATGATCGTTTAAAAAGTCTGTCGTTAGAACGTCTCAAAATACGCCATATTTGTTTTGCTTTATCCTTTTATTATCAGATTATTAATGGAAAATCACACATTCTCTGTGACGAGTTTTTCGCTTTTAATCGCAACTATACTCGCTCTGTCAATAACCTCAAACTGACTGTTCCAGTAGCTCGTTCAGATATTCTCAAGTATGATTTCAGTCATAGATATGTGAATCTGTGGAATTCACTTCCAGTTGATGTTGTAAATTCACCTAGCTTAGAAATTTTTAAACGCAAACTCAATGCTTTTGATTTTTCTGTTCATCTGAAGGGCACGCGTAAGTTTCACTTTCGTGACTGCGTGTCCCGTTGCTGACGTTTTAGTCATATGTCGTTTTATCAATCTTTGTATCATACGCCGTGTCTTTATTTTTACCATGTCTTGTACGTTTTGCAATAAAATCTTTGTTGTTGTTGTTGTTGTTGTTATAAGGAGGGGATAATAATAATAATAATATTTTATTACAGCAATTACTACCATAGAAAATGCAATAGAAATTACATGAAAAAGGATATATATAATTAAAGATGTCAAAGAACGCTTTATCAGCATAGCATAGTAATGGCTGAGACGTACAGGCGGATCGTGCTCACGTACGCCCCTTTAGAAACTCATCTAAACAAAGTTTAGAAATCAAACCCTTGAACCGTTTAAAGATTTACAATCAACAATACTTTGGGGCAGAGACCGATCTGGTACCCTTTTCGGGTGCGAGTTCAAAAAGTCTCCAAAGGAAAGTAACTGTCTCTTGATTATTCTGAAAGCAAAAGTGAGACCAAAATGAATACGCCGAGTTTATACAATACAATACAAATTTTATTGCAAAGTCAATGAAACAGGTAAAATACAAATAAACACAGCAAAATACGAAGAATAAAAAAATCATCGCTAGTTTCACTGGCTGCAATAGCTCCATGATACATTAAAGCATACTGGTTCGAGCCACAATTTTAGACTTGAGGTAATCTTTAACCCTGGTCTGAAAGATATTTGCCAAAGAAGAACAAATAATTCGCATCTGGGAGAGAATTCCATAGATATAGGACTCTATTTGGAAAAGAGTATTTTTTAACATCTAAACGAAATTTTTCACCTCTAAGTTTTAAACTATTAACAGCTCGAGGTTTAGATGACTGTGTAAGTTTCAAATCAAATCAAATCAAATCAAAAGTTTATTTGTCAGCAAACGAAAAATGGGCAAATAATTATCGACATCAAAACACACGTGTTATTCTTCATTTACACGAGAAAATTTTTGATACATACATTATGTAATTCCGAACAATACCCAAACTGCGTGCATAAATTACGGTTTAATTAATGCGAATAATATTAAATCTGGACTAAAAAGTTTGATAGACAAGGACACGTAAAGGCCAATTACAATACAATACAAATACAAATATTTTATTTTCGTCGCACAAAAAAAGAACACAATAAGAAAAGAAACATTAATATACAATGAAATGCAATTATAAATAAGCATTCGACATGAATCATCATACAAAATTCTAAAAGCAAGAAATTATTAATTAAAGTACATTTATACGAGATTAGTGCAAAAGACAAAGGTAGGCGCGCAGGCTAAATAAATTATGCACTTAGAACACGCCCCCTAGCAAATACCCCGTTAGATCAACTTTTTCAACTTTTCACGGAGGGAAGCAACACTAGGAGATCTTACAACAGCTTCAGGGAGAGAATTCCATACGTGAATCCACCTATTGGATAAATCATACCCACGAACATCAAGCCGAAAAGGAGTGCATTCACATTTCATTGAATTTTGAGCACGCGTGCTGTTTTCACAAAAAGTAAAAAAGTCGGCTTGCTGCAAAACGCATCTACCACTCAATATCTGATACATCATACACAGATCACTACGCAATCTGCGAATCTCCAGGCTATCCAATTCTAAGGAACTGAGTCTTTCAGCATAAGAAAGTCCCCGAAATCCAATAATTTTACGTGTAAATTTCCTTTGAACATTTTCGATCATTGAAACATGGGTCTTACGGTATGGATTCCAAACAGTGCTACAATACTCAAGAAGCGGTCTGACGTAAACAGTAAAAGCCCTAGACATATTTAGTTTATTTTTAGAAGCAAATGATTTCGATATTAGCATAGCCTCTAGCATAAGCTCTACGCGTTATATCATTATAGTGGAAATTAAAATCAAGTTTACTTGATACGTAAACACCCAAATCCTTTACAGAATTTACACTCTGTTCTACAGTCAGGTCAGAAATTCTATAAGAATGCTTGGGATTTCCAAAACCTAGATATAACGCGTAGCATTTTTCAGTAGCAATTTTTAACTGCCAATCCTTGGACCAGACTACAAGTTTAGCGATATCATCTTGAAGTTGGGTGTGATTGCTAGATAAATTATAAAGCTTGTCGTCATCGGCAAAAAGGCAAACTTTGCTATTTAAGCGGTCGCTAATGTCATTTATGAATAAAACAAAAAGAATCGGGCCAAGTATACTGCCCTGAGGAACACCGCTAGTGACAGATTTTTTGCTCGAAAACTGACCGTTAATAACAACCCTTTGAGTCCTTATCGCTCAAGAAACAAGTTAACCAACTCAATAAATCTCCAGAAAATCCAAAAGTTTCCAGTTTATAAATTAATTTACGGTGAACTACAGTGTCGAAAGCTTTAGAAAAATCAATGTAGATAACATCAACAGTGTTTTTTCATCAATTAATTTAGTCCATTCATTTTTGCACTTTAGTAATTGCAATTCACACGATTTACCCTTTTGGAAACCAAACTGACCGGAGGAGATCAAATTATTCTCACGTAAATGTGCTTGCATCGTACTGTTAATTATAGATTCCATGATCTTACACGTAACACAACATAACGATATCGGCCTGTAATTTTTAGCATCACTCTGGTCGCCCTTTTTATACACAGGAACAACATTAGCGGTGCGCCACAGTGCAGGAATACAATGGAATTTGAAAGATATTTAAAAAATAGTGGTTAAGGGCTGGGTAAGTACAAAAGCAAGTTTTTTCAAAAAAAATGCGCAAAGTCCGTCAGGGCCAATCGATAATGATGGTTTAATTTTCCATATAGCAGAAAAAACGACATCAGAAAAACGAATGTTTGATAACTTTGGTTGTGCACAAGCATTAATAAGACCAAAATTCGTTTGCGTAGGAACACTAAAGACTGAAGCAAAAGTGTGCTAAAAACGTTTGCCTTATCTTTGTCAGTAGAAGCAATCACACGATCGCCATCAGTTAAGATTGGAATAGTTCTTTCACCACTAATACGAGAATTAACAAAATTATAAAAAGAATTCAAATTTCCAGATTTAATAAGTTTATTCTCTTTGGAAGAGTGAAATTTATAGATTTCGGCATTTAATAACTTTGCACAGTTATTATAAACAGCTTTAGATTCAGGCGTTTTTCTTTAGAAATGCGCTTACTTACGGCCCTGAAGAAAAGCATCAAAATCAAGAGTTTTCAATCTCATCATAAACGCTTTCGAGTTAGGAGCTTGTATAACATGCTGAGGCAAAGAGTTCCATACAGAAACAATTCGATTACAAAATTCATATTTTCTAATGTTCAGATTTGATTTGTTTACAATTAGTTTCCGAGAGTTTGTGGCACGATTAGACCCCGTATTGAGAACAAAAAAGTCTTCAAAAGGCAGTGCTTGAAATTTTATGATAGAATAGGCCATGTTTAAATCAAAATAGAGCCGTCGAAATTCTAGGCGTTTGAGACACAATTCCTTCAATCTAAAATCATAAGATAGTTTTATCATTGAATAATCGCTTTGTGAACCTTCGTTGTACATTTTCTACTAAATTTATGTCCTTAATGAGATAGGGGTTCCAAACTACAGTGCTGTACTCAAGAATGGGCCTAACATAAGTTGTAAAAGCCTTTATCAGCATTGTGTTTTGTTTTGAAACAAAAGTTCGAAAAAAATTCGAGTCTTTAAAGATTTAACAATGGGTACGTGCCCACTATACCTTCTGTATAAAGGCCTGCTTGACATTGATCTTTAGGCCGTAGGATTCATACAATTTTTGTAATGGAAAAATGCATTTTACGGAGGTGGGTAAAATTTCATATTCGTTATTTATTGCATTTATTATTGTTCGGATTACAGGTACTCTTGAAATCGGCTAAAGTGCACTGGCGAAGGTCCGTAAAACACAATTTTAGGAGATGGCACATACCACTGATCGTTATATTCATTGCAGTACACTAAATTTACAATTAAAAAATGTTCAAAGACTCGTTTTGGTTTTCGTCATTCAATGTAGAATGGGCGGCACTTATTTACTTTTCCCCTATCGAATTTTTTATCGCTCAATTTTTGAACATCCTTTAGTCCCCTTAAATGTGAACCACAGTTTGAAAGGAGGAAAAATTTTGGGCAGACTCAAACAGCAAATCAAATAGGTAGGAAAAACGGTGCATTAAACGCTTGCGTTGTTTCGAATCAAGTACAGTAAAGCAATTGACCTTACTGTCACTTGCGATGTAAATATGTACATGCTATAGCCCTTAAAATTATTGCAATTGTTAGTCGCTTTTGTAATCGTGTTGCACTGCACTGCTACGAATTTTATTCTTGAAGAAGCTTTCGTGATGTAGACGTTAGCATTGCGATTCCAACATGCACAATAAGTCATTATTTTACTGTTTATTTAACAATATGCTGTGCGTGACGCACAATTTTAAACCACTATTTCAACTTTTGCAATGCCCGTTGAGAATACTTGTTTTGCCATGTACGTTAACACTATTTTTCAACTCAATGCTCAAATTTTTCTGAAATAATTTGAACAATTGACTCTTAATAACCAAGCTCATATGTTTTCGCATATCTTTGTTTTTTAAAATTACTGTTTTAACCACTGGATAGTGGATTGAATCAGGGTTGCCAGGTGCAGGAGAATTCTCCTGCATTCAGGAGAATCTAAAATTTCCAGGAGCAGGAGCAGGAGAATGGGCTTTCAGGAGAAATTTCAGGAGAAATTGTAAACCTGCAGGAGAATGCAGGAGAATTTTAAAATCTCAGGAGAATTCAGGAGAATCCTGAAAATCTAGGAGAATTCAGGAGAATTTTCAAAACTTAAACAGCAAGTTATAATGATTATCATACATTAAGCTTCTTACTTCTTATATTAGTGATATCAACAGGCTGGAGGCTCTTCAGCGTAAATTTACTAAATACATAGTTGGATATCATAGCCCTCTTTCTTACGACGAACGCCTTAACCAACTTAACTTGTGTCGATTAGAATTACGTCGCCTTCATATTTGCTTATGTATGATGTATCAAATTATTAGTCAAAAATCTTGTCTTTCCATGACAGATTTTTTTGTGCTTAATCAAAATACTACTCGCTGCACAAATCGTTTCAAGCTAGTTGTTCCTCTTGTCCGTTCTAATTTACAAAAATTTGACTTTTTCTATAAGTATATCTCTGTTTGGAATCACCTACCTGATTTTGTAGTCTCTTCCCCTAACTTAAATATATTCAAATCTAGATTAATTGATGTCGACTTATCCAAATTTATTATAGGGCGAGCTTAAATCGTCATTTTCATGACTCGCTCATCGCCTTTAGCTGTACGCTTTTATTCTTTTGACCGTACGTTTTATTACTCTTTTACATCTTTCGTAATTGTCGCGTTTCAGTAATAAATTATTTCATTCATTCATTCATTCATACTGTAGTTAGTTAGTTGTATATAATTTTATACTTAGAGATCTTTCACATTAAGAATTTATTTCGTTCATAGTTAAGACCTAAGTGTTAAGTTAAAACTATATCCAAATAAGTTTCGTGCTTCCGTAGTAAATCATTCATTCATTCATTTAGGCTTAATTCTAGAATAGATAGAAGTCACAGAATTTAAATTAATGGGGATTTATCAAAAGATGAGCAGTTGTAAGGAAGATATTCAAAAGAAATTATCGACGGAAAGCATTTAGAAGGGGAGAAATTGAGGAATGAAGTTGTAAAGTGATAGAAGCACAAAGCATGGAAAACGACTGCCGTAAACGGCGCATTGATTGATCTAATGTATACTGATGCATGCGTTTGTTTGTATGTAGGTACGCAATGAAGGCGACTGCGAAAATCGTCGCAATGATTGATCGAATTGTCTTGTGTACATAGGTATGTAACTAGGAACATACATATAGGTAATATGAACCTTCATTAGCGAAGGCGACGGCGTTAATGCTGACGATCGATGAATCTATTATGAATTAAAGAAGAACAGGTTAATTCGAACATAGGTGCACACGATGGACGTTTATAAAGGACGTACATACATAGGTACAGAACTATCCACAATGCATTTATTGGTTTCTATGTATAGCTTGAACGAACATTATGTACTTAAATGAATACACTGCGATCGGTCGATGTAAGTTTACATGACTATTATAAAAGAATGTAAGTTAGGCGTACATATTTACTGTTGCCTTGATAGAACACTCCATTCCTAGTGCATTGAATAGAAGTTGTGTTTAACATCACAGGCAGGTGATCTGTGGAACACATCTGAGTGACAATTCTTTATGTACTGTAGGGTGTTTGATTAGTATTCTTTTGCTCACGTGGAAGTCGACGTATGTAGGTTCTCTATGCAAATTTTTTATTACCATGAGTGATTTTCGTAATAGGCGCTTGTTTGGTCGCGTGAATTATTTATTACGGATAGTTTTACATTAGTAACCTTATGCGCACGTGGAAGTCGACGTTGCATTTCTATGCAAAATTTTTATCAATCATATGAGTGATTTACGTTGTTCCGGACGCGAGAATTGCTTATTCCGGTTGTTTACGCTCTACCGTGCTGCTGTTTAATACACATTTCATATATGGGATTGTGATCAAGATTGTTATGCTTTGCGCAGTTGCTGTGTTCGTTTCTAAGAATGTACCTTAATCTTACAGAAATTAAATAACTATCCGACGATTCGGCGAAACACTGACAATTGGTATAAGATTGTCAATTAGTATCGAAGGAGCCGGATTAAAAATCTGATAGGTGTGGCGGAACATTGAGATCAACCGTTTTGACAGGGGCTATTGATACGGAAATCAGATTTCGTTTTGACGTGGCACATTTGTCGAAAGCTCGAGACTATTGATATACAAATTTTTATCATCAGATTTTGTTTCGACGTGGCACATTAATCGAACACTCGAAACTATTGATATACGAAATTTTATCCAGCGACTGCTGAAAGGCGTACGACTGTCTGGATCAGCACGGAAATCAAGAGATAAAAGTGAGTGAGAATTTACACTTCAGTTATTATAATAATCGTCATGTAAACCATCCGGTGATCAATCTTTTTTGTTAGAGTTAGTTAGAAAGGGAAGGATTACGTATATTTTGACAAATGAGGGTGCTAGCGTCATTTTCTTCCTATGTCTCTTCTAATATTTATTTTTTAGGCTTAGGCTTAGTATGTGCCTTCACATTGGTGCCAGGGGATGATGTAAGCCTGAGACAAATGGGGCGAAAATTGCGAAGCGAGCGAAGCGAGCGGAGCAATTTTCGCCCCATCTTTTTCTTAGGCTTAGATCATCCGCTGGCACCAATCTGAAGCCGCACTGGGGTCAAAGATAATTTTGATTAAGGTGAGAATAGCGTTTTAATGCGAATTCAAGTAGGAGTTTTGAATATAAAAGTTGAAAAAACAGACGGAAATGAAAGTAAGAAAATAAAATTTTTTGAAAATTTTTTTTTTCAATCAAAGGCTTTTCCGTCTGTTTTTTCAACTTTTATGTTAAAGATACCTGCTTGAAATCGCATAAAAACGCTGTTTTTTTGAAATCTGGAACATGGAGCTATTCTAGAATTCGCCCATTCATTTATTTATTCACTTAATATCACGAAGTGCAGAAATACATAGCTTTACACACCGTCTAATTGTTTTTATCAGTTTCATAGACGTTTGCAAACACCGTTTTTTTCCACTTTTTGGTCTACTTGTCAACCAAAATTTTGGGAGATGGAAAAAAATTTTTGGGCTTGGTTGGCATTTGTGGAAACTTTATGTAATGTTAAAAATGCGTTTTAGAGAGTTAAAACTTCGAAAATTTTTTCGGCGCTTCGCGCCGAATTGATTAAATTCTTACTTATTAGTAATCCTTAAGCCGCGCCCCGCCAATCGCAGCATTCTTATTGACAATCTGGTCTAGAACTTCAAAACGATTGAAAATCCTCATCTCATGCACGGATTCAGTTAGTTTTTGTAATGCAAAAATGCGTTTTAGAGAAGTGAAACTACAAAAATTTTTCGGCGCTTCGCGCTGAATTGATTTAATTCTTTTTTGTTATTAGTATTTGAGCCGCGCCGCATCAACTGCAGCATTTTTATCGACAATTTGATCTAGAACTTTACTACGATTGAAAATCCTTGTTTTCTGCACGGATTCAGCTAGTTTTTGTAATGCGAAAATGCTTTTTAGAGAAGTGAAACTACAAAAATTTTCGGCGAATAATTCAATTTTTTTGTTATTAATATTTGAGCCGCGCCGCGTCAACTGCAGCATTTTTATCGAAAATTTGATCTAGAACTTTACTACGATTGAAAATCCTTATCTTCTGCACGGATTCGGCCAGTTTTTGTAATGCAAAAATGCGTTTCAGAGAGGTGAAACTACAAAAGTTTTCGGCGCTTCACGCCGAATTGATTTAATCCTTACTTGTTATTGATGTTTAAGCCGCGCGGCGCCAATGGCAGCATTTTTTATCGATAATCTGGTCCTAGAACTCCACTACGATTGAATATCCTTACCTTCTGCACAGTTTTTGAAATGCAAAAATGATTTAGAGAGCTAAAATTTCAAAATTTTCTAGCGCTTCGCGCCATTTGATAAATTATAGTTTTAATTGTCAAAAACGACTTCAGAATTGGCTAAAATGCTTTACTGAAGGAAGGAAATTCAAGTTTCAACATAAATAACGTTACTGATCGTGATATTCTTGTAGAGCGCGAAATTTCTATACAAAGAGTGCGTCAAACACCGCTATTGCATGTGTACATAAAATTTTCCACTTAAAAACACTGATTTTTCAACACAGGCGCTCTATTTTGAACGTTTTTAGACCTCCCAAAAAATGTGGAAAAAAGTCGGAAAAAGTGGAAAAAAATTTTGGGTTTGGTCTATAATGTCAACCAAATCGCTGGGAAAAAACGGTGTTTGCAAAGCGCCTATAAACATCTTTTTGGATATATTTCAAAACGTAAGAATTTGCTTGCTACTGAAGTACATACAATCAGTAATAAAGTATTATTTATTTTTTCAAAAGACATCGCAAACAGGGCTCTTTTCAGAAATTTTTGATGATGTAAGTGCAACTCGAAAATTGGCGGTCACTGTTCTAAGCACAGAAACTGTTTTTTCGAATAATGTGTATTGTAAACAATGCGACCTCTTTAGCTTAGGCCCCTGAGCAGTATATCCCGATGAAGATCAGGAATCTGTTTTTGAATGTTTGTCAGCTGTTGATGTTGAATAAAATGTTATACTTTGTGGTGCAGCATTAGTCTTCCATTATTTTTGCATCTGCCTGTATAATGCAGATATGCTCCATGAGCTTTTTGTGAGAGAATTAATGTTCATTATTTAGCCTTGAGTGTCCCTAGGATTAACAGGCAAGAGATCAGAATAAAATAGTTGGGTGAACCAAGGTAAATTGGCCTGAGCATGCTTGGTATGCATGTGCACATACAATTGTAGATCTGCTGTACAACCTTTCCTGCAAAATATGAGCCAGGAGAATTTTCAGGAGAATCAAAATATTTTCAGGAGAATTGCAGGAGAATTTTTCCCCAATTTCACCTCTGTGCAGGAGAATCTGAATTTTGGGACTCTGGCAACACTAATTCTAAACTGAACTGGCATAATTTATTGCTGAAAACGCGACGTTTATTGCTGAAAACGCGACAAAACGAAGAATGCAAAAGGATATTAAAAAATTAAAAGGAACCCAGGGAGTAAATAAGCGCAATCCACTTTCCAGAAATAAAATGGAACAAACATTTTTTACTTGCTGAAAATAGTATCTCTTCACATTCTTTTGATTTTGTGAATCAGGTCGGATTACACGCACCAGTTCATACGTCAACCAACATTAGGTAATAATATACTGGATTTAGTTTTTTGCTCAGACAAGTCATCCATATTCGATATACAACATTTGCCACCTTTTGCATCTAGTGATCACGACTCAGTTGAGTTCAATATATCCACTCCTATAGACGTTCAATATATCCACTCCCGTACGACCGTCCGACGTGCTGTACGTCTTCCGCGATGGTCCGGCTGACGCAGGTGGCAAACGCCCGCGGTTCTTGAAGGTGATCTGCGCGACATCAAAGGTAAAACTGTCGTTTATAACATTCATTAACAAAGTCGTCAAACGATCGGACGAAAAATTTCGCAATTTGAGGGCCAGACCAGATCTGGCCTATCGCCAACGACAAGAAGGGCGTCAGTCGAGAGAAAACTATGAAAATTTTGCAAATTCTGAACACTTTATCGATTACAATAAAAAATGTATTGTTCGTAAAAATGACCGTAAAATTGTGTTTTTGCTAATTAACCCGTCGACGTAGGGACATGCGCCCCTTATAAAATTGTGGAACAACAAGCTGATTAAGGAACCGATTGTAAAACAACAAAAATCCAGATTTTTTGGACATTCTCAGTACAAATCAGAGTCTGTTAGAATCAATCCTGTTTGCAAAACGTTGAAATGTATTCTATTTAACGCAAGAAGTTTATGCAATAAACTCGGCCAACTCCATTTTCTTTTAAACCAGTCAAATTATGACTTGATTTTTATTACAGAAACTTGGCTCACTGATTTTATTGCAGATTCTTTGCTTCTTTTAAACTTTGAATACAGTTTGATTCGCTATGATCGAAAAAACAAGACTGGTGGAGGTGTCGCCATAATATTCAAAAAAATTTACCCATAAAAAATGTAAACGTTCCTGATGAGTTTTCTTTGCAAGAAACAATTACTTGCGATATGACTATATTGGAGTCTAAATACAGGTTTATCTTATGCTATAGATCTCCAAGAAAAAACGATGATGTAGATCAACAGTTATTGAAGTATTTAAAGTGGTCTTGTAATACTTCTAGAATAATAGTGGCCTTGGGTGATTTTTGATTTTCCCGAAAAAAAAATTTTCTCAAGCGGGTTCAAAGAAGGTTTACGAAACGAATTTTTAGTGATAAAAATTTGACATATGCTGCAAGATTACACGAACTTGGTCTGGACACTCTTGAAATAAGACGCCTACCATAACGACCTAACATTAGCCTTTTCTATTATCAAATGTCAAGCTCTTCCTTTCAAGGATTTCTTCACAATTAATTTAAATTCTAATCGAGCAGCAAATTCTTGTAAACTTATCGTCGATCATGTAAATAAAAATTGCAGAAAATTTGATTTTTGCAATCGAATAATTCCTATCTGGAACTCTCTACCTGAACAGATTATAAGTGCTCCAAATAGACACGTTTTTCTGACTAAACTTAAAAGATTAAACCTTTCTAAATTTCTTAAAGGGGCGTAAGTAAGAGCAGTTTTTCCTATTGCCTTTACGTTTACCCTGCTTCGTCATACTTAATTTGTTTTGTCTTTCATGTATTTTCAATTTCGTTCATTCGTCTTATCCATGTATGTTAATATTTTCTTTCGACTTAGCGAATAAATTGTTGTTGTTGTTGTTGTTGTTGAAATCAGGTGGAATAAAAGGTTTGTTCTTCCTGAAAATACTATTTCTTCACAGTTTTTCGACCTTGTAAATGAGATTGGGCTCTATCAGTTTACACGTCTCCCCACTATAGGTAATATTATATTAGACTTGATTTTCTGTTCCTACAAGTCATGCGTATTTAATGTAAAAAATGTTGAACCGTTTTCTACTAGCGATCATGATTCACTAACCTTTGATATTCTTATTCCAAACAAATTCGAAACAGATTCTCATATCAAAAACTTTAATTTTAAAAAAGCTGATTATGTTTCTATTTTGCACGATCTATCTATTATATATTAGCTGGCCTGATACTTTTACAACCTGTACTAATATTGATGATTTTTATGATATTTTTTAGGCATTTTAAATGCAACGATCAAAGCTCACGTTCCACTGAGTTTGTCCCTACCAAAAAAGCGTAAAAAATTTCCAAAGTATATTTTGAACTTACAAGGCAGGAAGAGAAGGTTTTGGCGACTTTTGAAGAAAAATCCGGGATTGTCAGATCAGTACAAAATGGTTAGTAAGTCTGTTGAGAATGCAATAGCGGATTTTTACAGTCGTGAAGAAAATGAACTGTTAAAAAAAGGTTCATCACTGAAAAATTTTTACAATTTTGTTAACGCGAGGTTAAAATTGAAACAATCTGTGCCTGATCTTGAATCAAATGGTCAGGTTTTTTCTAATGAAACCGAGAAAGCTAACGCTTTCAATGAATTTTTTGGTTCAGTTTTTACTATTGATAACGGCATTCTACCATTAAATATCGATTCAATTGAGGTAGAATATCGGCCTGTGATCGCAACGGGGACTCCCGACCCCGACCCCAAAAAACCCCGGCCTAAACCCCGACCCCGACCCCCGACCGGGGGCATGATTTTTTCGAGTCGGGGTTGAACCTTTTTTCGGGGGTGAAATATAGCATTTTATTTGTTGGTACATAGAAGAATTGTATAAATAGCAAATAAATTCGGAACAAGGACGATTCATTCACCAGCAAAATTAATATGTTAAACTCGACACTCGCGATATTTCATAAAAAGTACGCCTGATCGCCATGTTGTTAAGACGTACATACATGTTCGCATGTTTTCCATTATGAAGTGCGCCAAAATTACTGAGGAATCAGAGGCGTAGCCGGGGGAATGGAGGCAACATGCCCCCCGGAATTTTTCAGAAATTATGTTGATTTTCCTGGCGCAATGTGTCCAGAACATTGAGTTTAAAAAGGCACAAACGTCAAAATTTTCCGCGCTTCGCGCTGAGTCATTATTATTTATTGTTATACAGATCCAATGAATTTAAAAGCTTGAATCTGTTAAAACAATCCAGCACTTCGCAGCAATTTAGTAATTTAATGCACTATTAGTTCATTGAATGAAACTGCACATGCTTGTTGAACATAATAGTAAAAGTGCGAAAATGTTTGCGTACCAATTTATCTATTCTCTGCTTTGTTTATCTTTCTTTACAAGGACACATAATTCTATTTTAAATGAAAGGAAGGCCAAATTTTCTTGTGTTTTTGCGCATTTTCTGTTTTCTGAAGCTAGTTAATAAGAAGGCCACAAATGGGCCTGAAAATGGTAAGAACAAAATTCTCATTGATACATCTTTCAATGACTTATTGGTTGCGACCCGTTGCTGCGCTACATACTTAGCAGAGGTCGAAAAACGCATTTCAGCTCAGAAGTTTTGTGCAGTGTAGGTGTTCATCAATTTCAAGTTTTTTTGGACTTAATTCAGAACCGAGATTTTGCCAATTTGCGAAAATTTTAACTTTACTAATTAAAAATTAGAGTGCTTTTTTACAAAATTTTGGGGGTTTTGCTCTGGACCTCGCTGGTGGCGCTTGAGTGCGCCACCCCAGACTCCCCAGCCATACAATCTCGTTCTACATGTTGAAAGAGATTTTTAGGAGGACAGAAAAGGTAAAAGGATTAGGAATTTTTAGAAATTTTTCGGCGCATCGCGCTGCAATTAGTTTATCTGTTCTGTATGATTTAAGCGGTATAAATTGTGTTTAAAGAGTAAAAACGTCAAAATTTTCTCTGCGCTTAGCACCGCCGATTATTGTTTTAGGGCGGTAAAATATGACTTAGTTTCTTGATGCTTTGCGCCACTTATGATTTCCGAACTGTTTGTCAATAAAAAGGCGTAAATTCTACATGAAAACGGTAGAAATTTCGAAAATTTTCGGCGCTTCGCGCCATTGGCTCCTCTACAATCAGTGTGCCATAGAAAACCGTTATGAAAAAACTGTGGAAGAATACGAAAAAGCGAGAGCGATTATTGATTAAAATTGAAAGTAATGCTAAATTGCTAAAACCATGCTTGAACTTGGAATGAAAAATATAATGTTGAACATAACCAGCTTTATTAGTATGCTCTACAAACAAGTGAAGTTATCGTTTTTATCCTTTTCAAATTGGTATGTAATCATGCAATGTTTATTAATCTTCAAACCCCGACCCCGACCCCGAAAACCGGGGTTTTTCATCCCTGACCCCGACCCCAATCGGGGTGAAAATCTGACCCCGTACGATCACTGCTATCGGCCTATAGTTAAATTTGAACATAGCACAGTTGCTGCAGTTTTAAATAAGATAAAGCCCACTCACTCAGTTGGTCCCGATGGGCTGTCAGCTTATTTTTTGAAACAAATTCGAGTTGCTTTAGTTGAACCCCTTTCAACTATTTTTGAGGTATCATATCGTTCTGGTATGCTTCCACGTTTGTGGTTAGAAGCTTTAGTAATTCCAATTTTTAAAAAAGGCAATCCACACTCAGTTGAAAACTATAGGCCGATATCTCTATGTTGTGTTTTGTGTAAAGTTATGGAATCAATAATCAATAATGCCATCCTGGACTATTTTGACAAGAGTGATTTAATAAATCAGCAACAATTTGGATTTCTGAAGAACAAATCCTGTACATCTCAGCTTTTAAAGTGCAGAAACCTGTGGACAAAAACTTTGGACAATCATGTTCCAATGGACGTGGTTTATATTGATTTTTGTAAGGCATTCGATTCTGTTGTTCATTCAAAACTAATATTGAAATTAGAATCTTTAGGTATCTCGGGTACTTTGCTCAACTGGGTTAAAGCTTTTTTGATGGGTAGGTCACAAAAGGTGAAAATAAATGGTTTTCTTTCAGCCCCTATTCCGGTAATTAGTGGTGTTCCCCAGGGTAGTGTACTAGGGCCTACATTATTTTTGGTTTTCATTAACGACCTGGTCGATAGTATCAAGCATAGCAATATCATGCTGTTTGCTGATGATTTAAAAATATTCAATTTTTCACGTGAATTCAGATCCTTGCAAGCAGACCTTGATTCATTGCATGGGTGGACCGAAAAATGGCAACTGCAAATAAGTTATGACAAATGTGCAACCTTGTATTTGGGATATAGCAACCCTAAAAACATCTATAACCTTTTCTTAAAAGATCTAGCTGATGCAGAAGCTTCTATCAAGGATTTAGGAGTTTTTGTTAGTAATGACCTGTCCTCTAGCATTCATTGTGTGAATATTGCATCCAAAGCTTCCAGAGTTGCTTCTTTGATACAAAAAACTTTTATTTCCAGAAATATTGATTTGATGGTGAAAGCATTTAAAGTTTATGTAAGACCGATACTAGAGTATAGCACGGTGGTGTGGAATCCTTACCTGATAAAAGACATCAACCAAATTGAAAATGTTCAACGTAAATTTACAAAACGAATACTTTGGCGGCATCAACAGCAGGATTTGTCTTATAGCGAACGATTGAATTTGTTAGATCTTGAAAGACTCGAAACACGGCGTATCTATTTTGACCTTACTTTTGCTTTTAGGATAATTAAGGGACAGTTGCTTTCTGTTTCAGATTTTTTCGAATCTGCACCTAACAGGGGCACTAGGTCAAATAACGACATAAAGTTGTATATTAGAAAATCTCATTTGGATTGTAGAAAGAACGATTTTGCAAACAGGGTGGCTAGAATTTGGAATACATTGCCACAATTTATTGTTGACTGCAGAAATTTTAAACAGTTTAGGGTTTTGGTTTCAAAGCTTAATTTATTAGAATTTCTTAAGGGGCGTATGTAAGTGCACTGCCTGTACGCCTTGGCTTTACTTGCATACCAACTCACTTATTTCGCGTTATTTTTTGCATTCATTGACAATTCCTTTCCTAAAATTGCTCATTTAATAATTCTTTGCTTTATTGTATTGGTATTTGTTGTAACATGTCTCGTCCATGTAATTCAGCCAATAAACTATTATTATTATTATTAACTTAAGGAAAATCATAACACACGAAACCTCGACTTTAAAAGAGCTGATTATAACTCGATTATTCGTGATATATCCATAATAAGCTGGCCTGATGTTTTTTCAAACTGTGTAAACATTGACGATTTTTATAAAGCTTTTTCTACGAATTTAACTGAAGCCATTAAATCCCATGTTCCTTTTAAGAAGCATCCCATTAAAAATAAAAAGTTTCCCAAAAATATTTTGTGTCTTCAGAAGAAAAAGTTAAAAATTTGGAGAAATCTTAAGAAAAATCCGAATTTGAAAAATCGATACAAAAACATCTGTAATGATTTGAATGATGCGGTAGCTTCATTTTGCTGTAAAGAGGAAGAAAATTTACTAAAAAATGGTTCTAATTTGAAAAAGTTCTACAGTTTTGTCAATACTCGGCTAAACTTGAAGCGCTTAATTCCCGATTTAGAGGTTAATGGTCAAATCGTATCCGACCAATCAATCAAGGCAGATGCTTTTAATACATTTTTTGGATCGGTTTTCACTTTAAACAATCATGAAATTCCAGATAATGTGAATCGCGTAAACGTAACAGATCGTCCGAAAGTTGCTTTTGAATATTCGGTAATTTCCTTGGCGTTGAATAAGCTAAAACCCACATATTCTGTTGATCCCGATGGGTTTTGCGCATACTTTATAAAACAAATTCGTGATGTTTTGATTGCTCCCCTGTCTACATTTTTTGAAGTCTCTTATAGAACTGGAAAACTTCCCAAGTCCTGGTTAGAAGCCTTGGTAACCCCAGTTTTTAAAAAAGGGAACCCCCATTCCGTATAAAATTTTAGACCAATTTCACTCACGTGTATTTTTTGCAAAATTATGGAGTCAATAATAAATGATTGTATCATAAACTATTTTAATCGAAACAATTTGTTGAACCCACAGCAATTCGGTTTTATGAAAAACAAATCGTGTGATTCTCAATTACTAAAATGCAAAAATATTTAGACTAAGAATTTAGATAATCGGATTCCTACTGACATAGTTTATGTAGATTTTTGTAAAGCCTTCGATTCTGTTGTTCATTCTAAACTGTTACGGAAAGTTGAATATTTGGGAATTTCTGGAGTTTTGCTAAACTGGATTCGATCATTTTTATCAGGCAGATCACAGAAGGTAAAAATTGACGGTCATATATCTAATTCATTGCCAGTAATAAGCGGTGTTCCTCAAGGAAGTGTTCTGGGTCCCACGTTATTTTTGATCTTTATAAACGATTTAGTAGATTCGATTAAAAATAGCAAAATAATGCTGTTTGCTGATGATTTGAAAATTTTCAACAAATCTGAAAATTCCATCCTGTTACAGTCTGATCTTGATTCATTGCATTCTTGGGCCGAAAAATGGCAACTGAAAATTAGCTACGAAAAATGTGCAACGTTATATTTGGGTTACGGAAATCCGGAAGTGGGCTATAAGTTAGGTCTATCTGAGTTAAAAAATGCCGAAAATTGTATGAAGGACCTTGGTATTTACATATCTAATGATTTATCATCGGGCATTTATTGTACAAATATTGCGTCTAAAGCTGCTAGAGTCGCATCCTTAATACACAAAACATTCGTCTCAAAAAATACCGATTTGATGATCAGAGCTTTTAAAACATACGTTAGACCTATCCTTGAATACGGATCCGTTGTCTGGAATCCATACCAAATTGGAGTTATTACACGACTTGAAAAAGTACAAAGAAAATTTACAAAAAAATTATTTTGGAATAAAACTTTATCGTATGATGAAAGATTGAATATCCTAAACTTAGAACGACTCGAAACCATACGTGGGCAGCAAGAAAATTCTGGGGGGTCCAAGATTTTTTGAAGGTCAAAAAATGGCCTTAAAAATGGTGATATGGCGATAAAAACACCATTTTTCGACGTTTCTCATCAAGCACTATCCATTGGCATAAAAAAATTGCGAAAAAACGAAAAAAATTTTCAAAAATTGATTTCTGGGGGGTCTTTTGATTTCTGGGGGGGGTCTTTTGATTTCTGGGGGGTCTTTTGATTTCTGGGGGGGGGGTCTTTTAGTTTCTGGGGGGTCCAGACCCCCCCAGATCCCCCCACGCCCATGTGTGCTCGAAACCCGTCGTATCCACACTGATCTTTCTTGTCTTTACCTTTAAAATTGTTAAACACAAAATATTGACATTTAATGAATTTTTTGAGCTTGCACCTGATAGAGGTACTAGATACGTAAATAACATGAAACTGTTCATCAAACAATCACGTTTAGATTGTAGAAAACATGACTTTGCGAACAGGGTGGCTAAAATTTGGAACATTCTCCCGCAGAATACAGTTGACTGTAATAACCCAATAGCTTTTAGGAATATGATTTCGGAAATTGATTTTAGTGTTTATCTTAAGGGGCGTACGTAAGAGCATTGTGCCTTACGCTCCTGGTACCATTGCATTATCTGTTGCTTTATGCACATACTTTGTTTTATGCAGATTGTGTATTATGTTCACATTGACAATGCGTTTTTACCTACTTTTTATGTGTTTTCTTTAATACTTCCACCGAATAAATTTTCTTCTTCTTTTTCTTCTTCCTTCGCGTTTTTTCGATTTTTTAATAAGTATATCTCTGTTTGGAATCACCTATCTGACTTTGTAGTTTCTTCCCTAACTTAAATATGAATCTAAATTAATTGATGTCGACTTATCCAAATTTTTTTATAGTGCGAGCTTGAATCGTCATTTTTATGACTTGCTCGTCGCCTTTTGCTGTACCTTTTTATTTTGTTGACCGTACGCTTATACTCTCTTGCATCCTTCGTAATAGTCGCGTTTTCAGCAACAATCTATTTCAGTTCAGTTCAGTATTATCCCACTTTCGTCGACTTGCTTGTAATCCTTGCATTTTGTATTTTTTAAGTGTGTCGAATATTATGTTTGTTTTCGATACTTGCTTGTAATCCTTGCATTTTGTATTTTTTAAGTGTGTCGAATATTATGTTTGTTTTCGATGATTATATGTATAAATCGACTTTCTCTTTTTAAAGCGACATATTTTCCATTAATTGTGAGTGCGTCGAAGCGAATAGAATTTTTTCTTTTTCCTCTAGTTGAAATCGGGAATCGGCAGCCAGGGTTGCCAAGCAGGCAGTAATTATTTGCAGTCAATTGCAAATAATTTTGCATGCAGTAAAATATTAGGCCTTTGTGTAGCTGGTTCACATAGGAACATAGTCATATTATTAGGGCGTATGTGTGCGATCGGTAGTATCTGAGGAAACGAGAGAAAGTTGCTGGCTGTCGGATTCGAAACGTGGACCTCTTTATCTGAAGTCCACAACCATAACCAATCGACTATCGATGGTTTATTTCAATAAAGAATGTAAGGTATTCGAAATTTTGCATCAGTTTACCAGCTGATTAGGCTTAGACTTAGTATATATATCATTAACTGACCAAATGTTGGTGCCAGCGTTTAAAATAAGCCTGAGTAATGGGATGCGACGAGCGGAGCGAGCGTATATTATATTAGGGATGTTCCGGCTTCGATTTTTTGAATTTTTCGGATTCGGGTTAGGAACTTTGAATCTTTGGGTTCGAATACGGCTTCGGATTTACTAATTTAGAAAAATCGAGTTTGGATTCGGGTTTGGGTTTGGCTTTTATGTTTTAAAACTGATAACCATGTTTTCTTATTGCAACGTATGGATACTGTATAAAACAAAGACGCAATATATGCTTCAAATTTATTTATATAAACAGCTGCAGATATGCAAAAAGCCTCTTAATTAAAAAATTGTTTAACCATACTGCATCTTGTGTAGGTATCGGAATGTGGTTTTCATGTTAAACTTAGTATTTTATATAAGTTGAAAAACACTCCAAATTCGAATTTCAACATTAAGCAGTGTGTGCTTAGAAAACTTGGTAAAATTTATAAATAGAATAGAATATTATAAATAGAAAAGATAAATAAGTAAGTAAAATCTTGATCTTGATGAAAGCATAATAAGTTATCCACAGATTGAGCTTGTCCTGCTTTGCACCTTAAGTTTCAGTCTTTCGTCAGCAACAGTAAACTAGTCATTTTTTAGTCAAAAACTTCTGGAAAATTTTCTTTAGATAAAATGTTCGAATGCCTTGCTCTTTTTAACTACAAAAAACGGCCTGCTACATTACATAAATTATACTATTTATTTAAAATTTGCGCGTATGTACATGCGTTCGTGCGCTGAATTATTGATATTACTGTCAGTAAATAAGCCTATTAATGTATGAAACACATATACATAGTATACAGATTGCTTTAAATGAAGAAATAAACTTAATATATAAGATGTATATTTTCTAGAATTGGAAGTGTTTTGTACATATAAATCGTTGTTTTGAGTTTTTTTACGTATCTTAATATGTTACTTTTCCAAATTGGAAAAAACTCGAAAAATTTCAGCAAATTTATATTTATCGTTAAATTAATTCAGTTATTTTTAATGCTTAACCACAACCGGACAATGATTCTCTATCGCCTCCGACCGGCAACGGGATGCAACCATATGTGGGCAGCAAGAAAATTCTGGGGGGTGCAAGATTTTTCAAAGGTCAAAAATGACCTTAAAAGTGGTGGTATGGCGAAAAAACACCATTTTTCGACGTTTCTCATTGAGCACTATCTATTGGCATCGAAAAATTGCGAAAAAAACGAAACAAATTTTAAAAATTGAATTTTGGGGGTATTTGGATTTCTGGGGGGGGGTATTTTGGTTTCTCGGGGGGTGCATACCCCCAAACCCCCTAAGCCCAGGTGTGGACGCAACGGGCCCACTAGCATATTATTTCTGTTTCTTCAATAGCGTCAATATCATTCGTAAAACAAGCTCTAATATTAGTCAATCTACTGTAAAAATGTTTAAATTAGGACAGACAAAGATAATTTACAAAAAAGCAACATCGAAATTATAAAATACGTATTATTTCGTAGCACAAAAACAGTAAGCATCAAACTTATTTAACGGGAAAGAGGCAACTTTTTTAGGAAATTGGCCTAAAAACCTGAAAATTAGATGCGGCAAGGATCGGAGCTCTGGTCATTGTCCATGCATGTGCGTAACTAACTAAATTAGCGATTTGCAAGTCGCCGTGTATTGTTGCCATTAGAACCTCGTGATAAGGCAATAGCATCATTTTACTTATTAATTTTATGTGGAAGGATCAGGATGACGAGCGCTAAGTCGCCTGAATCTGTCACTGGTGCTGTGGTCGACAGTTGGTTTTGGAATGAGTACTGTTTTGTCTTTTTGCTTACTAGTTACCATACGTGGGCAGCAAGAAAATTGTGGGGGTGCAAGATTGTTCAAAGGTAAAAAAATGGCCTTAAAAATGGTGGTATGGCGAAGAAAACACCATTTTTCGTCGTTTCTATCGAGCACCATCCATTGGCATCAAAAAATTGCAAAAAAACGAAAAAAGTTTTTAAAAACTGAATTCTTGGGGGTATTTTGATTTCTGGGGGGGGGGTATTTTGGTTTCCCGGGGGGAGTGCATACCCCCAAACCCTCCCCCCACGCCCAGGTGTGCTAGTTACCAATAATGTTCATCATACGTAATGTACTTATTGAGTATGCGTTGCGTAGCATGATTATTAGTCGGTATATTGGACACACTTCGAGAATTTTTCATTTTGGGGACCCTTTTGAGAATCAAAATTTTTCTACTTTCTGGAGGAGATGGCCCTCTGTCCTTCGGTTTGCACTGATCATACAAATTTTTCTACACGTTAAAAACTACACGTAGTATTTTAAGGTCAATATAGATCATTCAAGTAACGGCTGAAATTTTGGGCGGGGGTCCCCGGCTCTATTTTCACAGCAAGCAAGGGGGGGGTAAATTTGCTCCAATTTTTAGCCAAAAAATAGCCAAAAACACCTATAAATGTTCAAAAACGCAACTTTTCTAAAAAATAGGGTGAGGCTCAAAATTTTTCTGACTTTAGGTGATAAGGGATGACCAACTTTGAGTGGGGATCCCCTCATTCCCCTGTTACATGCATGATATAGGTCGATAAATAAAGAGGACGATCGCTTTCAGCTGAATCATACAATGCATGCACGTCGAACAATATTTTTCTCTCATAAAGGCGCAGAAGCCAGCTATTACCGAATGATTTCAGGCAAAATTATGATACTTTCAGGCAATTTTATCGTTGAAATTTAGCGTACTTAATCGATTTTATTCTTATTTAAAGTAAAAGGTCTTTGTGAAAGTCTGCAAAGTCATTTTTATTATATCGTGCAAAAAGAGTCCAATTTTAGGTGTGGCCGCAGCCTTCTGAGCTGTCGAAACTTTTTTGAAGGGTAAGGAGAGAAATGCACGGAAAGATTAGAAAAATTTCGAACTTTTAAGGCTTCGTGCCATGATTTTGAACTACTTTCCTCAATTTTGCCTCAAGCACAATAAAAAACGTCAATATTCACAGCTTATTGATGTAAGCTTTTCGTTTTTGGATCTTAGTTTGTACAGTGTTTGAGTTCAAGTAAATCGAGCAATAATTTACGAACATTTAATGTTGAAGGCTCCTTAAATATGCACAATCTTAGCATGCTTGTATGTCCTGATTTTTTATTATAGTCCAGAAATTTCTGCGTCTAGTGCCTCGTTGCTTGATTAAATTTCGCAGTTTCACTGTGTGGAAGAAGCGTAATTTTTTCAAAAACTTCAAATTTCTAACAAGCACTTAGTTGAGGAGGGACTATCAAAAAAGCTGGTTTTTTAACAGGCGTCCTACAAAGGAAAAATTAGAAAGTCTTGAGGTGCATTTTGAAGACTGTCAATAACTTAGGTTTCTATCGCGCTCCTCATCTGGTAAACCCAAAATAAATTGTTTTTGCATTTTTTGTTTTATAAATAGCTTATGCTTGTGTAAGGCATGGTGAACAGAATAGGTCTGTCAAAAGTTTGCGGCGGTTCGTGCTGAATTATGAATTTTCTTTTTTGTTGTTATTTATAATGCGCCAGAATTAAGTGAAGAGACGAGTAATTTAAAAAATTTTTTGAGTAGAGCATGAAAGGAGTTTTGAAAAATCTGTTGTGTAACTAATTTAAACGATAGATGTTTTGTAATGACTTTGAAATGAAGCGCAATTTTTAATTTTTTTACATTTTTTCTTTCATACGGAGCTCACGGAGAAGCTCTCAAAAATACCATTTTTTATCTATCTCTTAATCTTTTTCAAGATAATCTGATTGCAAAGTTTTTGGTCCTCTAAATTCAGAAGGCCAGCTACGAGCTTGATTTTTTAAGCCAGTGGATAAAGTATGTTGAAAAACGTCGACAATTGCAGTTTTCATTATTTAGCTATTGCGATATAGTTTTCGAGATATATGCAGAGTAATTGACCAAGATATGTTGTGTCCGCCCTATAGGCGAATACTGGATGCGAACCTGTGTGCTAGTAATCATTGAATGTGTTTGGGGGTAGTTGACCCCTCCAGAATGGCAAGTGACCCCCACAAAATGGCTACGACACCCCTAGAATTGTCGATTTTTTGTAAAAATTGTAAAAAGTGTGCCTTTTTAGGCGTTTTTACTTCAGTGATATATTGACTTATTCATTTTTCCCCTGGCTGTTTTTTAACAAAGTTATGTTCTTTTTTTAGGATTGGATTTTACCGTCTCAGTCTAGCAGCTGTATCTGATCTTATCATACTAGTTGTTTCATCTATTTTGACTTGGACTTTGCTTGAAGCATCAGTCTTACATCCTTTTGCTTTCCTGCATGGTAAATTATGTGCACACATTACATAACTTGATCCTTAGTTGATTGTGTTGGAATAGTGCACAAATATTTAATTGAAACTATTATTTTGATTTGGGTCGGAACAATCACAATCAGTCACCCCATAATTACTTCGGGCAAACAGTATTAGTACGTACCAAGCATTTATTTCATAGGCGCACAAGGTCAGGGTTGGCAGGGGAGGTAAAATCCCAGAAATCAAAAACGGTAAATTGAACGTTCACAATTTTTTCTGCTGTTTAAACGACCAAAATGATCAAAATAGCTTATAAAACGTTTTTTCAGGGTAATATCGCATTTTTAGAAGCATTTTTGTTCATTTTGACAACATTATATCACTTTTAAGACTATAAAATGCAGACATTGGTCGATTTTGGGCGCTTTTTTAAGTAAAAAGTACATAAAATTAGTATTCCGGCATTTTTGACATTTTTACTGCTTTTGATCTCAAAAATAATGCAAGAAACGTTCCGTCAGCTCAAAATCGCCAGACAGTACCTGTCTGGCTGACTTCTCAGCGGGGGGGGGGTAATGCTCCCTCACCTCCTATGTATGTGTATGATTTATTTTGCTCAGTGATCGACCAGGGCTAATTTTTTTGGCCGGAAAAAGTAATAATAAACTATCGAGATATGACAGACAACATGAGCTGTATATCTCTGCTCCGTCATTTAAGAATAATTGCTAAATATTACAACATTGCACTTCAATTATATTGCTAAACATGTGGTTCTTCTTGTTCTAGACTACAAAATTACGAACACAGTCCATTAAAGTATAGTGCTAAGTTAGACATATCGTTGGGTCTGTTATAAGTGAAAGGCAATGCAAGGAAAATAACCAGTTTTTATTTGTTCGATGTAAAAAATTAGCTCTTTAACCAGAATCGCGCCTTTAATGCGTCAGTGCCGTTGATTTCCCATCAAAACTTTGTTATAGTTTCTGTAATTGATTGGGTGCATCAGATAGTAAGCTTAATAAACCAGAAAAATTCCATAGAGCTTATTTGGTGCAGGAGTCTAATCTGTTTAATATTGATAATCATACTATCCTGCAGAACAAATTGATTTCTTCAGTGTTCCATTATGAAACATAGCATTTTGGAGTTCATCAAAATGAGTAAAAAAATGTGCATTTCAAATATTGCCAGGCTCTGGTCGTTTTTTGATCTTGCTTCAGTTAATCACTGCCTCACTTAGACACGATATGTATGTATATTTTGAAAACGCGTCGTTCGCCGAGATTTCCTGTAATTCGGTCTGAAGCATACATGTGCAGCATGGGAATTCTGGGGGAGGGGTAAGCCAGAAAAAATTTAAAAAGTGCCTTTTTTGCGAAAAAAACGATAAGTGCACGTCAAAACACTGCTTTTTGACGTTTCGTATAATGCCTGTTCATCCTAAAATATAAAAAACAAAAAGTCTTTAAAAGATCTGGCAAAAATTGAGTAAAGTCAACCAGGTATAGTCAAAAAATGAGTAAATGACGCGAAGCGCCGAAAACTTTTGAGCCGAAAATGAGCTAAAAACATTTAAAAGGTATACTTTTTGCAATTTTCACGAAAAATCTATAATTCTGAGGGGAATCGCAGCCATTTTGCGGAGGATCAGTAGCCATTCTGGGGAACCGCTCAACAACACGTGTGGTCTGAACACACCGAGAACTTGTCTCAATTGATCTTTTATCAAAAATAACTCTAATTACGCTGTTAACTTGAAATTATTTGTTGTCTGTATTGCATAACTTTTTATGTATTTTTTTAACAAGATGCCCTATTTTATGTTCACATCAATTTTTTAGAAGTGGCCGAAACTCTAACGGATGTGACGACCTTGCTATTAATTATTATGCTTGCCGCATCATGTCTTATTACAATTATCCCGCAGTATAAAGTGCTATCTTGTAATTAATTCTATTTCATTTTTGCCGATTATTTATTTTCATCTTTATTCAATTTTTTCTAGGTTCGTCCACAGACATCGATTGGCATAGAAACTTTCTTTGGATGCTAGCATACTATGTTGCAAACGCATCAGCTGATATCGTTTTTATGTTCATTTGCACTCAGTGCATACGGTATTCATATACTATAGTCTATTTAACTGAACTCTGTTCACGGATCACAATTTTTGAGTCAGTGTGAATCGATTACAAAAGCGGTTTAAACTGATACAACAATCACAATAATGTGCAGGCCGGTAGCCAGGATTTTATTTCGAGGGGGGAAGGGTGGGACAGGAAATTTTGAAAGTCAGATATCCCGAGAAGTATTAGAGGGTAGTCAAAAATAAGAGCATTTTTGATTGTTCTGCAGAATTCTACACAATAATGATAGAAAAATTTCGAGAAATTTTTTTGAAAGTTTTTCATTTTATTTCATATTCAAACTAAAAATACAAGCCTATAAACTATCTGCGCAATTGATTTCTTATCGTCTTAATTATAAAAACTGTTTAGGTGACCTTTTACATATATATATATATATATATATATATATATATATATATATATATATATATATATATATATATATATATATATATATATATATATATATATATATATATATATATATATATATATATATATATATATATATATATATATATATATATATATATATATATATATACAGGCCCGTATCCAGGATTTTATTTCGGGGGGGGGGCCGAAAATTTTTGAGACCAGATATCTCGAGAACCGTTAGGAGATAGGCGAAAATAAAAACAGTTTTGAGCGTATCTCGGCGAGCTCTATACAACGGTGAAGAAAAATTTCAACAAAAAATTAAAAAATTTTCACTCTATTTCATTTTGATATACAGCAAATTAATCATTTAAGCTGATTTCTCATCACCTAATCGGCGAATTATTTCTTATCTCTTGCCTTTGTACTTAATCATTGTGCTTTACAGAGAAAAACAATACGGATAATTAATAATTCGGCGCTAAGCGCCGAAAAAATTGACATGCTCTGCATATCAACCTCAAATTTGAGCGGTTTTGAGCGGACTAGAAGACAAAAAACATGTATAAACAATAGATACGGCGCGAAGCGCCGGAAAAATTTCATGTTTCCCATGTCATAACTCAAATTTGAGCTGTTTTGAGTGAGCTAGAAGGCAAAAACTATAACTAAACAATGAATCCGGCGCACAGCGCTAGAAAAAAATTGACATGCTTTCTATATCTAACTCTAATTTGAGCGATTTTTAGCGGTTCAGAAGACAAAACTATACGTAAACAATAAATCCGGCGCGAATCGCCGGAAAATTTTGAGTTTACTAGCTCAAAAGTACGCTAAAAACCTGTTTAGGCGCTGTTTCAGACGCACTTCGCCAATTTTTCATTTTTCCTTTCGGGGGACCCTTGAGAGAAACAAAAATTTTTCCCCATTTGGGGGAGGGCAGGCTCCCCCGCCCCCTGGATACAGGCCTGTTCCCATGTCATAACTCAAATTTGAGCTGTTTTGAGTAAGCTAGAAGGCAAAAACTATAGCTAAACAATGAATCAGGCGCAAAGCGTTAGAAAAAAATTGACATACTTTCTATGTCTAACTCAAATTTGAGCGATTTTCAGCGGTTTAGAAGACAAAACCTTACATAAACAATAAATCCGGCGCGAAGCGCTGGAAAATTTTGTTTTTTCTAGCTCAAAAGTATGCTAAAAACCTGTTTTGGCGGTGTTTCAGACCAACTTCGCCAATTTTTCATTTTTCCCTTTGGGGGACCCTTGGGAAAAACAAAATTTTTCCCATTTCGGGGGGGCAGGCCCCCCCGCCCCCCCTGGATACGGGCCTGTATATATATATATATATATATATATATATATATATATATATATATATATATATATATATATATATATATATATATATATATATATATATATATATATATATATATATATATATATATATATATATATATATATATATATATGTATATATATATATATATATATATATATATATATATATATATACATACATACTTCGAGAATATTTAATTTCTTCTTTTAGAAGACGTGTGAGAAACAAACATTTTTTTGGTTTTGAGCGGGTGGGGGCAACTGCCTCTCTTGCCCCCTCCCTTGGCTACGAGCCTGACAGTGTGTATAGCAATGATCAGTATATGGAGTTTGGACCAGGGCGAAATTGTATCAGTGTCGACTCATGCATGTACCAGTTCAAAATTTTGGACAAAGTTCCTCGTTCCCCCATTTTTAAGGTGGGGGAAATGACTTCTAGTCTTTGGTCTAAAATGACAAAAAAGCACCTAAAAATGGCTGAAAAACGCAAGTTTTCGTCCAAAAACGACGCATCTTGCCAGACTTTATCGAGCCTAAAATTCTAGAATTCGTGTATAGCGTCCGTTATTTGCACACGGGGAGTGAGTGGGGGTTTGCCCACCCCTGCTATGGGGTTGGCAGACAAGTGCTGTCAAGCGATTTTGAGCTTATGAAGCATCTTATGCGTCATTTTAAGGCCACAAGCAGGCAGTAATACCAAAATTCATGTATGCATGATCTATAAGTTTTATTCAGACGCAAGTATCTCAATAATTACGGGCGCATTTTCATACGCAACGACAAAAACACGTCAATTTATTGATCCTTTTGAAACTGTATGGTTGTTGCAAGCGATCAATCAATGAATAGCAAACATACGAGAGCATGGGGTTTAGGGGGTATACCCCCGGAGCTTTGAAAAACTGATAGCTATACAGCCATTTGGGCGGAAAAAACACTGCTATATAGCCTTTTTGTGCTGAGAAAATTAGCTATATAGCTTTTTTGGGTTCAAAAACTAGCTCTATAGCCTTTTTGGACTCAGAAACTGACCATTGAGCTCAGAAATGCTCGTACAGTTTTCTTGTTTGAGTTTAAAAAGCATAATTAGCTATTTTTTCGACTTCAAAAAGGGCTAGGATAGCTATTTTTAGTTCATAAAAGGCTGTATAGCTATTTTGTGCGTTCAAAAAGGCTATATAGCTATATGTTTTGAGAGGCTATATACCTAATTTTCCGAGCCCAAAAAGGCTATATAACCGTTTTTACGAAGCACATAACGATCTACCGATTTTTAATTTTCATTTACCCCCCTGAACATTGTTTACCAAGGTCGAAAGTGTAGGGGGGTGAGAAATCCCAAAATTTGAGACCACTAAATTTAGGGTTCTAGTCTTTTTTGCAGGTCAAATATTGAAAAATGGCTAAAACATCCTATATAGCATGTTTTAATGTGAAAAACTGCATTTTTAACTACTTTTTATCCCATTCTGACTAGTTTCGTCACTCTTGTAAGTAAAAATATATGAATTCATCGAAAATTTCGACTTTTCAGATCATTATACCTTAATTCTAGGTATTTTATGGTTAAACAAAACAGAAATGTATATACTAGTTGGCGCGGAGCGCGGAAAATTTTTTAACATCTTCGCTGCTTTTGTACCCAAAAATCATTGCAGAAAATGTTTGATAGCTCAAAATCGTCTGATCAGTGATTCAAGTCTCGGACCCTGAGGTAGGGGTAATGCCCTTCCTCACCCCCTATGGGATGTGTGCCCCTGAAAGTTTGATCCTGCGCACCTTATGATAGCAAACTGTGCCGCGCGTTTTGCGCTTAATCTTTGTTAGTCGAGATGTTAGAAGTTGCGTAATTCTAGGGTAAATTTATCCACCGACGAACGCTTGATCGCCTATTACACGGCATTTTTTGCGGGGTCGCTTTTGTCCGTCGAATTCTTCACTCGTCGAGAATACATTCTTAACTTTCCTCAATATGTGGTAAGCGTACACGGGTAGCAGTCAAATTCTGGATGGTCCGATGGGGAAGAATTGCCAAAAATAGCACGGAAAACCAATTCTAGGGGTCTTTAAGATTCTTATGGTGTGGGTTTAGACCTCAGATCCCCACGCTTATTTGTGGTGGTGAAGCTTTTGACTTTTCTCTTGAAGGATATTCTTTAATGCACAAGACGGCTATAATGTAAGAAAATAATGTAAATAGTACTTTTTAAGTGTGCACATGTTTGAAACATGATTAAATGACTACGTATGCTGGATTTGAGTTTCTATTCATAAATTGCTAATAATAGATTACGCTCAGCGCTTTTCACAAAATAATCAAAGTAGCCCGTGTAAAATGCCTTTTATGCGGTTTGTGGAATTATTAAATCAGTTTTTATTACTCCTTTCAACATAAGAATTTGATGTGTGTACATGTATTTATACGTATTTGAGTGCCATTTGCTGGTTTTGGTTGATACGTTGATATAAAACTGAGCTCTAAGTTCGTGTCATCCTTGACTTCCAGGGCTCAGTTCCACCAACAATGACAAGTGACTAGTGACTAGCATAGGTAGGCGGCACCAAAATCCTGGGGGTGCAAGATTTTTCAAAGGTCAAAAAATGACTATAAAAAATGAAGACTATACATTGGCATCAAAAAATTGCGAAAAAACAGGAAACAGTTTCAAAAATTGAATTCTGGGTGGTATTTTGGTTTCTCGGGGGTGCGTGCCCCAAACCCCCACGCCAAGGTGTGGTGACAAGTCTTGTCATGACGAGTCGTAAAAACTAGGGTTCCACCACTTAATTGTAAAAATAGTAATTTTTAACAAGTTTGATAATTAATCCTCTCTTAGTATTGTGAGTGAGCGCTCGTGATGCATTAAGTTGCATTGCGTTAAGTAATACAATTTATCGAATAAACTTTCTTCATCGTCCTAGCCAATCAAAAACTTCTCTCGAGTAGGTCAAGTTTAGTTTCAGTTTATATTCAGCGCCCCCTTAGGCCGTAAACTTTTATTTCACTCATTTCATAATGACGTTCAGGAAATTTTACCGCTGATTACGAAATGCATGAATTAATTGAAAATTTCGATCATCAATTTACCGAAACTAAAACTCGCGAGCTGAAATAAAACAGGAAGAATTTCATGAATAAGCGCAGCGCTGATTATGGGATATTTTCACTTTTATTCACATGAGATGATTTTCGCACAATCAATGCTGAATTGATCTGTATCCAAACTGTATATTTTTTCGGGCAAAAACGGCAATATAACATTAGTCAAGGCAAATTACAAGCCTAATTTTGACTTGTCAAAATTTCACTCACTAGTTTTGACAATTAAATTTTTTACTTGTCATTTGGTGGAACGGCTTACTAGTATACTACTAAATTTTACTTGTCAAAACGCATTTTTTACTACTTTTGACAAGTGACAAGTCTTTGTCCTATAAGTTTTTGGTGGAATCCTATTACTTGTCAGAGGTATTGGGTAAGGTATGTGTACACCTGCATTAACCGTGTGTACATACAATTAGTACAGTTTAGTAAGACTGAGGTATCTTACATCTATATTGATAAACGCGTACGTACTCACAATGAGCTCAGTTTGTTAAGAGTGACCTATGTAGGTATTTACTCTGGTAGAGGACAAATCACATTGCTTAAGTTCCGCAAGACATTATATTGACAAACCGAATTATTCGTTTTCTTAATCCTTGCTTGCCATTGTATTGTCCGCCGTCCGGTGAGCATCATGGCTGATTGAAATCCAAATACTAGGAGATTTTTTAATTTGACAGGAAGTGAATTAGCATCTGAAAATTACTGTTAGAGCTCATGGTCTAATTCTTGATGTTCCAGACGCCTCCATTACGAACTTATGTAATTTTGAAATTTTTAATTGCAACAGCGCTAATTGATATTAGTGTTTTCTCCGACAATTGATTCAGGTCAGTTTTTCAATAAATATGTACGTGAAAATTTGTTTGTTTAAAATTAAATTATTGCCTTATATCAGGGCAGGTAGCAAAACGAAACTTCATACAATGCTGCGCTAACTTCGTGTACCTTCATACGATTAACGCAGGTGTACACATGCCGTACCAATAGGTACCCTTGTCGGACTAGTACTTGTCAAAATTGTCAGAGTCAGACTTGTCAAGGCTTGGTGGAACCGGGTCCAATAGTTAGTTCTTATCAATAACGTAAGTTACTCGTCTTAAGCAAGTTGACAACTCACTTTTGATATACTCTTTTGCTTCTGATTTATTACTTTTGTTGTCAAAGTAGCTCAGGCAGGTATTTTTTTGGTACGATTGCGAGCAGAAAAAACCCGAAACGCAACTTTATCATTAAATAAGTAACCTTGTCATCGATGAACTGAAACTCGTGGCATTGCTTGTGTGCTTTTTTGATGCCATACGTACCTTGAATTTTTCACTTAATCGTCTTTTTTCGAATTCATCTTATAAGTCCTTGCTCTTCAATGCGTATGTTTAGATTTTTGATCATGTACTGTATATCATCAATTACAAGCGTTTTCTGTACACGATTCCTTTGTTATATATATATATATATATATATATATATATATATATATATATATATATATATATATATATATATATATATTGAGAGCTGTGCCGGGGCCGCCTTTTTTGCCGGGGCCGGGGCCTGGCCAGGGCCAATAATAGCGTGCTTTACCATGCTTATAGTACGACCCTGCCCTACCCCTTATATGTACCTATGCATATATTCTTGCTTGTAGATATGCACGTCAATCGTTAATATTTGTTGGGATTACAAGATATAACAGAACATGGGCATCGGGGGATCTAAACCCCCCAGAATTCACTTTCTCCCCCCCCAGAAAGAATCCGCTAGACCCCCCAGAAATTGATTTTCAGAATTTTTTCTGTTTTTCTGCGGTTTTTTTAATGCTAATGGATAGCTCTCATTGAGAAACGCGAGAAAACGGTGTTTTTTCGCTCTACCATATATTATCAGGCACTTTTTGACTTTAAAAAATTTTGGATTCCCTTGAATTTTTGAGCTGCCCATGTATGGATTTAACTCCTCTGACTTGGATGCGTTTCTCAATGTGCTTTACATTGCACTTTTTTAGGCTTATTATTCTATTTGTTCTGATAGACGTAGCTGTCTGCTACCAAGCAAGCTGGAAATGCCCGTCTATATGAATTGCAATTTAAAATATGTCAATTTTGATTATTAACTAGAAATTTTCACCAATCTGACATAGTGAAATAAAGATTTGAATTAGCAAGATCTGTGGTTTGCTTGAAATTGAGTTTGAAGGTAAATCTGCCCAAAACATTATCAATTTTCTACATTATAATCAACTCTAACATTGGCCCCGGCCCCGGTGCCGGGGCCAGCCTGGCCCGGCCCGGGGGCGGGAGCCTAGGCCCCGGCGCCGGGGCCGGGAGCCGGGGTGGCCCCGGCACAGCTCTAATATATATATATATATATATATATATATATATATATATATATATATATATATATATATATATATATATATATATATATATATATATATATATATATATATATATATATATATATATATATATATATAGCATCGGTATTAGTGTAGTATGTAACCCTATTTAGAAAGTGATGGCCATGTTAACCACACAATATTTATCATTTATAGTATTACTCATGAATAAACGCTATGCAAGAAAAGAGGATTTGCATACCTATGTTATGCGGAAATGGTCATGGTTTTATTAGAGTGACATGCTGCACTATGTGCACAACTTTTTAAATAGGGTGACATGCTTCGCTAATACCATATACATCGATGTTCCCAAAAGTCTGTACATTTTGTACAAAGTAAATGGTAGGGCTGGTTGGTGCTACATTTACATATATATGTGTGTGTACATATATAGGCGTTAAAGGCATAAATGAGCTCTATTCAGTAAAGATTACCTCAAAAACTTATTTAGACTTCTTAATTGTATGAAAACTACCAAACGCTCTTTCTTTTACATCCTTACTTATGCACATGCATGTCTGGTTTTAGGAAGAGTTTATTTTTTAATTTTAGTTTTTTGTTCCTGAATAGATTTATACTTTTGGATTTTTTCTCTTCGCTAAAACTTTATAAAAATAAGGCATGAACATTACTCAATGTGAATTGGCAGATTAAGTTTTTTAGTCCTTTTAAATTTTAATCCATGCAATATTCTGATAGGTCATTTTCCTCAATCCTCCATGTTTAATTTTGCGTTAACATCTTGTTATTTTTCTTCACCTTTACTTCAGTTTTATTATATTTCATTATTCAATTTCACAGCTAACAATTTAATTGATTTTTTCAGAAACCCAAAACGCAGCAATTCTTTGTTGATGTTCAGCAAATTATAAAAAGGCTAGTTCGAGTTTCATGGAAACATTGGTTGTGCATATTGGGTTCCTTTTTTATTGCAGGTTAGTCTTATAACAGATTTCTTAGAAATTTGTTTCAATATTTTTGCATGAAATAAAGTATACGATGTATGTACATGCAATGTGCGAGTACATATGTACGCAAGTGTCCTGACTAAAATAAATGTGAAGAAATCAAAAATTTTATTCCAAATAAATATTAAATAATTGAGTAAAAAATTGAAAAACTGAACGAACAACTTTTCAAAACGAATTTGAAAGCAGAAATATCGGAACTTATACTTGTAAAAGGGTAAATCCTTATCCGATATAGTTTTTAAGCTGGATTACACGATCATTTTCGCCTTGAACACACGATGGAACTTAAATTTTAATTTAAGAATGAAATCTGCTCATTTATCTTTTGAGTTGACCATGGAAATTTGTATCTCTCTTCCTTGTATTTCTTTATTATTTAAAGCACTTTGTCTGCAGCTTTACACACATTTGCATGGGGGGAAGAAAATCTAAATTTCGTTATCTAAATTACCAATACACTTTTTCTGTTTAATTGCCGAAAAAAACTTGAATATTAACTTTTTTAGAGTGCTTTGTCTTATTATTGATTCGCTGCCTCAGTATTAAGTTGTCAGCATAAAACGTTGTGAAAGCAGATGTGATAGAATATACATCAGAATCAATCATGATCCTATATAGTGGCGGATCTAGGATTTTCCTAAGAAGACGGTACCCAAACTTTTTCAAAAACAGTCAGATATAGCAAAATAACCTTTTTTCGGCGTTTTACATTGTCTACATTTATTTTAAATCACGTTTGACGCAATTTTTCGGAAAGTTCTGAAATTCCGATAATTTTGAACGGAAAAATCATTAAATTTCTTTGACTTTAGCGAAAATCTTGGTTGAAGCGCTGGAAAAATTGTGAAATTTTGGCGGAATGACGTCTAGAAGCTTGATTTACTGCTTGAAATTTACTGCAAAACGTTGAAAATTTTCGACTGAAAATAGGAGAAAACTATGCTGAAATAGCTCTTTTTCCTGTTGAAATTGTTATGAAACCTATTCTATGAGCAAAAAATTGGTTCCATGTCACCAAGAAAGTAAGTAAATGTCATGAAAAGGGGGGTTATTATGGCCATTTTAAGGATAAGGTTCAAAAATTTTCTGGCTTCGGAAGGATGGGCGGACGGTCAACTTTGGGTGGGGGATCCCCCATACCCCTCCTACATGTGTGTTAAACGGTATTATCCGGCGCAAAAATCATTGCAAATTTTATATCCCTTCTTTATCTCGCCAACTGTTTTAGGCCTATGGGGGACGGCCGCCCTCCCCGCCCCCCTTAAATCCGCCTCGGATCCTATCCTGTATATCAAAATATTAAAATATTTCAAAATTTTGTTATGTATCAAAATCCTATCTTATCCTATCAAAAATTACATTTCAAGAAGCTGAACAGAGGTCGAATGACATTCTAAGTGATATAAAGCGAATGGTTCACCACTATGTGCTAATAAACATTATTTCTTCCCCTCACACAATTACAGACCTTGCCACGCCAACCTGTGCCTCGAAATTCCTGCTCGTTTAAATTACTTGATTATTACGTGTGGCATATATTGCAGGGCATTACTTGATTCATTATTCTCTTCGGCGTTTGCCATTAATTAGCCAAATGGAGTAAGTCAGCTTTTTCACTTAATTTTAGATTGATTGATTAATTGATTTATTTGATTGATTGATCGATTATTATTAATTATTATTAATTGACTTGTTTTGTACTTGTGGGTAAAAGATGCAAAGATTAGGTAATTCCGAGTGAATGTTTGTATTTTATTTCTGAATTCAATTTCGCAACCATCTTAGAGCAAACAATGCAAAAACGCGAAGTGTCGGGGATCTTAACACTAACACCCCTCTTAGCTTGATTTTGCACCTTTATCATACATTTAATAGGGGGATGTGGGATCCCTCACCAGGGATCGACCAAATACCCGGGCTCGGTCGATCTTTAGGCATCCGGGTTCGGGCCTGGTTAGAGGCCGGGCCCGGGCCGGTTTTAGAGGCCGGGCCCGGGCTCGGTTTTTAGAGGCCGAGACCGGGCCTGAATTAGTATTCTATTCAGCTTTTTTTGGAGAATGCTTGTGCGCGCTTTGTTGCTGTTAGAGATTAATTCATTTAAAAAATGTAGAAAACTTAATCGAAAGAAGTTAGAATGAGCTTGACAGCAAATGTTCCAAGCTGCATACGACGTGATGGGTTATTATTACACTGGATTATATCGTTGTTAATTACTCGCTCTCCGTGTTTCCCTTTTTTGTGCATTGTATTTCATTTCCTTAATGTTTATTTGTGCACAATAAGTTCATGTCTTCTTACTTAATTAATTATACGTTTATTTTCACCATTTATATCATCAGCATGATAATATAACTAGGTTGAGTTTAGGAAGATTTTACAGTTTCATGAATTATTTTCAATTAAATTTTGGTTGAGACTAAACTTGTCAAAGGTTTGAGCTCAGCATGGCGCAGCTTTAGCTCAGGTTTAGTTTCAAAAGCTGAATTACTCGCAATTTTTTCATAACGGATGAAAATATTCGATTGTAAACAAAATAACTCTTTTTTTGCCAGAGTATTATTTACGTTTGAGAAATTTTTATTTTTAAACAATCTATATATTATATAGCATTCTAAATGCAAAATGCTTAATTTCTAATTAATTTCTCAATTACTAATGATCTTAGTTTTCTCCTCATGTTCTTTGCTGTAAAAAAGAATGAAGGCGAATTTTCTACACAAAAATAAAGACAACACTTGAGTTGCTTGTGCCTACTGACCGTTATGCCGAACACTGGGAGTTAAGGGAATTGACGACAGAAATAAGCGAGGCAAGAAATTTGAACTATTTTCACCTATTCTATCTCATTTATACTTTGAATAAGTTAGAACGTTTTGGCAAATTTTTGGATCTTCTTTCAATTGTTTCTTGTGGCCTGAATTCTCGTCGTGCGCTATATCTAGATCAGTTTGGACATTTTAATGAGAATGAATAAATGATTGACTTCAGATCAGCAAGAAAAAAAACTTTTTTAAATTCCTGTGTGATCTAGTAAAGTGACAAGGAAAAGAAATGTTATCGCGAAACATCAACCATGCTCCTTTTCTGGAAACCCTGAAGAAAATATCAATGCAGAACTGCTTATCTACATATATTTTCTAAAACGTCACTGCAACATGCCAAATAAAACACGCAGTTTAGCATTAATGCAGAAAAAGTCCCGTAAGCATGAATGAAAAATACAGTGATGATTTGTACTATATTTTTAAGATAAAGCCTGAAATATTTTGAAATCGTATCGATCGTGATAAGCTAAGAGCTAAATATTCAATACTAATTCCTTCTGTGCTTATATAAATACTAAATACTACTACATTTTCCTATATATAACTAACTACTATGCTCTTAAGCATATGCATACATCTAGTATGGTTATGCATATATATGTATACATCTAGTACTGGTTCCTATACTTGGTACACGTAAGACCCTGGCCCGGATCCGGTGAAAAATTTCAAGCCCGGGCCCAGTTTTTTTTGGACCCGGTCGTTCGCTATCCTCCACTCATCTATCGTCCTCCGCCCCCCCGCTTCCCTCCCAAAGTCAGAAAGGTGTTGAGCCCCCAATTTTGGGAAAAACTTGCATTTTTTGGCCATTGGGCCGTTTTGGCCAAACATTGAAGGTCTCTTACCCCTCTTCTTTGTTTGAAAATAGCTGCGGACCCTCTATCCAAAATTTTGAGCAGTCACATGTATGACCCTTCTGAAGATATAAATGCAGAAAATGTTATCTTACGGAAATTTTTTTCGAAAAAAATTGAAAAAAGTGTTAATTGATGATTTTAATAGAATTAATGGTTCGAAGAAGCACAGAAAATTTGAACATTTTTACGCTGGGGAACGTCACAGAGCCTGTAAAGCTTCTTAGCTTAAAATTTTGAAAAATATCAGGGGTGTTCCCCTTCCGCTTTACCTATCTAGACGTGGATCTGATTGTATGTTTAATATACCTTTTGAAAAATACCTCGATTACAAGTCAACATCGAATGCTTCTTTGAATAATGAATTGCACTCGATCTTCTAGATGACATTCGATCTCACTAGATAACTTGAAATTCTTAATTTGTGATTAAGCTGAAGTTGTGTCATGCAGAAGGGTTTGCCTTCAGATTTTAAATGGCAAGCCGGGAAAATTTTTTTCCGAAAAAATGCATTTTATTGACTTTCATGCGTGTATGGACAAAGACCGGATTTCCCATTGATATGAGCAGCCCAAATTTAACATCGTTATAGAATTATTATTATTATTATTATTATTATTATTATTATAATTATTATTAATATCATTATTGTTATTTATTAGTATTATTATTATTATTATTATTATTATTATTATTACTATTATTATTAATATTACTATTATTACTATTATTATTATTATTATTATTATTATTATTATTATTGTTATTATTATTATTATTAATAATTATTATTATCATTACTATTATTATTATTATTATTGTTGTTTTGAAACGCATATTGTATAAACTTCCTTCACGCTCTTAGCAACCTAGCATTTTGAATTAAATAACGATCGTGTATTTTTTACTTAACATGTTTCGTTTGAAAAATGAAAAACGTCCAACATTGAGAATATATGGCGGGATAATCGCGTTTTGGAATCTGAGAAAAATGTTGGCTCCATTCGGAAATTACACTCCTTATGCACTTAAGTAAGCTTTTAACATGAAATCGAGAGTATTTGCAGAATAGCATTACCGCCCGTCAGACATTCATTTCGAGCGTTTGCCTTGGTAGGTTATAATCTGGACCTCATTTATCTGCTACATATCGACGGTTTTGAGGCGCAAGTTTTCGGACAAGATCTTAAACTTGTGGCTTTGTCAAGTGATAGTTTATATTATTTTCGTTTATCAATATTTTGTTTAAATTAAAAGTCAGCGACTCCTTTTACTAGCATCTAAATTGTACGTGTTCTTGGGGGTTGGGGGAAGGGGGTTCCTTTAAAGCGCTTGCCGCTTTTAGCTCGTTTTCGGCTCAAAAGTCTCAAATTTTTAGCGCTTGGCGCCGTATACATATTTTTTGACCATATTCTGTTCAATTTACTCAATTTTTCAATTTTTTAAAATTGTTTTTCAAATGTTGTTATATTAGAAATGAACGAGCATTGTCTGAAACGTAAAAAACAGCATTTTTGACGTATACCCATCATTATTCAGCCAAAAGAGGCAGTTTTTTTAAATTTTTTCGGCCTGAACCCTCAGAATTCCCATGCTGTACATGTATGATCGAAACCATACACGATCTTTGAGGGTTTAGACCCGCCAGAAATTTTTTAGACCTCCCCTAACATTTTTGATTATTTGAGAAGAATCCTGGAAAATACGTTGTTTGCAGCATTTTAGCGAACTTTGGGCCAAAAGTGTCAAGTTTTCGACGCTTCGCGCCACGAACTGATTTTTTCTTCTATATTTTCATATTCTATAAGGAAAGTCTCATCAGAAACGGCTTAAAATGGCGTTTTTGATGCTTACTTTACTTATTACATCGCTTTTTAAGCCGAAAAGACACGTTACAAAAAAATTCGGTTTTGCCGCCCTTAAATCCGTTTGCTGTGCTCACATGACCTTAATAATTACTTTATTTTTCACTGAGGGGGCAAGCTTTTTGAAGTCGCATACATATCTTAAGATTTATACGGAATTGAGCAAAAATGATGACACTTTTGAACGTTTCTCAATGAGTATTATATAGGTGGAAAAACACAAAATCTTGTTCCATTTAGTTCGAAAAGTTATTGTCGTGACACTATATCTGCATCACTGATTTCTTCGCATTTCGCGCAAGCTCGACTCTGAGAATTTTTTCTATAAATTTTTGTCTCTACTCAATTTTGATGCTTTGTGAGGGAAAACAATACGGAAATTTGATAATTAGGTACGAAGCGCAGGAAAATCTTTGACATGATTCCTATTTCTATGTATATGTATGCAGACCCTTATCCAGGATTTTATTCCGGAGGGGGCCGAAAATTTTGAGGTCAGATATCTCGAAAACTATTGGGAAATGGGCAAAAATAAAGGCATTTTTGAGCGTATCTCGACGAGCTCTATGCAATGGTAAAGAAAAAGTTGGAGAAAAATGTCAAAAATTTTCACTTTATTTCATACTCATATTATACAAATATATCGTTTAAATAAACTACACAACTGATTTCTCATCATTCAATCAACAAATAATTTCCTAGCTTCTGTCTTTGTATTAAGTCTTTGTGATTTACAAAGAAAAAGAATACAGAAAATGAATAATTCGGCGCGTAGCGCCGACAAAAATCGACATGCTCTACATGTCCAACTCAAATTTGAGTGGTTTTGGGCGTACTAGAAGACAAAAACTATAGATAAACAATCAATCCGGCGCGAAGCACTGGAAAATTTTGAGTTAACTAGCTCAAAAGTATATAAAAACCTGATTTCATGGTGTTTTAGATCTACTTCGAGAATTTTTCATCTTTTCGTCTGGGGGACCCTTGTGTGTCTCAAGAATTATTTTTAATTTCCGGAGAGTAGGGCCCGTCCCCCCACCCCTGCCCCCTAAATACGGGCCTGTGTGTATGTATGTTGGTCACTCTGGGCTCTTCAGATATACTTTAAGAAAAATTCGAAATCTAGGAAACCCATCTATATCCCTTTTTACACTTAATCTAACTCATCCCCCTCCCTCAATTTTTCTGTTCATAATTGACATTAATGTAGCAGCACTCCGAATAAATTTAAACGCGTCGCTTCAAGTATTTTAGCTTTTGACATTTCAGAGACATAGCTGCACAAGGTTATTGTTGGCATGGGGGTGAAATCCTGAAAATCTAAAACAGTAAATTTAACGTTCACGATTTTTTTGCTGTTTTAACGATCAAAATGGTCAAAATAACCATTATAAAACGTTTTTTCGTGTCAATATCGCATTTTAAAAGCAGCGGTAAACTGGGTTTTTTGACCCTTATTAGTGAAGTTCAGCTGATTCGTGTGTTTCTAGCGATGAAGAATACAAAAGTTTATCAATACGGTGCGAAGCACCGGAAAATTTTGATATTATTAATGTTTTCAGTTAGAATTTTCGTCCTTTTTTTCCGCAGTGAGCTCAAAAGTGTCTTGTAGCTCCTTTCGTTTTCTCAAAATTGCCTGACAGTACCTATTTTTCTAAAACCTTAGGTAGGGGTAAATACCATACATGTATGTAACGGCTGAAAATTTGGGATTTTAAGAGAGTAGATGACCTCTAATTTCTGGCCAGAACGGTCAAAAAACGTTTAAAAACGGCCAAAAAATTCGATTTACTGCAAAAATGGGGAAAATTCACTGGCTCTAGGTGTATTTGCCTACTTTGGGTGGGGGATTCCTCATCCCCTCTTACATGTATGGATATTATCCTCTCGCTCTCCTATGCCCATGTGTGATGGGAGGCTTGAGCTGGGTTCCTATCCATCAAAAAGAAAATATAAACAATTTTTAAGTGCAGTAGAAATTTACATTCAACTCGCTTTTCGAATTATTCCAGTTCATAGCTGCATAAAAATCTATATCGCTATTATGCCTTTCGTTTTTCTCAGATGAATATATCGTAAAAGTTCCGAAATATTACACCTTGCTCCAAGTTATTGACGAAAATTGAAACGTTGCTCAAACGAAATCAGCTATAGGTGTTACGGCTCAAAATTTTTGGTGGGGGTCCTCGGCCAATTTCGGGGGTAAATGATCTCCAATTTTTGGCCAAAAACGGATAAAAACACCTAAAAAAGTGGTTAAAAACTTCAATTTTTACCAAAAATCGGGGGCTATGGTTAAAAAATTTTCTGGCTTTGGGGGATCGGGGTGGAGGGTTCGACGCCGACTTTAGGTGGGACGGCCGAGTCTGGGTGGGATCCTTCCATCCCCCTATTAATCGTATGGAACCAGCTATAAGATTTTTGACTACATTCGCATGCTTCTGTTTTTATTAATACTTGCACGCATAAATATTAATGATTATGACTGCAATATGTAGATGGACAATGTAGTTGTACTTATTAGATACATTAATTTGGTCTAATTCGTTTGAAAATTCGTTATCTTGTGCCAAATGCACCCAAAAATCATCGAATATTTATCAGAGAATTGTTTCTAATAAAATACGCATTTTAGCCTCATGAGTTCGAAATTCCGCCTGCAAATGTCTTTACGTTTTGTATGAAATCGGAGGATGATTCAAGAGCACCTAATTTAACTCAGGCAATGGCATCAGCGGTCAATGAATACATTAAGGTTTGATTTGTCCAATTCGCTACTTAGTACCTTCGTAGTGCTTTATATAAAATGGTTATTTCTCAGCATCCTTAGTCACTTTATTATGTTTTCAGATCGTTTCGGACTTCCATATGCCTTTTATAATAACTATTCACCGAAAAATCTAATAAATTTTGTCATATGCATGCACGTATCTGTTATTACGCATAGGTACCAGTGATCGGACCGAGGGTACTTTTGGACCCTCGGCCTCCGGCCGAGGCCGAGGCGCCTCAAAATCCTTGCCTCGGCCGAGGCCGAGGCCGAGGCCGAGGGTAATGCCGAGGGTCAAGCTTATATACCTATACCCATAAATAGTGCTCTTAGAATATTTTGTATGCACATGAGCTAGAGAATAATCGTAATATTAAACACTTTATCGAATGTCATTTTCAATAATAGTAGATTAAATGTGTGAAGAATTTATTGAATAAAGTCAGCAGAATGAAAGCATACTTAATTTAACAAGTTGCCGTTGAAGACTTGGAAAAGTTGATAAAAAATATGGCTGAACAAGCACTTGAAAACTTTTATTACCATACATAAATAAGAAAACAATGTCAAAGAAATATACGAACAAACGGAATAAATTAAGTAAAGACAGAACTGTAGCCATTGTTGTGCTCGCTTTTGCAGTAATGCATGTTTAAACACGCTTTTTCAGTCATCCAATTCTGGTGTGGTAGGTAATATGACAGAAACTGCACTGTACTTCCCGATCATAGTTTCCCAAGGTCCAGAGTTGAGGGAAGGGTGAAATCCCAAAATGGGGGACCAGTAAATTAAATAGTGTCTTTGTATGAGCGAACAAATTTTTGTAGATATTTATATAAATATATTCTTAAACATACACATTTTTACATACTGCCAGTGTGTGACCTGCAATCGGCATGCAATCCTAAACAGTGTTTTTTTTTGTGCAAGATACAGTGTTTTTTTTTTGTACAAGGTCCGTTTGTACATGTACAAAGATGGTCCCCAAAAGTCTTTGTACATTTTGTACATGCAAATTTTTGTGTACTATACTATAGTACAGTAGCGATTTTAGTGTGGTTAAACAGGGTTTTCGATCTTTGGTGGTGTATTATAGCTAATTTCTGGGTTTCTGACGCCAAAAAATACTAAAAATTATCTGAAAACGGCGCGAAGCGCCAAAAAATGTTGACATTTTTCCATTCTAAATGCAAATTCTGCCATTTTAAAGATATATATAGGACAAATAATTTATCAGTTCGGAGCGAAGCGCCGAAAATTGTGGGAATTTCACATCTTTTTACAGTTTTTGTCTTCCTAAAAATCTTTGTACATTTTGTACACACAAAATTTTCGGGCACTATAATATGGTATAGCAGCGACTTTAGTGTGGTAAAAACAGAGTTCTCCAACTTTTCATAGTGTGTTTTAGCTAATTTCTGGGTCTCTAAGGGTAAAAATCACTAAGAATCGTCTTAAAACGGCGCGAAGCGCCGAAAAATCTGACATTTTTACTTTTGAAATGCAATTTCTGCCATTATAAAGATATATAGAACACACAATTACTCATTTTCGGCGCGAAGCGCCGAAATTTTCCCGAATTTTAGACCTTTTTTGCAATTTTTGTCTTCCCAAAAATCTTTGTACATGTACAAAGACGGTCCCGAAAAGTCTTTGTACATCGGGAAAAATCTTTGCCGAGTACAAAAAAAAACCGTGGCAAGATACCTTTTTACATGTACAAAAATGGTATCCGAAAGTCTTTGAACATTTTGTACATGCAAATTTTTGTGTACTATTATAGTATGGTACAGTAGCGATTTAGTGTGGTAAAACAGGGGTTTTCGACCTTCGGTAGCGTATCTTAGCGAATTCCTGGGTTTCTGAATATTTGACATTTTTTCCATTCTAAATGCAAATTCTACTATTTTAAAGATATATAGGACAGACAATTACTGATGCACCGAAAATTTTCGGGAATTTTACACCTTTTTACAGTTTTTGTCTCTCCAAAAATCTTTGTGGATGTACAAAGACAGTCCTGAAAAGTCTGTACATTATGAAAAATCTTTGCCAAATACAAAAAACCGTGGTCCTAAATGTGATAATTCGGCCTGGATATAGTTCATAAGATTATTTGGCGCGAAGCGCCGAAATTTTTATGAGCTTTTGATGAAATTTACACATAAAACTTGACTGAGAAAGCTAAAACAACTTGTACTACAAAATCAGAAATATTACAGATATTGTAATATGCCAATTAAATCTTGTAATAAGCACTACTGTGCTTAGAAATCCAATGCAACATCAGGATAAATTAGTCAATTTTATCTTTGAACGGCTAAATGTGCTGAGTTATTAAATAGTACTTGTTTTGCATAAAATTATTAAAAACAGTATAAATGGATACAAAAGATATTTAAATCTGCATAAAGATGCCTAGATTACACAAAAATTGATTTTTGAATGTTTAATGCCTCTGCTTCAATCTGAATACAGTATATTAGCGATATTTTGCGCGAAGTGCCGAAAATTTTTTGGAATTTCCTAAAAAAAATACTGAAAAACGATATAATTAATATCACTTTGTCCAAGAAAGTATTTTAACATTGTATAAAAATGGCTCCAAAAATGCACGAGCCAAAATTGATTTTTGGCAAAACCTGCATTTATTGGCCATTTTTAGGTGCGTTTTTGCGATTTTCGGCCGAAAATTCGTAATCATTTGCTCCCTCTCCCATAAAAATGGCCGGAAACCATACGTGTAACAGGAAGGGCTTTGGGGAATTCCCCACTTACCTAGGGTTGGACGTCCTCCCCTAACCCTTCCCTCCAACGTCAGAAAATTTTGACCCACCCTCCCACTGTTTTTTTTTGTACGAGACAAAGATTTTGAGGCTCGTACAAAGATTTTCGGAGCCATCTTTGTACAATGTACAAAGACTTTTTGGGCAAAGTAATAGTAATTTTAACGTTTTTTGGAGTATTTTTTGGCAAAATTTCTAAAAATTATCGGCGCTTCGCGCCGAGTATCATAATTACATTCTATTTAGCTCCAAGCGCGGGCATTTAACACTCCAAAATCTATCTGTTAGCATCTTTGTACAGATTGAAGCATCTTTTACATCTATTTCCACTGTTTTATAAAGATTTTATGCAGAAAAAAGAACTATTAAACAACTTTGCACTGTTTTCTGCTGTTTGAAGATAAATTTGACTCTTTTATCTTTGTGTTGCATTAAATTCATCAACAACTTGGTGTCTATTATGAGATTCAGTCAGCAAATTGCAACCGCTTATTATTTATAATTGTGTAACGAAATTCATTTTAACTTGCTGAGTCGAATTTTATGCGTAATTTCAACCTAAGACTCATGAAAATTTTGGCGTTTCGGGCCAAACTAATATAACTAGCTGAATTTAGGACAAAGTTACACTTTTGCGAAGAGTGCGGGTCACGGATAACAATCTAGTAGTATGTAAAAATGTGTACATTCAATTGCATATGTATACGTTATATTAACAAAAAATTTTTGCTCGTACAAAGACTTTTTCCGGAGATCTTTGTACATGTACAAAGAGGCTCGTACAAAAAAAAACAGTGTACCTCCCCATTTTTGGCGAAAATTTGCGCTTTGTTGGCTATTTTAGGTGCTTTTGCCATTTTTGACATAGAATTAGAGTCGCTAATCCCCTACCCAAAATTTCTAGCCGTTACATGTATGCCGAGGAGCCCCTCCCGAAAAGTTTGAGCTGTTACATGCATGTTTTATAGTGACAGTTTGTCTATTTACTCTTGCTTACATTCAAAAATACTCTATCACTTCGGGAAATTCTAATAGTTAGCTGCACTTTTGCCATAGTAAAAATTAGGTTCAAAAATATTCAAAAGGTTTTCACCAAAAATCGTCTGACTGTGACCTGAGTCTTGTACCCTGAGAGGGAGTAATAAACCTCCTCACCCCTCCTTTCGGAAATGTGTGTTTCCGATTCATGTAGCAAGCATGAGAATTAAAACTTAGTCATCACATGAATAATCAATTGGCACTTTGCTGTATGTAACTTTGTGTAACTGGGTACGCGACTGAAACCACAAGAAAAGTCTGTAGGTAAAAAATAGCCTTTGTACTGCAGATGCATTCTAAATAGTTAATATTCAACGGACATATTAAACTTATTCAAATTTGATTTTAAGCCTCGGCGCCTCGGCACTTTTCAGCTTCGCCCTCGGCGCCGAGGCCGAGGCTTCAAAAACACCGAGGCTTGCCGAGGCCGAGGCCGAGGCCTCGGTCCGATCACTGATAGGTACAGTAGCTCAAAATTTTGAGAGTGCTGGTAGTCATTCATAGTATGATAATTTTAGGGAGGCTGAAATCAAAATTTTTTCTATAGTGCGTAGCTTTTTCGGCGATGCTCTTTCTTTCTGGAAACTTAAAAACATGGAAAGTTCGAAAAAAATGTGAAAAAAATCGAGTATCGAGTGCATAAATTGAGCAAACTATGGTCACAAAACGTGTATTATATGTCGCGAAGCGCCGTAAGTTAGACACTTTTGAGCCAAAAGATCACTAAAATGCCTGAAACAACAATTTTCTACGATTCTTCTGGAATATCACAAAATGTGGGATGGTGAAACCTCCTTCAAGGTAATGTTTGGTGGTAGTTCATCATTTTTGAGATCGACGAGTCTTGGGTCTGCCAAAAAAGTGCTGAGGAGTGTCCTATTTTTGCTTATTTGTTCGGAATAAATTCTTGTATATATGCTTGGTAAAAATCAAAAAGGAAATTTATTTTTGTGAAGATATGTAAGTCGAAAAATCAGTCATTCGAAACATCTTATAATATCCATGATCTTTAAGTTTGGGATACCTAGGAGAATATAGTGTTTCTTGTATGTTAATCAGCTCGAAAATTTGAAAGGAAGTGCGGACATTCAAGAACGACCGTAGTATATGCATGATTTTTTTCATAAATGTCGAACAAACTTGATATTTCAAAGAAACAGTACATTGGAAAACACACACACATGCACATGGGGGGCTATGGGGGCGGGTATCCCCCTACCACAACTTTTGGATGCATACCCCCTCTGGCCATTTTGGGACCAAACCTGTTGCTCGAATCATGAAAAAGCGGCAAATGACGTCCAACAGTGTAGTTTTAAGTACACATACTTATTTTTCGAGCAGTAGCCTGTCTAATTAATTATTCCAGTCAATTTTTTTCCATTATTTAGTATATTTTTGATGTTGCAGGTCATTTAATCGCCCTTATCTTTATTGTTTTCATGCAAATATAAGCAAAATATTCATGAAGAATGAAATAAAAGGGATTGAGTATCAAAAGTTATCGAAATTTACCATAAAATAGGTTAAAAATTACTCGTTTACCCCCCCCCCGCCCCCAAGGAAACCCTCATTACACCCTCTTAGAACTTTTAACCGTGTGCATGTACAAATGTTGGAAAATTACATTATTATTCAAATATGCTTGAATTATATGTTTAGCCTTTTGTATCCCCTTTGCTTTGCTTATACTGTGTAATAATGCTCTAGAAAATACAAACAAAATGAAAATATTTTAACACGTCGGAAATTAGCTTATATAGGATTATATTCAATTTTTTGAAACTGTCCAGTGCATATATGTATGTGAGATTTTGCTTTAGCTTAGGGCATTAAACATGTCGGGAGTTTCACTGCACACTAAAAGGATTTTTAACTTAGCCTGATTTTTAAAAAACATGTAGATGTAAATAAGGAATTTTATTTTTTATTTTTTGGTAATCTCATTTAAAACTATTGCTTTGTTTATCGAATTGGCGGACCTAGATTGATCATTGATACGGTAGGTTCTCTAAAGTTCCACTCGCGCACGCTGGTGTTCCACAAGTCGCTTTATTCTTGCTTTTTTTCTTGCAAACACATTTACTTGTTTGTTTTCAGTATTTGGCATTCTGGGATTTATGCCGATTGAGCAAATTGTCTAAGCCCAGATTACATCAATTGTTTCAAGTTAGCCGACCAGGTAGGCGATTGCTATAACTTTTAATGCATATACATACTAGCAAAGAAAATACTCCGATGAAACAAAAAAGGTAAATATACTTGAATTTCTTCATAGCTAAGGATGTAAGAGGAGGGGAATAGGGAAAATTTCTCTATATGCGCATAAGCCATAGGAATGTGCAAAACAGTTAGACTTCCCCTAAACAACGCAAAAATCGAAGTATATTCTGCGCTCTATGCGCGTTTCTGCAGATTTTCCGTAGTAATTTCGATTATGATAGCAAGTATTTTATTTTGGAAAATTTAAAGAAATTTTTTGTGGTTTTTCAAGAAAACTATTGAGTTGGCCATCTAGGTGTAAAGTTTACACTATTATCTTTTACTCCAGAGCATTGTGGAAGGTCAAGATTTCATTGAATAAATAATACATTGATTATTTAATAGTCATGAAAGTGTCTTCAATGCTCTTTTACAAAACACTTAAATTCGCTTTGTGACTACACCCTCATTTTTCACAGGCCGCAGAATATACTTCGATATTTGCTTTGTTTAGGGAAGTCTAACTGTTTAGCACATTCCTATGGCTTCTGTACATATAGGGAAATTTTCCCTAGTCCCCTCCTTATACATCCTTAGCAATGAAGAAATTCAAGTATATTTACCTTCTTTGTTTCATCTGAGCATTTTTCTTTGCTAGTTCCCTTCTTTTATTCAATATTTCAGGCCATATATCCATAGGTGGGCAGCGCCAGAATTCTGGGGGTGGGGTGCAAGTAGCTGGAGAAATTTCTTTTTCGTCTCGAACCCTTCACACTAAAATTATCACGGATCAAGAAGTATCGCGTTAGAAGAGAAAAAAATTTTTGGTTTTGAGATATTGTGGCCCTCTTAGATTATAAAATCAATTGGACTGCACAGAAACCAAAATTGAGCTAGATAAGCTTTAGGACACGCTAACAGTAAAAAACCCGTATACCACACATTCCCATAGTGGGATGAGGGGGTATTACCCCCACCTTAGGGTCCGAGACTTGAATCACTGTCAGACGATTTTGAGCTAACAAACATTTTATGCAATGATTTTTGGGTACAAAAGCAGCAAAGGTGTTTAAAATTTTTTACATTTCTGTTTTGTTTACCCCTAAAATACCTAGAATGAAGTCAAAATGATCTGAAAAGTCAAAATTTTCGATGAATTCTTATATTTTTCACTTAAAAGAGGGACGAAACTAATCAAAATGGGACAAAAGTAGTTAAAAATGCAGTTTTCCACATTAAAACATTGTATATACTGTGTTTTAGCCATTTTTCATATTTGACCTGCAAAAAAGGCTAAAACTATAAATTTAGTGGTCTCAAATTTTGGGATTTAACCCTACCCCCCTCCTGAATTTTCGACCTTGGAAACTATGCCGTATACTTTACACTTTTGTGCAACAACCATTGGATGTAAAGAAATTTTAAGGTCAGATTCGAAATCTACAACTTAGGGGCAATATTTAAAAAAATTGGCCCCCGCCAATTGTTTGATACCCAATGTTCTGGACGGAAAAGTGCTTCTCCGTGTAAACTTTACACTTGTGCGAATAACGCGAGGTTGGCTGTATAGAAACAAAATAAACTAGGATCTGTAACGCTAAGGTCAGGGCACATTTTAAACATAATCAGCATGTTCCGCCTTCTTAGCGGAGTAGCTGAAGAAATTTCGTTTTTCGTCTCGAACCTTTTACACTAAAACAATCACAGATCGAGAAATATTGCCTTTAAAGAGAAGAAAATTTTATGTTTTGAGATATTTTAAATCTATACATTATAAAACCAATTGGACTGCGCAGAAACCAAAATTGAGTTAGATAAGTTTTAGGACACGCTATTAGTAAAAAATTCGTTTACTTTACACTTTTGTGCAACAACCATTGAGTGTGAACAAATTTTAATTTCAGTGTCGTAATCTACAACTCAGGGGCAACGTTTTAAAAAAATTGGCCCTCCGCAAATTGTTTTATTCCCAATGCTAAGGGCGGAAAAGTGCTTCTTAGTGTAAAGTTTACACTTGTGCATAGAACTCAATATTGGGTGTATAGAAACAAAATAGACTAGGATCTGAAACACTAAGGTCAGGGCTCATTTTAAGCATAATTAGCATGTTTCCCCTACTTAGTGGAGTAGCTGAAGAAATTTTGTGTTTCGTCTGGAACCCTTTACATTAAGACGATCAGTGATCAAGAAATATAGCGTTAAAAAAGAAAAAATTTTACGTTTTTGAGATATTGTGACCCTCTACATTATAAAACCGATTGGACTGCACAGAAACCAAAATTTAGTTAGATAAGCTTTAGGATACGCTAACAGTAAAAACCCGTATGCTTTACACTTTTGTGCAACGACCATTGAGTGTAAAGAAATTTCAAGGTCTGATTCGTAATCTACAACTGAGGGGCAACATTTAAAAAATGGCCCTCCGCAAATTGTTTGATACTCAATGCTCTGGGTGGAAAAATGCTTCTCGGTGTAAACCTTACACTTGTGCTAATACCGCAATATTGGGTGTATAGAAACAAAATAAACTAGGATATGTAACGCTAAGGTCAGGGCACATTTTGAGCATAATCGGCATTGCAATTCCGCCTGCTCAGCGGAGTAGTTGGAGAAATTGCTTTTTCGTCTCGAACCCTTTACACTAAGACGATCATAGATCAAGAAACATTGCATTAAAAGAGAAAATTCGGTTTTGAGATATTGCAACCCTTTACATTATAAAACTGATTGGACTGCACAGAAACCAAAATTGAGTTAGGTAAGCTGTAGACACGTAAAGAGTAAAAAACACGTATACTTCAGACTTTTGTGTAACAACTATTGAGTGTAAAGAAATTTTATGTTCAGATTCATAATCTACTCATTGCTTATTCGGTATTGAGTGTAAAACAAAAAAAGACGGGCATCGAATTTTTAATTATCCATCGATTAAAAACTGCACCTCTCCCAGTCCCAGGTGTGTGCCATTGTTGCTGTGGGGGGGCCCAAATTTCGCACTCGCTGTGATAAACGTATAAGAAAAAGGATGACTTGTTATAGGTAGCGCCAGTCGCGCTACCTATGATGTATAACTTTATGTATGTACACATGTGCTTTGATATATACTTTTGTGCAAATTAAAAAAACCTATTCGATTCGACATTTAAAAAATTAAACTTAGTCTTTTTTACTTTCAATAAACTTTTCTGTTGGACTTACAGCGGTCGCCACGATGACGCGCCATCACCCTCAGAATTATTATGATGAGTGCTGCGAGCGCCGCGCGCGCCCATCATGCGCCATCATCTCTTTATTTATTCAGCGCCATTCTTATCATCCCAGCATCGCGTGGACGGCGCAATTTAGCTACAATACACCACAAAGGAAAGCGCCAGACATGCGCGCTTCCTTAATGGCGCTATTAATAGAGCTAAATTGCGCCGTCCGCATCGCCAGATTAACGGGATGATAATAATGGCGCTGAATAGAAAAAGAGATGATGGCGCATGATGGACGTAACGCGGCGCTCGCGACGCACCATCTATTATAATTCTGAGGGTGATGGCGCGTCATCTTTCATGGCGACCACTGTACATAGTTGACAATCACAAAGTCAAGTGTTTTTCAAGAAGGTATTTTAGTGAAATTAGTTTTCCAAAAGCGTTTTATTTTCATTAAAATTTTGTAAATTACATATTTCATGTTTTATTCTTATAAAAATTTTATTTTTGACTTACTGTAATATTGTTATTTTTGAATTGCCTTGTTGTAACAATTTACCGGAATGAGCGACCATTGTTTTTGATTGGATGAATGGTCGAGAATCGAAACAAATTTTTGTTGACGTGAGATTGAAAATATTAGTGTCGGTGTGTTAGCAGATGGAAAGTGTTGAAGTATTTGGAACGAGGCGATTTTTCAAGGGTATATCGAAAAATTTGAAAAAAATTCTGTAAATTGAACAAAATATAATTTAAAAAGTGTATATGACACGAATCGCTGAAAATTTGAGACTTTGAGCCAGAAATGAGCTAAAATGCTTAAGAAGGCAAATCGACAATAATAATGCAGCCAGTTTGTGAGGGGACGCTGCCATTCTGTGGGGCCAAAACCAGTGTTTTTACTGGCAAAGATTTTTCTCGCAAAATAAAGATTTTCTGGGACTGTTTTTGTACATGCACAAAGATTTTAGGGAAGACAAAAATTGCAAAAAAGGTATATACTGCAAAATTTTCGAGTTTTGCGTCGAAATGAGTAATGTGTTCTATATATTTTCATAATGGCAGGAATTGTATTTCAAAAGGAAAAATGTCGAATTTTTCGGGCGTTCCGCGCTGTTTTAAGACGATTGTTAGGGTGATTGTTGCCTCAATACCCAGAATTAGCTAACATACACTACCAAAAGTCGAACAAGTTCGTTTCTATTATACTAAAATCGCTAATGTACCATATTATAGTACCCAAAAATTTGTAGACAAAAACTGTAAAAAGGTATAAAATTTTCAAAAATTTTCATCGCTTCGCGCCGAAATGAATAATTCTTTGTCCTACATATCTTAAAAATGGCAGAATTTGCATTTAGAACGGGAAAATGTCAAATTTTTTGGCGCTGTGCGCCGTTTTGACACAATTTTTAGTAATGTTTGGCGTCAGAAGCCCAGAAATTAGCTAAAATACACTACCAAAGATCGGAAACCTTGTTTAACCACACTAAAATCGCTACTGTTCTATATTATAGTATACAAAAATTTGCATGTACAAAATATACCAAGACTTTTGGGGATCATCTTTGTACGAGTACATGTACAAATGGACCTTGTACAAAAAAACACTGGGTCAAGCCCCCTACCAAATCCCCCAAGAAGACGTATATATGGTGCCTCCTCGTGCAAAATGCCAATGAAATTAAAGTGGTTTTATACCGCATGGCGACTTTCGATTCTATTGATTATTCAAAATGTTAATCATTAAGGAGGTCATCCCAGGTCGTGGCTCTCCGTACGCGATGAATGCTTAAAACTGTTGGGAGGATTTTCCAGCGAGTTACATCTCTGCAATAATAAATTGGCCAGAAGTTGGGAATTGGCGGTTTCGCGAAGTAAATTTGGCTCCGAATTAGAGTCTTATCCAAAGTCTTATGAACAAAAGTTTTGCGAAACACCCGGCTGGATTTTAAAAGATAATGGGAGCCTGCAAGGATTAGAATCTTTGTTAGAAGAGAATGATATATTTCAACACTATCAACTCTACGCTTGGACTATCGAAAGTAACTTTTTTTCTGCTACTTTTACTTAGCATGCGGCACTTATGTATGTACATATGGATAAGGAGATTAACCTGCTTAATATTTTGGCAAATCAGGTAACCAATGTCAGATGATTCTAGAAATGCGCAAGGTAATGCAAGAAAATTCTAATTTATTTGGGACTAGTGTAGAAAATTCAACTCAATCACTCAAATTTCAGTGAAATTGATCAGTTAGCTTGAACGTAATGTAAGTGTTATTTTTCTAAAACTAACTTATAAGTTTTTATCAGTCAGTCTCTATGTACAGGATGTCTCTAAATGATCTGCTCCCTTGGAAGACACAGATAGGGTACAAAAGAATTAAATATACCATCTTGTAGAGAATTTGATTCTACGTTCGATGGTGTAACTTTTTTAAACAAGATTGAACAATTATTGTTTTATTGCACATAAACGAAAAAAATTTAAAAAAATCAAGAATTTCGTAAATTTAATAATTATTTTCATCAACTTTGGTAATATAACCTGACCCAATTGTTCTAGCTTGGAACACGACGATTTTAAAACAAATTTTCGTCAAATCATAATCCAGATAGGGCGATACTTATTCAATTACTTGTGCAATGTTTTATTTGGAAAGGTTCTTGACCGGATTCCTTGTGCATTAGTGTCTCTCTCAATGTGATATATTGGCGGAAAAATGCGTTTTTGTCTCTTCTTTTGCTTGGCACTTCGTCTGTTTAGAAGTCGGAATAAGTCGAATATAATGAAAATAAAGTACTTTATTATGGGTACACGTCGTAGCAAATAGCTTTAATTTACATCAATATTCAGCATTTTTGGGAAGTGTATAGCCAAAAATTGAGGGTGCTAAAGGTGCTAATGTCTTGTTTTTTTGTGCCAACCTCCGGTTTTGAGTCTGGTCATGAGCTCAAGTCTAAAAATATACAAGTAATCAAATGTGATACACTAGAAGGGCGCGTTTGTTTACATTTAAAAGTGGTGTAAAGTGGCTTACATCTAATAATTATTTGTCATAAGACCATTGTGAGAGTCAATTTTTTCATAAATGTTGATCGCAATATCAGAGTAATATCATAATTACGAATCCAACTAAAGTCTTCTTTACACTCGGTGAGTGTGTAAAGTTTACACTGCAAATTAATTTTAGTTTTAGAGCCTTGCGAAAGCTTATTTCTTCCAAAATGTTTTATGTAACGTCATAATTACGAATCTGATCGATAGTTTTCTCTTCAACCAGTAGTTGTGTAAAGTTTGCACTACTCATTTATTCTTAATGAGTAAAGTTTACACTATAAATTTATTTTATTTCCAGAGCGTTGCGAAACGTGAATTTTCTTCAAAATATGTTCCGTAAGGTCAGGCTTACGAATTCGACTGCATGTTTTCTTAACACACAGTAGTTGTGTAAAGTTTACATTGAAAATTAACTTTAGTTTCATAGCATTGTAGAGGCTTAATTTTTTCAAAATATTCCTTGTAACGACAGCTTTACGAATCTGAGTGTAAGTGTTCTTTACACCCAATAGTTGCATAAAGTTTATGCTTAAAACATTTGATCTTTTTAAATATGGTAAGGTTTTCTTGTTCAAAAAAGATAATGCTGATATTCAGAACAATATTGTTTTCCGCGTTCTTGGACTGCTATCATTATTGTGGCATGTTACCGTATGCGTTTACTGACTGATTTACTCAAAACATGCTAATTAAAAGTAGGGCATCAGCATGGAAAAATGCTTCGATGGAATAAAAAAGACGGACATACGTACTTGAGATAACGAATTATCAGGGATGTAAAAGGAGGTGACTAGAATAAAGCTACCTATGTATATGCCTAAAGTCGCAAAAACTGAAAAATCATAATTTCTCTGACCAACGGAAAAAATTGAAATATATTCTGCGGCCTCTGAAATAATGTAACCGTCTTTAAATGATTTTCAATGCTTCACTTAAGACTGTATAAACGTAATCTAAAATGTATATTTTTTGTAAATAGCTTGCAAGTTGCAACGCTGTCTGTTTCATCTGAGCTTACGCGTTTCCTACTGCTTTAAACCAACAATTTCTTTGATTGTCTTGAATGCATCGATGTTTGTTCTTTCATTCAAGCGGCTTACAAAGTCGCTCCTTGTTTACTCCATCTACTTTCCCTTAGCTAATGCATACATAGCTTACTTGCTGCTTTTTCAATCGTTTTTTCTTCAATACTTTATTTTAATCGGCAGGCCGCAGAATTTACTTCGATTTGGCGCGTTGGTTAGAGGAAGTCTGATTTTTAACCTTTTTGGCGACGTTAGGCATATACACATGAGCTTTTCCCTAGTCCCTTCCTTTTACATCCTGAATAATCGTCTTTTTTGTTCAATGGGAGCATTCTTCCTTGCTAGTGGTACTTACATATATGTAAGTTGATCATTCCGAAATTTCAACCCCTCCCTTTGGCCATCTTTTCCTACCTTGCCCTTGCTTACCTATAATATGAAGGAAAAGGAAGCTAATGATCAATTTTTTGGTGAAAATACTCACAGATTGATAAAGTCCTGATTTATGTGTAATACGGAAGCGAGACATTTCAATAGGTAAGATTTTCTTCAACTCTATAGACAGTAGCAAGTTTAAGGTCAGAAGCGGGCAAAAGACGTTTTGTCAAAAATGTTTTATAAGAAAAAATTAGCAAGTTTAAGGTCAGAAGCGGGCAAAAAACGTTTTGTCAAAAATGTTTGAAACCGATTAGAAAGTGTCAAAGGGACAATTTTTGCGTTATGTGAAGTTTATACTAATTTAAAGGCCATATTATCTTAGAGAATCTTTCTGACTGATCCTCTAGACTGGCCTTGCTGTGCATCTTGCACAGTTACCTCTACTATTGTATTATTTTTTCATTAAAAAACTTCCAGTTTAGATTCATACATTTAAGCGCTGATATATTAGCTTTTGCTTCACTCATGATTTACGATTATCATATTTGGTTATCATAAATCACCTGAACTGGTGATTTACGCTAATCCGTGTATACCGTGTCCATAGGTCGACGTCCTAGTGAATCATTTTATTGTCATTCTTCTGATCTTTCTTATCCCTGTGTCTAGAACTTTGTCTAAACTCGTTTTGGCTCTAGTTATATCGTTTTTAATGAATTAGCTCTTGAGCATTTTTTGGCCTATTTACAGTGATATTACAAAAACTCAAAATGAGAAAATAGGGTTCTCATAAAAACTTAGTGGTTTATTCCTTTTCAGCTTTTCAAATGCATCCCCTGGTTGTGTTTAACACACGAGAAATATACTTTTTCTTGATTTCGCATGGATGTCCACCACGTCTCTATTCTTATGCATTGTAATAGTTTTTTACTTGTAACTTTCTCAAATAATTTTCATAAAAAGTAACATACATATTCAGAAAGACCATAAAAAGTTGCATAAAATAAAAGTAATAATTGCCAAAGTATGTAAAAAAGGTATACGTTGACATAGACTAGCATAGCATCCTATGATGGTGCTCTTCGATGCAAAAACATGATAGTAAACGGAGGGTTTTACGCTAATGTGCATAACATAATAGCTTTTGTGTATGAAACAGTGCAAGACTTCGGGAAAAACGCGTTCACTTCCCTCTCCGGACGGCCTTATTGTACAAAAAATAGTTTTCTCCTTATCGTAATTTTCAGGTCTTGGGAACATATTTTGCTCAGCTGTCGTGGAAGATCGCTTTGGTGTGGTGCAACGCGACCTCGGCCCCGTCTTAAGTCTTCTTTGTGATCTTTACACTGCTCTAGAACGTTTTGGGCGCCTCTGTGGCACTCAGAAATTGGCACCAACTAAAAGATCATCCATAGACTTTACACGCCAAATTTTGAAAGTCGCCCTAGCCGATTCTTTGAAAAACATTCGTTCAACTTACGGCGACCATCTAAAGTAAGCGGTCGTGTAAAATGCATATTTTTGAAATACGAGTATATGGTTTTTATTATTTACTATCCGTTGGTGATTTGCTACCGTTTTTAAGAAAATTACGTGACAAGTACCTAGTGCATTTAGACACCCGAGCATCCAAAGCACTCCCGCAGATTTAGACCGTAATAGTTGAATTTTTGACATGTTTTTGTGATTTTTACCGGTTTTGCCCCATCTTGACCTATTAGAATTCGATTGCTGTTAATGTAAGTGTGTTGCATAACACAGTTGCGTACTAGGTTAAATTTCCAGGGAGGGGTGAAAATCATGGAGATAGCTAAGTGCTTTGTAAAAAACGATCTTAGAGCGAAAAACTGATGGTATCGCATAAAAACAATCGTTTTCGAGCATTTTCGGCAAACTTATAGCCTTTTTGAACCCGCAAGCCTAGCTATATAGCCTTTTTGGACTAAAAACACTTATTAGCCATTTTTGAAGTTTGGGAAGTAGCTACAAATCCTTCTGAAGGTCAGAAAAGGACGACTACCTACAGTGCTCGCCAGCAATTTTGCATGAGTAGCAAACTACTCAGTTTGCCAAGGCCGCGATTTGACAACGCATAACACACGTAACACTAGCAAACCCTATACGGACCATATTAAAGCTTATGCGGACCGTCATAAAACGAGTGCAGACCATACGGTCCGTGCAAGCTTTATTGCGGTCCGCATAGGGTTTGCTAGTGTTACGTGTGTTACGCTTTGCTAAATCGCGGTCTTAGCAAATTGAGTAGTTTGCTACTCATGCAAAATTGGTGGCGAGCACTGTGTACGGCATTTGTGACCTCATTGTGTTTTTCTGAGTCCAAAAATTGTTATAATCTAGTTTTCCGAGTCAAAAAGTATATAGCAACGTTTTTCGGCCAAGATGCTTATATAACTAACAGTTATTTAAAGTTCAGGGTGACGCCCATGTCTATGTATGGTGCGTAACCAATTCAAATAATCCAGTAGGTAACCTTTTTCACGATCAGGTATTAAAGGTTCATGAAAATAAGTTAAGATAAAATTCTGCATGTTCGTTCGTGCATCATCTAGTGATTACTTAATCAGTTTTGCATATATTATGCTCTTTTTGAAAATCCTACCTCCAAAACTCACATTGCAAATTTTTATAAACTTAGATATCATTATAAGTACAACATGCAACGATATGTATGTAGGATAAGAGCAGTGATTATAAATCGGATTTTTCTATGAAAGAAAGTTACCCATGTACCTACTTTTAATAGTCCTTTTTATGTTTTTGTGAGTGCCTTTGTATTTAAAGATGCTCAAACGAAATATTTGCTCCAATGAGCGGGGTCAAACATCGAAATATAATGTTTTTTGCTTCTACATACCATCAATTTTAGGTGTTTTTTGGCCTTTGAACATTTATCGTTCCGCAGAATTTAGGCGTTGAGGCTATACATGGGCAGCAAGAAAATTTTGGGGAGAGTCTGATTGGGTGAAATCGTCGAAAATCTCACTAAAAATAGAATTCTGGCTGCGGGGTTTTATCAACTTTTGGTGGCGCAGATCGCCCCTCCCCGAACCTTCCTATGCCAACGTGTGGTTGAGATTTTCATGTTCAAGCGTGTGGGTCGTATGACCATACAGGTCTTGGGGGTTCCACCGACTTTCCTTCACAAATACTTTTTCACCCGCTCGCGAAAAAATTTATATACTCAGAATTTGCGATTTTCCAAAAAAATCGCAAAAACTATCTTGCTTTACGCGTTGTAACGATCTTTCAGTCCAATGGAATAAAAGAAACACTTTTTGCTAAAATTGTATCTAGAATTTTGGGCTTTTGGGCAAAATGAATTAATTATACATTGAGTTTATTGAATTCATTAAAATAGATGCTTGGCTTGTTGTCATCAGTGTGTTTTTGTTTGAAGTCCCTTTGTATGTAGGTAGTATGCACATAAATTGGTCCCCTGAAGCCTTTGTACATTTCGTACGTGCAAATTTTGTGCTATTGGTACACAAACGCATTTTGTGTAGTAAAACTCGGTTATTCGATCTTTAATTGTGTAGTCTAGCTCATTTATGGGTTTCTGCTGATGAAACATTTTAAAAAGTTCAATATGACGCGAAGCGCTGGAAAATTTTTATTTTTTATTGTTCTCAAGTAAATTTTATGGTCTTTTATTGACAAATAGTTCGGAAACGTTAAAGTTACACGAAGAGCCAAAAGATTCAGTCATTTTTACCGTTTAAATACAGTTTTATATTACGAAGCCTGACAGAACAGAAAACTAATTAAACAAATCAATTTTGACAGATAAGTTCAAGTCAAGTTTAGACTTCCAGCAGAATAACAGTACAAGCATACATGAGCACCAGCCAAATTCTTGGGTGTATGGGTGGTGCAAGACCGGCAAAATCCCAAAAAAAACATGACAAAAATTTGATTCTGGGGGTCTTCCGATTTTCGGAAGTCTACTGACCAAGCCCACGTGTGATTGTAATGCTACTTTTTAAACGTAATTTAGTAAGAAGTACTGGAATATTTCGGCTGATTAAAGCTTTTGACTCAATGATAGAGTTTTATAAAAAGGAATAACAGTAAGCGGCACGGAACGCTGGAAAGTTTTGTCCCTAAAGACGTACATTTCCTTTATAAAGACGTACATTTTTACAGATTTCGTCTTTCCAAAAATCTTTCTTGAACAAAGACGGTCCTAAAAGCCTTAGTACTCTGGGAGAAATCTTTCTCGAATAGAAAAATCTATTTTGTCGTGCGATTCGTCTTTTTGAGATGTAAACTGAAAACTCCAGAAACGATAAATGACGTTTTACTGAAGTCTAAGAAAAAGTCCATTACAGTTCGAAATGTTTGAAATTGGATTTTATGAACGAATTAATAATCTTTTAATAACAATACCTCACCAGTGGACCCTTCTCAGAGTTCGTTTTTTAAATTATAAGGCAGATAGCAATCGACTCTAAAACATAGCTTATTCCTTATTATTATCTTAATTTGCTTGTGCAGTTGAACTATTTATTCGTCAGGTCGATTGAACTGGACGAAGATCGACGTCGTCTTATTTCGATACTTTGAGACTTCGTTAGGTTCGCCATTGCGTATATTGTAAAAAGCAAAACGAATCAATTGTAACCACTTTTCTAATTTTTTTTAATTAGAAGATCTGCGTCTTTCCTGCGACTGTCGAAATCTGATTAAAATATTCAACAAATGGTAATTTTTAACATCAGCTGGTATTTGTATCTTTATATTAATAGAATTGCATATATATATATATATATATATATATATATATATATATATATATATATATATATATATATATATATATATATATTTAACTAAAAATTTAAGATGGTATTCTCGTAAAAGTGATAATATTCTTTCTCGGGATACGTTTTGTATATATACGTCTAAGGATTCAGTTTTTGGAAATCATCGATTTACGTACATGAAGCCGATTACGATTTTTTTAAACAAAACTCATTTTTTCTTTCCGTATCTTCTTCGTTCGACTTTCCAGGATTTTCGTCATCGTTTGTTTTGTCATGTTCTTTTCGTACTTTTATCTTTGCGTTGTGTTGTTTGATCGAAGTAAAGAATGCAGTTTTAGTTTCTGCATGTATGTATAGTCTGTTTCACATTACTTCGTGCATAAATTAAGAATTTTCATCAACGGTAAGCCGAGGCTTATGATAATTATATATCAGATCAATGCTATAATCGTAGTCTGTCGACTTATCGTCGGACATAGTTTTAAAATTTATGACCGAACTTGTGTGAAACAGACTACAGTCTCGACAAGATGTTACAAAATTTCGCTCCGCCTGCTTTAATTATTAAATTGGTGTACAACAAATGAATTTAAAACTTGATAGTGATTTATAAAGTAGCATTCTGTTACTAAAGCTATAGTCTATTTCATTTATTCGAGAGCTTTTTAATTAATTCTTTTAAGGGCTACAGTAAGCGGAACAAGACGAATTACTGTACTTCGGCAGATCAGCTCAGTGAGGGCGAGTGGCTGGAATTCTTCCATTTTTAATGCACTAATCCGCCCATATAAATTTAATTTAGGCATTTAATCACTGTTGGGACATACAGCACTAAGTGCGCTAAACAAAAAGCTATCGGCTGGAATCGAACCCGGGTTGCTTCGACTACAGGCAGAGGTTTTACCACTGAGCTATTGTAACTACGAGAGTTACACGTTTGCGAACTAGTGTTAGCAGTTCGCGGTAGCCATTAACATAGCCAATGTGAGTAGCTATTGCGCGATAGTGCACTTGTGGCTATGCCTTCACTCTCGTAGTTACACTATGCAGGAGTTCGCGACGTTTCTTAACATCTTAGTCAATTGTGTTTAAAGTGTCGACTCAGGATTAGCTGAATGCGCGATTTTTATTAGTAGTCAATTGATCTGCTGGAAGACGAGGATAAATTAAGCCGCAAAAATGTTATTATTGAAAAACTCTTGTTTGCTACATAGCTAAAGTGAGATCTAGCGACTTACAGTAAATAAGAAAGAAGGGATTACTGTAACCTCCGAAAACATTTACTGAAAAAGCTCTCGGATAAATGAAACAGACTATAGTATAGGGTTCTGTGAGCTTGTTCTGTGTAGGTACCAATTTGGAAAGAAAAAACGGCCAATCTGCTCGCCATGTACCTACTTATAATAAATGTATTATAGAGACTATGGGGCAAAAAAACTGCTTGACTCAATCTGATGAATTGCGAACTATTTTCAAAACTTGCCCGCGGTTTACAAAGCATGAAGTAAATGCTATTGTGCTTTTGCTGCAGGCGCGTCGATACAACGAACCTTATGCAACAGGCGCAAAAATAAAGTGGAATAATATGCAACGTTTGCATGCAGCGGGTAGTAATGCACAAGCAAACCTTATAGGGCTCTCTGATATCACTATGAGGTTTTAGGCATTGCCTTCGCCGATTTGTCCGATAAGGTTTCTGTGGTCCGTTCGTATAGATATGTACATGTGTGCGTGGAGGCGTACCAATTTGGCATATTTCACGCATTCTGCATTATTCTTAAAATTATTAATTTGCAGGTTATTCCTTCGTTGTAAATAAATAGGTATATAGCACCATTTGAAAATGTGTTTCATTACTGTATATGTACTTTTCGTTCTCATTCATCGTCCTAACCTTCGGACTTCGAATCCGACCGATGCCAGAATTCGAATTGAACCCTGCGTGATAAGCATCATACGTATCTCTATTTCACAAATTTATAGTGCCGAGCAATCAAAACGGGCAGAATATTTAGAGGCTATCACTAGCTTGTGACTAAATAAGTTTAAAAACTAGCTCTTGATTTGAGAAAACATAAAATTTCGAAAAACGGGAATTTATAAAAAGAAACTATGAATATCTAACTGAAAACGTAGTGAAGTAGGGGTAAAGAAATAGACGGTTGCTTTTTTCATGATTGGTGTATCAATGCCTATCTACTGCCCATTATGCGCCGAAGATTTAATAGGTGGAAAATGTCCAATTTTCAGCCCCAGCAGGTAGTAGGTACAGGCATAGGCGTAGCCAGGATTTTCGCCAGGGGGGAATTCCAGAAAAATTTTTTTCATCTAAAAAAACGCGCGGGCCGTTAAAGAACGTGTTTTTGGGCTTTTCACATCATACTGCACGATTTAAACCATTAAAAAATTAATTTTTTTCATTTTTTGACGGAAAAAATGCTTCTTATGCGCGCGAAGCGCTAATTTCTTGATTTTCCGCCAATAAAACGGTAGAAACTGCCAAATAATAGAATAAACCGGCGCGAAGCACCGAATTTCTTGATTTTTCATCGCAAAACAGCATCACGTAACCATATTGCTCACTTTTTGAAAATGTAATAATTTTTCCCCAGGTGGGGAATTCCCCCTTCCCCTCCACTGGCTACGCCAGTGGGTACAGGTGATAAACATTCCTACTAGAGGATGCATCTTGACAGAAATCGACTATTTCCCTGAAATATTCATCGACATCAGGCCCGTATCCATCATTTTGTCTGGGGCACGATCAAAATTTTGTAAAAAGAGCACTCCGATTATGAATCGTTACGTTAAAATTTTTACAAAATCAGCCTAGCCTAATCACGGCTGTGAATTCACCGTAGAAAATGTCAAAGTTCATCAGCCAATCCATAATCATCGTCCAAAAATTGCTGTTATTGCTTCTTGAACAAATCTCATTTTCTGTATAAAACCTGTGTAGAAAAGATTAAATATAGATGCGAAATACGCTTTAGATTGTATAAAGAATAAAAATGAAGTGTTTAAACCGCGCGCTTGGGACTAAATAGACTAATTATAATTTCAAAATTCGGCGCGAAGAGCCGGAAATTTTTTGTGATTTTCGGCTGGAAAAAAGCAAAGGAAGAGTAAAGGAAAAATTGTTCACATACTTCATTCCGGGTGCACGTGCCCTCTATTCCCCCTGCATGCGGGCCTGTTCGACGATCAAATAGCTAAGCATGAATACTTAAAAGACGGTAGAACACTTTATTTTAATAAATTAAATTCTGGGGACTGCTGTGACCTGCGAGACATTTCGATTGTAACGGTCTTACTTGATTCTGCTCCTCTTGCCTATTTGCGCAGATAACACGTGAGTGCGATATTAATGTTTTTACTGACTATATACTTAACAATCTTTCTTGATTTGTTATAGAAGTGCGTGAGCTATTCGCTTTCGTTTCAGGTAAGTATACGCTATAAATTTCTTTACTTCAGCCATTACGCCTACTGTCACTTCACTATTGGTAATTAGCATCGATTGAATGGAAAATTTCAAAACAAAGCAGATATTCAAAGCCGGACGGGTAATAAAATTATTCATTTATAAATCACTTATTGCTATAGATGCACATGATTAGGGTGATTAGGGCGAGGTAAAATCGGCATTGCACTCGTTTATTCAATTTTTCTCCGGTTCTTCAACGTTATGTTTATGAATAATGGTATTTAAGCTCTCGGCTGTTTTCTACGGTGCCTGATTTTAACTTTCTGCTTAGACTTAGGGAGTGTGGGAAGAGAAACAACTATTAAAGCTATTAAAGTACAGGTTTTCAAGGGCATCATTAGTCGATACCGTAAAGTCAAGAATCTATGGTTAGGGTCGAGTCAAATTCGGAATTCTCAGTACCAGGCACGTAGCTGACGGTCCTTTTTTGGTGGGGCCAACACCAATTTTGGGGGGACCAAGTGCAAAAAAGCCAAAAATAGCACAAAATAACGTTTAAAAAGTCATATTCTACCGATTTCTCTGAATTGGGGGGACGTGCCTGCTCAGTACAATAGTTGAATTTTATTTATGAGGTCTATTAAAATTTTGGAAGTATTTCTTTTAAGCCAGAAAGGTAACTTGGGCAAGTTAATCCGCTGTAATGTTGCCGATTGCTCTTTGCTGACTCTGACTCAAACTATTTTTAAAAGAAGTCTCATGTTTTTCGAAAAGTGTTGAAGCCGACCACTTAGCATTTATCTGAACATTTCATAAATCTTAAACTGTATAAATCTTTTGCATGCAATAGGATTTCGGCATAGTATATATGAGCAAGCGTAAAAATGACATTTGATTACTTTTTTGATTGAATGACATAATTTAGCATCTAATCTAGCAGTTTCGTTTTTATATGCACTTTAGAATCATGTAACAGGTGAAGGTTTGGTGTTGGCGGTTTTTGGGGTAAAATGGCCCATTTTTGTTACACATTGAGACTTTGTGTGTTGGGTACGGTCTCTTCTATAAACTTCTGAAACGGAAATAGATGATCTTTACTGTCTAACAGACCTACTGACTTCATCGCTGTATGTTAGCAAAAGTAAAGAATGGAACTCATTCGACCTTAGCAGTAGCAGATCTAGGATTTGCCTAAGGGGAAAGGTACCGCAACTTTTCCAGAAACAGTCAGAATAGCTGCAAAAATAAGCCGGTCACGTGCAAAACAGCATTTATTCGGCGTTCTACATTGCCTACTTTTATTTAAAATCACATTTGATGCAACATTTTTTTGGAAAATTTCGAAATTTTCTACAATTTTGTGCGGAAAAAATCAGTAAATTTATTTGACTTTAGCGAAAATCTGGCGTGAAGCGCTGGAGAATTTGTGAAATTTATGTGGAAGGACGTTTAGAAGCTTGATTAACTGCTAGATTTCCTTGACTTGTAGCATTTGACGCGAAACGTCTCAATCAAAAACATCAAATCAAATTTTTAAAAGTTATGCTTGAAAATAGAAGGAAACTATGCTGAAATAGCTATTTCTGCTGTTGAAATTATTTTGAAATCTACTCCATGAGCGAAAAATGGCCTCTAGATCAGCAAGAAAATAAATAAATGTCATTAATAAGTATTATCCGGCGCAGACAAATTGTGGTCGCTTACTGCCACAAATCATTGCAAATTATATATCCATGCTTTATATCGCCAACTATTTTGGGCACACATGCACACTGAGGGGGCTTAGCTGGGCAATGGCCGGTCTTCCCGAATGATATTTGGAGCAAGAAAATTTGGGTGGTTGCCAGTTCGAAAAAGGGTTGTTATATTATATGATCATTACCTCGTGATTTTTAAATAATGCGTCTCTGTGTTCATCATATGTGCTGTGCATATATCATTGTTTTATCAGCCGAAGTATAGGGAGTTTGTTCGTTTTTGTTTTCCTTGCATTAAATGCTTACAGCTAAAGATCTTTGTGGTGCGCATTGTGCTTATCAGTAAACTTTGCCATGTGTAAATTTTTGTTGATACTCGTAACCTTGACCGTTGATACCGAACGGCCTACCGGTGATACCGGGCTGAAACGATTGCCCAGTTATGGAGGTATGGGTGGTGTACCCCTACCAGGAATTTTGAGAAGCATACCCCCTCAGGCCATTTTGGACCAAAACCGATGCTTTAACTATGAAAACGTGTCAAAGGACGTCTAACATTGTAATTTAAAGTGCATATGCTCATTTTTAGAGCAATAGACTGTTAAATCATTCATCATGACACTTTCCTTCCATTATTTTATATATATTTGACGATAGAGGTCATTCCGTTGCCCTTATTGTTCTTTTTCACGCAAATTTAATCATAAACATTGATTACAAATAAAATACAACGGATTAAATGCAAAATTTTGACATTAAATAGTCAAAAAAAGTATATACTCATTTACCCCCTGCTCTCCCCAAGGAAACTTGGTTTACCCCTTCCCTGAATTTAGACCGTGTGCATGTATGATTTTGGGTTAATGGGGCGGCCCCCGTCCCCTCTTAAATCCGCTTCTGTTTGACCTTAAGCGGATCTGTCTGCATTAAAGGAAATCATCTCTTAAATGTGAAAAGGTTCACTTCTAGTAGTCACATATATACGTGTACCTTTTAGCCGCTAATAGAATTAGTCAATAGTCTACAAACTCGAAATTCTAATAATAGCAAAAACATTGAGAATTATAGTGCTATTATAAATGTGCTGGGGCTGCCTTTTTAACCGGAGTCGAGGAGACCGGCCCAGGGCCTGTACAATAGACGTTACATCTATAGTGCAAGTTTACTCATGTGACTATTTCAATGTTACTACTATTGTACACAATTATGTAGGTAATGCCTTTACGAATCAAGATATGGCCAAAAATTGGAGGTAAATAGCTTAGGTCTTTCCAAAATTTCGAGTTGTTAAATGTATGAGTGGGTCAGCCGAGCCCAGGATCTGGCCCATCTCTAGTGCTGATGTCTGAGCTTATAATATGTGTAGTAACTATTTAAGCAATGATTCATGATTAGTTTTAAATCTAATCGAGTTCACTAAGCTACAGTCGATGAGATCTTGAGCAAAGACATGATTCGAAAACACAATTTGATTGCTGTACATTTGATATCTTATTTACTATGCAACACGGCTTATCCTGTTTGTTGGGTGGAATTTAAATGTTAGAGTCGGAATCACACCTTGGCGTGGGGGTTTGGGGAGTATGCACCCCCCAGAAACCAAAATACCCCCCCCCCAGAAATCAAAATAACCCCCAGAATTCAATTTTTGAAATTTTTTTTCGTTTTTTTCGCAATTTTTTGAATGCCAATGGATAGTGCTATGATGAGAAACGTCGAAAAATGGTGTTTTTATTGTCATATTACCATTTTTAAGGCCATTTTTTGACCTTCAAAATATCTGTACCCCCCAGAATTTTCTTGCTGCCCACGTATGGTCGGAATTGTGTTTGCTTTTTTTAAAACTGAAACTGTGGTCGGCCGATAACCACCTTATAGAGAAAAATATATATAGTCTTACGGACTAACTACCTACTTATTTTTTACTTTCCGAGTGTATTACATTTTATTACTCAGTAACTGTGACTTTCTAAAGCCACAACGCGATTCCACGTTTCATCCTATTTCTTTTCAGAAGGGTCATGCTAAATATGTTCCGGTGCAAATACGTCGCGATGAGTCTTATCACTCGGACATACCTTCTTTCAGAATAAGTAAGTATCTATATCTAAATTTGGCGCTCCACGACCTCTTGTTGCAGCTTAAGGATCAATCTTTGCTTGGTTAATTAGCTTCTTCTGACGATGTGCCCTTGCACGGGCGTGGTAGGATTTGGTAGGGAATTTGGACCTGTACAACATGGCGGACTCTACAAAATCGGTCAATTCTCCCAGAACTCATAATTTGAAAATTTTTGTTTCGCTACTCTGATTGCAGTAGATGTGAAAAATACAATAGAATAGAAATAGAACGGTCAATCAATCATTTTTGTAGCCACATATATGTACCTACCACCGATTCTTTGGCCTTTTTTCACCGTTAAAAATTTTCGTATCCATCAGAATGTTGACCTTGCCCACGTCTGATGGTGTTCATTGTTTATACATACACATATGGCTTATATAAAAGTGGGAAGAATTGATTTTTCCGAAGGGCAGTTAAATAAACGGTTGAGATTTGAAATTTCAAATTTCCTTTTTCGAGAGAGAAATGGTTCGAAAAAGATAAATGTGCACATACCAAGTCTTATAAATTGTTCCATTCTTTAATATTTTTAATGAAAAACTTAATGACAACGATTAAAACCTTTTATTCGTGTATTTGGCAGCGGTTCGGAGATGAATACTTTAAAGTAATTTTTGAATTTTTTAAGTTTAAATTTTATTGAAGCCTTTCATAGTAAGGAATAAATTCAGGTAAAAAATTTTGCCCGGTCCATAATTCAGGTAAAGAAAAAAGTGGGGCCTACTGTCTGCCTCTGTGATGTTTACGTTAAATAATTTTGAAAAAATTAAATTTTAGCCACGCGGAATAAGTACGACGAAGAAGCGAGAGAATTTTTAAAAAAGAAACACTTAGATGAAGAAAAGCGTGTGCAAGAGAAACGTCGAAGAGTGAGCATTTTGCTTTGGTCTCTCACCTGTCTACGATTTAGCTCTTTCAAACATTTCATAGAAATCGCGTGGAAATTACTTGACCGACGACGAGCCGCATTTCCGGTTGCAGCGAAGTAAGTTTTGGTTGCTAATCAATCAAAAGGAAGCACACTTTATATAATTGTTATTTACATATCCGGAAAATTTATCCGCTTTTTTATTTTTTTACCACAAAAACATGGTTTGACAAATAATAATTTCTTAATATTAGCAATTTATAGTGAATTCGAAAGGTGCCTAAGTCCGGATTGTAGATCAAGATTATCATCGATTCCGCTTTGGACATTATTTACAATTTTGCGGCGGGTTTTTATCTTAAAGAAGGATTTTTGCGCCTTTACTCGAAAATATTTTAGTTTTTGACTAATTTTTCGTTGGAATAGCTCGTAAAAGCCGCTTTTTTCTAATTTTTTCGACATGCTCTCTCCTATCCATTAAGATCATAAAATTCGCACTTTCGAAAAATTTTTCTAACTCAAAAGGCTATAAAATCTTTTGTTTTTGACTCCCGCTTGAGCTATAATCACACATGTAAGGGCTCAAAATTTTGGGAGGGGGTTCTCGGCCTTTTTTAGAGGGGGTGAGGTAAATGGCTTCAATTTTTTGGCCTAAAACGGCTAAAAACACCTGAAAACGGCCAAAAATCGCAAGTTTTCCCAAAACTTGGGGGAGGGGGTTAGAAGTTTTCTAACTTTGGGGGGTTGGGGGACGACCAACATCAGGTTGGGGATCCCCCATCTGCCCTGTTACATGTCTGGCTATAATAACGGAAACATGTATTTCACATCTGACGCGAATCAGCGAAAATTGGAATATTTTACGATAAACACATGCAATTTGACCATATTTTTGCGCATTATCTTACCTTTCAAAACTTTTTCGGTCAAGAGGCGGAGGCCAGACATGCACGTGGGGAGGGAGTTTGTGGGTCTAGGGTCTAGACTCCCGCCTAGAATGTTAACATGGGAAATTTTCTGGGGAAAATGAATGAGGCAAAATGAAAGCCAAAAATAGGTGAAAATTGAAAATTTTCTTTGAAAGTGCTCAAACTTGATTAAAGAGCTCAATTTTTGACCGCGATCTAGATCGACCGACCTCCCCCTCTTTAGGTCAGCCGACCTCCCCATCTCTAGATCAGTCATGCTGTGCATCTATGATTAGGGCCCGGCCCCCGCCAGACTTGCACAGCATGGGACTTCTGGGGGTGGGGTGGGTGTGAAATTTAAAGTGCCTTTTTTGGTTCCAAAGATGGTGAATACGCGTCAGAAACATCGTTTTTCAGCGTTTCTGACGATGCTCTCTCTTTCTACAGCATAATATCCAAAAATTTCGATATAAAATCTGAAAGTCTGAAAAATCGAACAAAATATAGTCAAAACATGAGTTTATGACGCGAAGCGCCGAAAATTGACATCTTTGAGCAAATAGATGGTTAGAAACGCTTAAAAAAGCACCTTTTATTTGAATTTTCATGAAATTTTTGGATACTTTCGAAAAATCGTGAATTCCTGGGTATGAAATAGAGCTGTGCCGGGGCCAGGCCCGGCCGCCGCCCCGGCGCCGGGGCCTAGGCCCCGGCCCCGGGCCCGGGGCCAGGCCGGCCCCGGCACCGGCACCGGGGCCGGGGCCAATGTTAGAGTTGATAATAATGTAGAAAATTGATAATGTTTTGGGCAGATTTACCTTCAAACTCAATTTCAAGCAAACCACAGATCTTGCTAATTCAAATCTTTATTTCACTATGTCAGATTGGTGCAAATTTCTAGTTAATAATCAAAATTGACATATTTTAAATTGCAATTCATATAGACGAGCATTTCCAGCTTGCTTGGTAGCAGACAGCTACGTCTATCAGAACAAATAGAATAATAAGCCTAAAAAAGTGCAAAGTAAAGCACATTGAAAAACGCATCCAAGTCAGAGGAGTTAAATCCATACATGGGCAGCTCAAAAATTCTAGGGGTCCAACATTTTTCAAAGTCAAAAAGTGCCTGATAATATATGGTAGAGCGAAAAAAACACCGTTTTCTCGCGTCTCTCAATGAGCTATCCATTAGCATCAAAAAACCGCAGAAAAACAAAAAATTGTGAAAATCAATTTCTGGGGGGTCTAGCGGATTTTTTTGGGGGGGAGAATGAGAATTCTGGGGGTCTGGATCCCCCGATGCCCATGTTCTGTTATATCTTGTAATCCGAGCAAATATTAACGCTTGACGTGCATATCTACAAGCAAGAATATATGCATAGGTACATATAAGGGGTAGGGCAGGGTCGTACTATGAGTATGGTAAAGCACGCTATTATTGGCCCCGGCCCCGGCCCCGGCACCGGGGCCTAGGCTCCGGCCCCGGCAAAAAAGGCGGCCCCGACACAGCTCTAGTATGAAACCCACCAAACGCCCTCTCCAATATCATGCATGACCCCGCTCCCGTACAAACGGCTCCGACATATTTATGTATGTATTGAAATTAAGCTTTTTCCTTGCTCTGCCCTTCCCAAGCTTTTCGCCGCTATCCTCTTTCACCGCCTTTAAAATGCATCTTTCTTTGTCCTTTGAGCTATTTTTTCAGATATGTATAATAATTTTTCTGATTTCGTGCGCGCAATCCATATTTTTCACTAAGACGCAGACTCTAATGCTATTCAAGACGGATTGGATGAGCAAACGAATAATATCGTACCAACACCGTCGCCCTCAAAGGAAAGAGATAAAAACAAAAGAGGCGTTGACGAGGTCAGTTTTTACGTTGAAGCGAACTTGAAAGATATTTTATATTTTATAATTATACGTAGATATTTCTATTTAATATGTAGTAATTTCAAAGATTATCGCAGGACGCATAAAATATTTGGATTATTTAGTAGGCGAGAATATTGACATGTTATTTTTCTTATCATATTTATAATCGTGTCAGAATAAGCGGATGATTTTCTCAAAACTTAATTAAAAGTAAAAAGAAAATCTGATAAATAAAAATAATTAAATGAATATTTGATGAATTTGCTTCCGAACTTGTATACGTTAAATTTTTACTTATTATCCTTACATAATACGACCCTCACTCTACCATTGGATGTAATATTGCCTCTTAGAAGTTGCTCATCAGGCTGTTAATTAAATAACGATAAATTCAACAATTTAGCCGCCCGAAAACATGTGTACTTTTGCCGCTCTGCTTTTCCGTAGAAAACTGCCTTTTCATCATACATGTAACTGCTCGAAATTTGAGTGAGGGTCCCCAACCACTAGTAGAGAGGGGTAATTGCCCCTAAATTTTAAACCAAAAACGGCCATACAATTAATTTTTATCAAAATCGGGGGGGGGTCAAAAATTTTCTGACTTTAGGGCTTTAGGGAAACAATCAGCTTTGGGTGGGGGGATCCTCCCGTCTCCCTGTTACGTGTCTGCTTTGCATGCACACATAATTTACTTCAAGTGCTAATAAGTAAAGCTCATTTTTGACTATGTCTATGCCACGCATACATGTATCGGCACAAAATTTTGGGTGGGGGGGGGCAAATTACCTCCAATTTTCAGCCAAAACGGCCAAAAAAATGCCAAAAAATTCATTTATTTTCAAAAATTGGGGTCCATACATTTTTTGGCTTTGGCGGGATGAGGGACAACCATTGTTAGGTGAGGGGATTCCCATCTCCTGTTACATGTATGATGCCCCGTATGTTCTGGCGGCGGGATTTTTCGTCTAATGCCACTTGCTTGTTCCTATTTCGGCCGGGTTTTCATTTTACCTTCCGTCTAAAAAAGTTAAAAAAATTAAAAATTCAAAAGTTTTAAAAAATTAATTGTGAAAAAAGACATTATTGTGACTCGCTTGTCTCCTTTCGCTTTTACGTCGCTCGTTTCATTGACTATATGCACGTTTTTATTCGTTTTTTTGCATTGCTTGTAAATTTCACACGTATTTGCAATAAAATATTTCAGTCTAGTCCAATCCAGTCTCTATTTAATGATGCCAAAAAGCACCTAAAAACGGCTAAAAAACGCAAATTTTTCTTCAAAATGAGGGGTCGTATGCATGTAGCTAGGGGCGTAACCAGGCGGGGGGCGGCCCCCTGAAATGGAAAAATAGTTTTATTTTTCACAAGGGTCCCCCAAAGGAAAAAATTAAGAATTCTCAAAGTCAACTAAAAGGACAGCCAAAATGCGTCTTTAGCACTTTTTTTAGCCTCTAAACTCAAAATTTTCCGGCCGGCGCTTCGCGCCGGATTTCCTATTTTCTATCTGTTTTCCTACTTTAGAAGCCCAGATTTGACTCTAAAATAGCGAATATGTCAAAAAAATTTGGCGCTTAGCGCCGATTTATTATTTTCTGCATTAGTTTTCCTTGCAAAACCGCTGAATTAAATGCAAAGAAAAGAATTTTGAAATGTTTTGGAGTCAAGCTTTAACTTCATATTTAGTCATACCAATAGGTTGAATGATAGATTTTTGATATCCAAGTTTGAAATCAAGCAAGAAAATTTTTGAATATTTTTAAAAATTTTTTACTCCACTATGGCATAGATCTCGTGGAGAAACGCTCAAAAATGCCGTTATTTTCGCGTATCTCTTAATGGTTCCCGAGATGAAGGACTTCAAAAATTTTGGCCTCCCCCCGAAATAAATCCTGGTTACGCCCCTGCATATAGCTGTATATATACGTTACTTCATCTATTTTTCACGCTACTCTATCTATTTTCAAAGGTATTTTCCAATGATAATGCTGATCGGGAAGCAATCGCCAGTTTCAAAGAAAAAGCGATCGAGAAAAGCGAAACGACCATGCAAAGACCCTGGAATATTCTTAAGAAAAATGTAGATTATTCGGCCGTTTTGAAGGCTAATAAAGTCGCAAGCAATGTCGATCTGGCCGAAGCTGATGAATATGATAGCAGCGACTACGAAGAAGGATCAGCAGTAACTATAAGACTATTGATTCGCAAATACGATTATGTTGCTTGAAAAATAAGATGGTCAAAAAATAAAAAACTTCCAACCTTCTCGACCGTTTTCAGTGGGTTGGCCAGTCCTCAGATCAAACAAGCACAATAGGGGGTAAGGTAAGAGGGGTTTTAACCCTACTTAAGGCTTTCAAACGTATGGCGTTGTCAAGCGATTTTAATATAGTGTGTAATAAGGTTTTTTAGCGCCCTGCTTTTTGCGCGGCCGCTAATGGCCAGAATAGAGCGTTTGCGCATGGAGTTTTTCATTAGCGCACTAAAAAACTTAGAACTGTTAGGAGAATGGCAGAAATAAGGGCGTTTTTTATGAGCTCAATACACTGCTGAACAAAAATTTCAAAAAGAAGTTTTAAAAAAATCCTTATTTCTTTCAGCTAAACAAAGAATCTAATATTCAAGCTATCTATGTACACGAGTGATTTCTCGTTATCCTGTCCATGCTTGACTAAGCGATTTCTTAAGCTGATTTTCAAAGATAGTATCTTTCAAATAAGGTCGGCGCAAAGCGCCGAAAATTTTTGGAAAATTTTCTTTAAAATAATTCAAAAATGATCAAATTTCTATCTTTTTATCCAAAAAGTCATCGCGCGAGGCGCTGATGTACGAAATGTCCCATTGGCGCAAGACGGCTTTCCTTTGCGCTACGCTTAAAAAACCAGTGGTGTATAATATTGCTGGAAAATTTTCGAGTTTACTTACGAATATCTGACTCATTCATCCGAATGCTTGAATCAACGTGGTCAGTTTCCCAAAAAAATAATAATCTGAGTATTCCTAGCCATATAGCCGCACTGTGAGTCATTTGTATGAAACATGGTCTGTAGGTAAAGTGTTTCTTCATTTTTAATTTTCGTGTGCCAGTCATATATCTGCCACTTGTTGGAAAACGTAGTGGCATAATTTCATCGCAGTAGAGTTTACGTTTTTTAGGTGTCTTCAACTACTGTGCCGGACTTTAATAATTTGGACGCTGAAGCAAGCATCACGTCTGCTTCCGCGTTTAAGGTCCCATTGTCCGCGGTTGATGACATTTCCATGAAGTTTTCAACATTGAAAAGGTAGCTGGCTTCCGAGCAGCATGAGCGTACATATTTAAGGGGGCGGTCGCCCCATGTAGGCCACAAATATTTGGCGAGATAAAGCATGGCTATATAGCTTGCAGTCAGTGGCTAATCTAAGATTTTTCCTAAGGGGGCGGTACCCCAACTTTTCCTAAAACAGTCAAAAATAGATCAAGAAATTTGCACTTTGCGTACGAAATGGCGTTTTTCGGCGTTTTCCGTTATCTATTTTTATTTAAACCACTTTCAATGCAAGATTTTTGCCGAAAAATTTTAAAATTTTTTCCAATTTTATGCTAAAAAAATCGTTAAATTTTATTGACTTTAGCAAAGATCTGGCGCAAAGCGCCAAAAAATGAAGAAATCTAGGCAGAAAGACGTACATTCCTCTCACCCCTCCTTATGTTCGTGTATGCTTTGACATGTCTTATTTTATTCGCACCTACGATCTACGTACCAGAGCTTTACCGGGGCCGGGGCCTGGAAACAAACCATATAATGTGTCTATGCAACATCCCCATGCTGGCATTATTTAATATGTAATATAAATGCCAAAGCTCATATTCATCATACATACATAGTCATAATAAGATTGATAAAAGATAATAATAAAATGATAAAAGCAATAATAATACCATAATAATGAAATAAAATAATTATTATTACTACGTATTGCATTTTTACTCAAGGTAAGAGAATACATATTTAGTTGAAAAACTTAATCTTCCTCATGTTGAATACTTATAAGTTGTTCATGAGTGCATTGTTTCTTTTTCGTTTTTTAGCTTTTTAATTAGGCAAATGAATGCCCTTGAAATTAAATCGACATAATCCTTGATTTCATGAATCACAAGGCATTCTGTGAAATCAATATGATTTTTGAATTAGGGTACGGCTCCTGCATCTACTCAAGCTGGGGTATGGGTAAGGGCTAATTTTCTGGGGTAAATAGGGCAAAATTCTGGCCGGAAAAAGATAAAAGCCATGGCTTTTTTTGCAAAAAGGAATGAAATTGATCCGCTTTCTAAAGTTTTCTTTCCGTTTTTATATTCATTCTAGCTCGGAAAATCCCCATGACCCCCGGACTAGGCTCAACCCAGGCCGTGAATGCAGTGCAAATTCAACTGCGAATGATATCTATAAGTCGACACCATTCAGCAATGGCCGTTGTTAGTTGTAAATCATATTTGTTGGCTTGATTGCTTGAAATAAGTTTGAATTCCATCAGTTTTATTGTCTCTTAAGAATTCAACGCGCTTAGTTCGGTGGCATCTATACAAATTAAAAGTGTGACTGATGAAACTAAGTCAGTTTCCGCACATTACCCGAGTGTTGAACATACTTGTTTCAATCAATCGATGCAACAGTTTGCATATAACAATATTAAAAATTCAGGCCCTGGTGCCGGGGTCAGGCCCCGTTACAGCTCTACTACATACATACATAGATTCCTATGATCGACAGCAATTTTGCCGTATTATTTTTATTATTCCATCGCTGATTTCCATTCTACAGTAATACTTAAACATAAAAAATGTAATTTAACGACTTGAAGATTGTAATATAAAATCCAGGCCGTCTTATTTCAAGACATAAACCTGTCATATAAGATTCTGACTTTCGATTTAAACATGTCCACTTTGAGGATCTTGTTGGAGCAGAAAATGAGCCGCAGATTTTTTTAGTGTTTTTCGACTTATAAACTGCTAAAAAAGCTTCAAGGTATGAATCAAATTTAAACGCGGATCTAGCACTTAAATATGTACTTGCGACTTGCAGTTAGGCACAGACATCACACACCCTCATAGACAGGGTATTGCCCCTACCTCAGGGTCCAAGACTCGAGACACTGTCAGACGATTTTTAACTATATCAAACATTTTCTGCATGATTTTTGCGAACGGAAGTAGCAAATGTGTTAAAAAATTTTCGGCGCTTCACGTTGACTAGTACATTTCTGTTTGGTTTACTCATAAAATGCCTAGAATCAAGTTAAAATGATCTGAAAAGTCAGATTTTCGATGAATTCTTTTATTTTTTACTTATAAAAGTAACGAAACGAGTCAGAATTGTATAAAAAGTATTTAAAAATGCAGTTTTCCTCATTAAAACGTTTATATAGGATGGTTTGACCATTTTTCATAATTGACCTGCAAAATAGGTACCCCCTCCTCCCGTCTCTAAACTTCCGACCTTGGCGAATCAAGATAGACATTTACAGCATGGGAATTCTAGGGTGAGGGTGAAATTTCAAAGTGCCTTTTTCCGGCCCAAAAAATGGTGGATATGCGTGAAAAACATTGTTTTTCGGCGTTTCTGACGATGCTCTATTTTTTTAGAGCATAAAAACGAAAAAATTCGAATAAAAATCAGAAACTAAAACAAATTTAACAAAAAATTGTCCAAAAATGAATGTGCTAAGCGCCGAAAATTTGAAACTTTCGAGCAAATAGATTCCCAAAAACGCTTAAAATAATACCTTTTCTACGAATTTTTTCGGCAACTTCAGGAAAATCTCAAATTCCTGGGGGGAGTGAAACCCCTCAAATTCTTCCAAAATCATGTATGCCGGTGGTCATGTACACATAGGTTGTTTTTATTCTTGTAGCATGCTCGGTTTCTAATATTGAGCCAGTTTTAAAAAGCTAATTTATAAGTCATATCGTTGTAATAAAATGCTTCCAACTTGAAATAGCGTGAAAAAGATTTTTACGGGTTGGCCATAATTTCAAGCGTATAACCAAATCTCGATTTAAATTCCATACATAGATACATATGTATTTCTTTTTTGTATAAATATGCTGCTCAAGAGAATGAAACAGCGCCGCAGACCGTCAAAATTTTTTAAATGTAATATACATATGTAAGTGCTGAAAATCATCCATTAATTGGGGAATTAATTTATCAATTTTTGTACTTTTTTGCATGAGAAATGCTATACGGAAATGGCTAATCAATTCAGCTAAAAACTTATTACAATCCATACAGCCATCATTATCAAGAAACTCGTAAAAAGCTATTAATACACGTTGGTCCTGCCTGGTCTCGATAAGAGAAAGATAATTATGTACATAATTAGGAAAAATATATCGCACAAGTATAATAATCGATTGTTCGAGTAAACTTTATGGAAATTTACATACATATGCACATTTTAATGAATCAGCACTTTTACAGTTACAATGTACGTCTCTATAAACGAAATTAAATAGTGTGCATTGTGTGGAAAACATCCTTTAAAAAGTTAAGCGATCATTGCTTGTCCGGGTCTGGTCCAGAAAAATTAGTTGTGCAATCAAACAAGCCGTTTTCTAAGTCTAAAAGTGGGATCTTCAGACTTTAATGTACAAAACATGTTTCCATCTAAACGATTCCCTTCTCGTCCAACTTTTGGTTCTCCCTATCCTGTACGTGGTGCAGTATAGGGTATTGTCCAGGTGTGTTGCAGACACTGTTAGTACATTTTATGGATGATCTTTTTTCATTCTGCGACTTTATTTTCGATCATTATGCTTTTTCGTGTTTTCACTCTATTTAATATGTAAATCCTTTTAATCTGTCGTTTCTATTTTTATATATGTAGACCAAGAAGACGGAAATCATCAGTGACGTATAATAGCGAGTCGAGCTTGACTTTCACAAAGTGAGATTAGAGAGTCAAGTATGGTATATGTCTCGTGCTTTTCCGAAAAAAAATTTCTTCTCTACTTTTAATTCTAAAGAGTGCATTATTAATTTTTTCTAATGTACATATGTATGAACGTTATTTATTTAACGTATTTATTCATACTATATAATATTGGTCTTCTTCATGATTTTGCATTTTCCCCACAATGTATGAACTACATGTAAAGGAGTCCGTTAGACGAACGCCTCGTTCTCATGAGGATATTTTCTCTCCTTTTATTATATATACAGTAGTACGACTATATATATATATATATATATATATATATATATATATATATATATATATATATATATATATATATATATATATATATATATATCTAGCAAAGAAAAATGCTCCGATGGAACAAAAAAGATGAATATACTTGGAATTGTGGATTATTATAGATATAAAAGGAGGGGACTAGGGAAAATCTACCTAAAGTCGGAAAATCTGCTAAAAATCACACTTTCTCTAAGCAACGCAAAAAATCGATGTATATTCTGCGGCCAACAGATTAAAATAAATATTCAACCATAACAATGATTGAAACAGCAGCACGTTAGCTATGCAGTAGCTATGGGAAATGATATTAAGTAAACTAACAGTCTTCCAAGCCAATTGAATGAAATAGCAAACATCGAAGACAATTGAAGACATGGTTGGTTAAAAACAGTAGGAAACACGTAAGTTGACTTGAAACAGACTGAATGTAGATACACTAGCATGCCCGAAACGATTGTGTGCACTAATCAATCGGCTCCTGCTTTGCTTGCTATAATGCTCATAAAACAAAACAACTTTAAATACAATACCTCTTAGTTTTCTATCAATCAGGTGCCAGCAATTTAAAAAAGTAACCTTGATAGATTTCGTTTATACACTCTTATCTGAAACTTCGAACATTATTTAAAAAAGACACTTTTTTAGAGGCCGCAGAATATACATCGATTTTTTGCGTTGCTTAGAGAAAGTGTGATTTTTAGCAGATTTTCCGACTTTAGGTAGATTTTTCCTAGTCCCCTCCTTTTATATCTATAATAATCCACAATTCCAAGTATATTCATCTTTTTTGTTCCATCGGAGCATTTTTCTTTGCTAGTACACTACTTTTAATTAGCGTGATTTCAGTACATCAGTCAGTAAACACAATCAGTAACATGCCACAATAATGACAACAGTCCAAGAACGCGGAAAACAATATTGTTCTTAACATCAGCATTATCCTTTTTAAACAAGACAACCTTATTGACACCATCCATTTTCAAATTAAAACTGCATTAAGTTATTTCTTCTTAATGTGCAGTTCACTTATAATCAAGCACAAAAATTTAACCAACGAATTCACATTGCAAATCCTCACTCAATCAATACACAAGCACAATGTGTTGTGACTTTTGAAATTGAAAACACCCAATTTTCAATTTTCAAATTTAAAATTGGATCAATTTTCAAATTGAAAATTGGGTCAATTTTCAAATTGAAAATTGGGTGTTTGAATTTGCGATGAAGAAAATAATCAAAAGATAGTCACTTGGTTTATTTAAGCCGAGTAATAAAATAACGACCGTCCACCAATTCCAAACTAAACGCAACTAATCTGATCACTATGAAAAAGTTTTGAAAAATGAGCTTGCTAAGCGAGAGTTGTAAACCAAGAGAAACTTAAAGTTAAAACCTACCATTAAATTATGAGAGAATTATAAAAGATTTTAAACTTCAAGAAAATGGAAAAGGCGGGATGTTGGTAAATTAGAAGGCAAAGATTTTCGGCAAAAATTCAAAAACTTCACGCAAATATCAAATGTAAGGAACACTAACGCTTTGATTTGGTAGTAAAATAAATTTGTAGTATAGACTACATATTAACAACAAATGAATAGTGCAAACTTTACACAACTACTAGGTGTAGAGAATACTAACAGTTTACGGCTTATTAATGTACATGATTACAATAAAGCTGTATATCTTTGTCGACTTCTGTGCACAGTAGTGTGATTGCTGATTCATTTTAAACCACTTTTGCAGGCAATTTACATCAATTAAACGATAGCTCTCCATGTGCAAGATTTTGTGAAACATATTATAAACACGGCTAAGAAAGATTTAACTTTAATGCAACCCATTTAAGACAAAATTACATCTCTTCAATGATCTAAGGACACTTGAACATAATTTTTAAATCACTTTAGATTACTTTTGAGGGTAAACAAACTCACTTAATTGATGTCTCACATATGAATCCTTGAAAATTTCTTGACTTCAGTTACAAAGTCTGCAAGTCTATCGAATTAGGGTTAACACGTAACGTAAACTTTACACAAACACATAGCGTAAAGAATATTTTAGTCGGATTCGTAATTTTGATATTGCTCCGATATTTCTTTCAACATTTATGGAAAAATGAGTCTCCATAATGTTTTAAAGACAATAAACATTAGGTTTAAACCACTTTGCATTACTGCTGAGTGTAAGCAAGCGCGCCCAATTGACGTATATATTTCATTCCCTGTAAATTTTTATATCTCAGGAAAAAATTTCGATTTTTGCAATGCTCTAGAACAAAGGCTAACATGCAGTGTAAAAAATTACTCGGATATTATGATCAACATTCATGAAAAAATTATGTCTCTACAATGGTCTGAGGACATATAAACAATGAATGTAAACTACTTTACATCACTGTTGGATGTAAACAAACGCGCCTACGTGACGTCTCACATTTGATCCTTTGAAAACTTCTAGGCTCCAAGAAAAATTAGGTTTCAGGAATGCTCGAAAACGAAGATAAATACATATGTAGTGTAAACTTCATGTAAACACCTAGTGTAAAGAAGATTTTAGTCAGATTCGTAATTTTGATATTGTTCCGATATTACGATTAATATTTATGAAAAAATTAAGTCTACATAATGTTCTATGGGCAAACTAACAATTGGTGTAAACTACTTTACAACACCGTAGAGTGTAAACATATGCGCCAGACTGGCATATCAAATTTGATTCCTGGTCCATTTCTAGACTTGATAAACGTGTCCCTGACTCGTAACCGGAGAAGCAGGCAGACAAAACAAGACAGAAACGCATTTAAAACTCCAAATTTTTGACTTTACACTCGCTAAATATTAATGTATAGACAATTTGCTTTGACATGCACCCGATATAAAGCACTTTATTTTTATTCTATTAGACTTATTCCGACTTCTGGACGGAGAAAGTGGCGAACAAAAAACGCAACAAAAACGTATTTTCCACCATTTAGAACACTGTAAACTTTAAAATTCCGTACCGAACTCCCCATTGAGTTTAAAGAAATTCGGTTTGGTACAATTTGTAGCTTTTAAATCGTAGTACATTCCTGTGTGCCAAAATTCTGTTGCAAAAATTATTTGGCATGATTTATCAATCAAACTTCGGAAAAAACGTGTTTTTTAGCCCATTTTTTACCTCTGATTTCGAACTTTACACCCCCATAAATAACTCAATATTGCGTTTTTTTAAATGCGGTTTGCTGCGATGTTTAGCCCCTGTGAGGCACTTTATTAATGCTGTCTTCGATTTGCACTGACTCATAAGCGGAAAAATTTGGCAGAGAAATCTTAGTTAAAATCCATTTTTTTATACCATCCACTAGAGTGTAAACTTTAAACCCCAGGATCTAACTCACCATAGAGCATAGAAGACTTTGCTTATATGCAGAATGTAGCCCTTGATCCGCTCTACATTTCTGTCAGAAAACATTTTAAAAACCTCATAACCGGAGTTAGTATCGGACATAGGAAGGTTGAAATCTCGACCAAAAAGTGCTTTTTCACCCCCAGATTTTCGCACTCTTTACACTGCCGTTCGATAAATAATGCGAATTTCAAAAAACAAAAAAAGTGTCATCTGTAGAATTCATCCCTCTATTATCCTATTCTGTTCAATCCTTCGAGTCATCAATACTCAGTTGTCCACATGCCGCAGTAAAAAGGTCCCAAAATTTGTCCTATGTTATAACGTTACACAGAAACTTTACACCTTCTTTACACAGTCAATTTTGAGTTTCAAGAAAAACAAAAAAACACGGGCAGCTAATTTTTTTATTATTTTTCTTTTAAAAAAAACCGCATCTTCCAGAAGTGTCCCGTTATAGCTGTAGGGGGGTGCCCAGGTGTTGGGGGTACCCAAGTATATTATAGGTACGCGCTAACGCGCTACCTATGATATATATATATATATATATATATATATATATATATATATATATATATATATATATATATATATATATATATATGCGTATGCCTAAAGGTAGGCAACTAGTAGCTAAATATATATATCAATTATATATTAATTAATATCGTAAAAATTTGAGCAAATGAACAAAATATAGTCAAGCAATGAATATATCGCGCGGAAGGTCGAAAAGTCGACACTTTTAAGCCCAAATATCACTAAAAATGCTAAAAACAACATATTTTATTTACGATTTTCCGGAAAACCGAAAATTCTAGGGGCTGAAAAAATTTCTGATAAGGGACGAAAAATTGGGGACTCCTTTTAAGATCATTTGTAATTACCACCTTCTTTACTGATAGTGACGACGCTATTTCCAGCAACGCGCATATTTTAAGGCTTGTAATTTGTTTTACTTCACAAACATGTATGTACTACATACATGCACGGTTTTTTTGTATTCGGCACAGATTTTTCTCGATGTACAAAGACTTTTTGGGACCGTCTTTGTACATGTACGAAGATTTTTTGGAAGACAAAAATTGCAAAAAAGGTCTAAAATTCGCAAAGATTTTTGTCGCTTTGCGCTGAAATGAGTAATTGTGTGTTCTATATATGCGTATAACGGCAGAAATTGCATTTGGAAAGAAAAAATGTCTTCGGCGCTTCGCGCCGTTTTATGACGACTGTTATTGCTTTTTGCCCTGAGGAACCCAGAAATTTGCTAAAATACACTACTAAAGGTCGAGCAACTCTGTTTTTACCACATTAAATTGCTACCGTTTCATATTACAGTGCCCAAAAATTATGTGTACAAAATATACAAAGACTTTAGGGACCATCTTTGTACATGTACAAACGGACCTTGTACAAAAAAACACTGCATACATGTAACATACATACGTATGTAAATGAATGAGTGCAGTCGCGTTTGAAGTTAGTCTAGAGTTTTTAAGTCGGGAAAACATCAATTTTTAGTATCAATTTGGCATCAGTCCACATCGCTTAAGCAAATTAAGAAAGTTTCTTGACGATTCGTTGAAAGCTCGCAATTTTCTTCTTTTTCTCTTGAAGCTTAACTGCTGTTAAGGTTAACTCACTCGACTCCGCATAGCAAACGTCGAAGCGTTTTGCCAGCCAAGAAAAAGCGTACTGCTTCATCTTCGAAGAAAAATGAAAACTACTGCGGAGGTATGATAAGTATTTGAGTATTTGAAGTTTTTTTACAAAGTCACATGTAAGCGATAAATCTCATGTTTTGGACATACTCGTATCATACATGTTATAACTCTAAATTCCGGATGGGGGTCTCCGACCGTTTTTGGGGGAAGGGGGTAAACGACCTCCTATTTTTGGCCAAAAACGGCCAAAAAACACATAAAAACGACCAAAAAATTCGAATTTTCCCAAAAATCGGGGGAAAGGGGTGAAAAAATTTTAGGCTTTGGGGAGTGGGGGTCAACCAAGTTTGGTTGGGGGACCCATCCTCCTGTTGCATGTATGCTCATATGTATATTCATATGAGTATAACAAGGCGTCGGACGAATTCCTCATCTATAGTCGCTTCATTAAAATTATAATTTAGTTATTGCTTCTATTTGTTTTTGAAATTTAATTTATTCAATCTTAGCATTTTGGCCTTTTTAATGAAAATTAAATTGTCTTCATTTTAGATTAGCTAAGTGGCTAAAAACTGGAGAAACATATCATATGCATGTACACACTTTCTGAAGAAAAGAAAACAAATAAAACACTGCGTTTTCAGTTCTCATTTATTTCATGCGTGCGATCGAGTACTTTCTCTTTTCTTTGATAAACGTTGATTTAAGCTTTAATTGTAAAATACCTCTAGGTAAGTATATGCAATGTAATCAGGGGCGAAACCAGGATTTTATTTTGGGGGCGGGCGACATTTTTGAAGTTTTGTATCTCGAGAACCATTAGGGATACGCGAAAAGAATGGTATTTTGAGTGTTTCTCGACGAGATTTATGCCATGGCGACGGGAGATTTTCTTGGTCGATTTTTAATTTGGATATCAAAAATCTATCCTTTAACCTATCTGTATAACTAATTTCTAAATATCAAGTTAGAGCTTAAGTCCAAAACATTTCGAAATGTCTTTGCGTTTAATTTTATGGTATATGGTTTTGCAAAGAAAACTAATGCAGAAAATACATAATTAATCGGCGCGAAGTGCCGAAAACTTGTGACATATTCACTATCTTCAAGTCAAATCTGGGCTTCTAAGGTAATAATAAGATAAAGAATAAGAAATTCGGCGCGAAGCGCCGGAAAAGTTAGAATTTAGTAGCTCGAAATTGCTATAAATGCATTTTGGTTTTCTTTTTTGTAGACTCCGATAATTTTTATTTTTTCCCTCTGGGTGACCCTTGTGAAGAATGGAAATATTTTTTTCCGGGAGGAAGGGGCCCTCTCGGCTGGTTACGCCCCTGAATGTAATCCTCTTTCCTTATCTAAATCCAGCACTTTTATATTAGCTCTTAACTAATCTTGGCACGAGTTTTTCAACGAATTTGTTAATTAATTCTGTTCATAAGCACAAAGATGCTATATTGTACATACATATTCGTTAGTAAATAAGAAATGTAAAAGTAAGAAATTGAGATACCAAACTTTGTTCCGCTCTTTAATATTTAAAGCGTTTTTTATTTCAGCTCTATGAAAGATTACATTTATATAATCTTATGATGTCGCCGGAAAAAAATTGCGGATTTAATTAAGCGCTGTTTTTTAAAAATCTATTCGTATACCTTTAGTCGATCTGTCGTATGGAATAGCACGAAAAAAATTGCCAAAAGCCGCAACCGAGTTATCAATAGCGACGAATAGTCCAAGAAAACAACCGGAAGCCATAGAGTCGTCAAAACCGAATTCCGAGTCAGCTGCTAAATCCTCAACGGCGAACGTTCCAAAGCGCCAGTCCAAATCCGCCAAATCGACTCAAATGACGTCGGAATCCGCCAATGCGTCCTTAGATGAATCCATTTCGCATCCGACCGCGAAGTCAGCTAGAAAATTGCCGACTAAACCCGTAGAAAAATCGTTTCCCGAATCGAATAAAGTGCCATCCGCTTTAGCTACCGATCCGGCTACGAAAGCCGTTGAAACTTTATCGACCAAAGCCGTAGAAAAATCGTTTCGCGATTCGATTGAAACGTCATCCGCTTCAGTTTGCAATTCTGTCGCGAAATCTGTTGAAACTTTATCGAACAAAGTCGTTAGAAAATCGTCTCGTGATCCGATTAAAGCGTCATCCGCTCAATCCGTCAAAAAATTATCGACTAAAGCCGTAGAAAAATCGTTTCGCGATTCGACTGAAGCGCCATCCGCTTCAGTTACCGGCTCAGCCAAGAAATCCCTCGAAATTTTATCGAATAAGGCCGTAGAAAAATCGTTTCGCGATTCGATCGAAACGCCATCCACTTCAGTTTCTGGCCCAGCCAAGAAATCTGTTGAAACTTTGTCGACTAAAGCCGTAGAAAAATTGTTCCACGATTCGATCGAAACGTCATCCTCTTCAATTTCTAATTCTGCCGCGAAACCTGTTGAAATTCCGTCGAACGAAATCGTAGGAAAAGCGTCTCGCGATTCGATCAAAGCTCCGTCCGCTTTAGTTTCTAATCCAGTCGCACTATCAGTTCGAAAGTTATCAAATAAAGCCATAGAAAAATCGTTCCCCGATTCGATTAAAGGGCCGTCCGCCCGATCTCTTAAGAAATTATCGACTAAAACCGTAGAAAAATCGTTTTCCGATTCGATTAGAGAGCCGTTCATTTTATCGACAGTCGTTGACGCTGAGGTTCAAATGAATCGATCGCTAAGAAAGAGAGCAAGCCGGATTGAAGGCGACGGCGTCGTCGACTCGCCAGTCGGCCGCAAGCCTCGAAAACGTCCTCCAATCGTATCAGACGATGATATTGTCGAATCGGATAACGAGCCAAATTGCGTTGGTCAGGATGAGACTTCGATTAAACATTTTTTCGAACGAACCGCTCGATTTAGCGTTGGAGAAGCCGGCGAGACGCCAATGTCGACGGCTCGCAAGGGCATCGATCGGGTTTTTCTGCCGACGCCCAAAATGAGTCAGTTAAAAATTTTTTCAAACAAAAAGGCAATAGTAAAATTAAACATGCGCGTATAGTCAAAATGAAATGAAAAATAATGTTCAAAAATGTATAGATTTTTTCAAGATTGTTTGAAAAATAGACCAGAAACCGTGAATTAAGGTAGGTAATTTTAAATCCACGTATGTACATATGTCAATGTTTTTACCCGTTTTTAAGACCATTTTATGTAGTTCAATAAAGATCTTTGAATGAGTCTTTGTGCCTGATTGGTTGTGTTTTGGAATTATTGGCCAATGTCTTCCACTTACGGTCACGACAGCTCTTCACAAGCCTGACTCTTAAAACGTTTGTAGATTTAGTGATTCCGAGCTACAATGAGTGGTTATATTCCTTTTTGATTTTGGGCACTCGTCTTGGGGGATCTTATAGTTTTAAAATCTTATTATCTCTAGAAAAGTTGTATTTGTTAATATTCGGAAAGAATTCTCTTTTTATCAAAATCGTCATTGATTCGATATCTTATGCATTAAGAATGCATCATTCAGGAAAAGTATAGATTTGGGCTGGGATTTTCGACATTTTATTGTTTTTGACTTGGGAAATTATTGTTAGTATCGGAACGATGTATGCTTAAATCGTTAGATAAGGATTCAAAAAATGAGTATGTACATATATGGCACCAAGGGCCGGAAGTTTGACACTTTTGAGCAAATAGGTAGCTAAAAACGCTCTAAACAGCACCTTTTCTACGAATTTGCTGGAGACTTTTGGAAACTTAGAAATTCGCGAATTCGGGGGAGGGGTGAAAAAATTTCTGGGAGGGGGATGAAAACTTTTCTGGGGAAGAAACCTACCAATAATCAAGTATTAATATGTCCAATACGCACAAGATCCCTTTGTACAATTATGAAAGCTTGACTTTGCTATTTAGTTGTGCCGGACGCGGAACATCTGACGCCGGAACGTCGGCGATCAAAGCGTACTCGCGTTGTTGGCATCGGCGATAGAATTTATAAGCTTGATCCAGAAACCAGATGTCGTAAGAGAATCGTATTTGTACGTAAAAGAAGAGTTATAGCTATAACTGACCGAATTTCCATCTGAATTTGTTCGCTTAGTGCGACCAAAAAATAACATTTTTTTAGTAAAAAAGGTCTTTCTCGTAGAGTTCGGAGGAAAATTGTTCTCCATTATGATTGAAAAGTCTTTGCTTCGAGTGGAAAGCCAGATCAGTTGATTTTTTTCAAATGCTTTGTTGTCTCAGACACATAGTCTAAAACCGCAACGTGGTAAAGTGATTAAACCTCTCGCACTAATTTTGCAAATGCTTATTGTTTCGCTAAAGTAATCGTTTTCTAAAAATTGATTGCAAGTTCTGGGAATTAATGTCGGTTGTCTTGAACATAATTTAATTATTTACCATAAAAACCTAAATCTAACCTAGTAGATCGTTGTTTTCATGGTGGAAAATTCCTCTTTACGATTGTATGTGTATGTAAATATGTATATGCATGGGCGTGCGGATGGGCGACCGCCCCCTTACCATAAAAAATAATTTTGAAACGGTTAGATATTGCATGAAAAATAATGGAAATGGGCATCTTTTCATGGAAAATCTCAACGTCTTTGGCGCTTCGCGCCGCAGGATCATTAATTTTCCATAAGTTGGACCCAAGTGCGGCCAAAAAAAACGTCATTTTTGGTAGCATATTAAGAGAAAGTAAATTTTTTCGAAAAGTTCAAATTTTATTAGCTTATTGAATAGAGCATGTTCCGAAACGTCAGAAAACGCACTTTATTCTGTGCCCCGGCGAACATATCCCGAAATGTAGGGTCGCCAATTTTGGATCTCCCCTCCCTTAAAAAAGCTGCGTACGCATCTGTGTGCATGTACAGGGCCGTATTTAAGGGAGTGGCGGCCCCTTTCCCCTTGGCCGAAAAAATTTTCTAAAGGTAATATAATGCACGGAAAGATTGAAAATCGAGTGTCCTTGTCGTAAAATCTTCAAATTTTCGGCGCATTGCGCCGTACATATATGAAATATTTTCCATCGTTTATGTAGCTCAAGCGCGACTAAAAATTACGCTTTTTATATAGGTTTCTGAGTGAAAAATTTTTTTGCGAAAAAGTTCGAATTTTATTATCTTGATTGATAGAGCATATCGGAAAACGTCTAAAAATAAATTTTTGGGGGCTACCTCGGCGAATTATCCGTGATATAGACCAATTCATGTTTGGTCCGCCCCCTCCCCCTTGACCGAATCCTGGATATGGGCCTGTACATGTAATACGTACATGAATATATGTAAAAGGGGGATGGGGGATCCTCCCACTCAAAGTCGGACGAACCCCCATCCCCTCCCCCGTTTTTGGAAAACGTTGAATTTTTCGGCCGTTTTTTAGCGTTTTTTGGCCGCGTTTGGCCTAAAATTGGTGTTCATTTACCCCTTTCCCCCAGAAATGATCGGGACACTCCGTTCAATGTATGCATGTAAGTGTGTTTGTTATCTGACAAACTTAGGATCTAAAACGCTCTTTATTGAATACCAAAATTTCGGATCTTATTTGATTATATAATGGATGGGTAAGATTGAGAGTTAATCTAAGATTTTATTTTTTTAATTTTGAATAAAATTGCAATAAGACTGAGGTTTACCTTATACATAGGTTCAACAGTCGTATCTACAGTCATAAATCATCATTGAGGATTTTATATTTTTATGATGCCATCAGCAGGCACGTAGCTGGCCGTCCTATTTTGGGGAGACCAACACCATTTAGGGGGGACTAAACCGAAAAAGGCCAAAAATAGCACAAGATAACGTTTACAAAGTCCTATTTTTCTGAATTTTGGGGGTCCGAACCATAGGTGGGCAGCACCGAAATTCTGGGGGTGAACAAATTTTCAAAGGTCAAAAAATGGTCTTAAAAGTGGTCGTATGGCGAAAAAACACCATTTTTCGACGTTTCTCATCGAGCACTATCTAATGGCGTCAAAAAATCGCTAAGAACGCAAAAAAATTCAAAATTCGAATTCTGGGGGTATTTTGATATCTAGGGGGTATTTTAACTTCTGGGGTGCATACCCCCCAAACCCCCCACGCCCACATGTGATCCGAACCTCCCCCCCCAATTCTCCCAGAGATACGTGCCTGTTGTTTAGGGATGTTTTAAACTTTTGGCCAAGCCTGTACATATAAAATCTTTTAAGAAACGTTAGTCCGCGTTCAGAAGCGCGATGTAACGTGCGAAGGTTACTACAAAAAGTATGGACAGTTCGGAAAGCCCACTGTCGATGAACTACGCCAGATGCGAAAACTCAAGCAGCGTAAGTTATACTGCGGGATTGCGGAGTTTAAATTAACCGATTTCTATTAAGTTATGCGAATGTGTTTATTTAATTAAGACAATTCTCTCAGCTGGTCGTGTAAATAATATCACAAATGACACTATCAATATGCAATAACATGGGGGTGAGGGGGTATTACTCCCCCTGAGCTCTGAAAGACCGATAGCTATACAGCCATTTTGGCCGAAAAAGAATTGCTATATAGCCTTTTGGACTCAGAAACAGCGTGTGAGCTCATAAATGCTATATAGTTGTATTTTCTGAGTCTCGAAAGCATACATATATAGCTATTTTCTCGACTTTAAAAAGGGCTAATTAGCTATTTCTGGTTCTAAAAGACTGTAAAACTATGTTTTTGAGTCCAAAAAGGCTACATAGATAGTTTTCTGAGCCCCAAAAGGCTATAAAGCTATTTTCTGAGCCTAAAAAAGCTATAGAACCGTTCTACGAAGCATTTAACTACCAATTTCTGATTTTCAACCCCTGTGAGTTTGACGTTGCTCACCTATGTTATCCAGGCTGGTCTTTTGTCGTAAAATCTGCGATTTATTTGATTTTTCTTATTCTTATCTATCTTTTCGTCTTTTCATATTATCTATGTACGTATCGTATGTATGTACATACTTATCGCACATCTCTTTGACTTATTTCTAGAAGGACGAAAACTATGAATGCAAAATCTTTTGCTGGTTTGTTCTCAAAACGGATAAAAGTTCGTTTTTCATCATAGCATTTATTACATAAATATATTAAGTCCTTCAATTTTCAGTCTATCAACAGCTGAAAATGAAATTTAATTTCACAAGTCTCATGTGTTCCACTAAAAATGTAATATTTCTGATTCAAAATGTAGAGACACATGTACAATGTATAGGTTCTATAAATTTTTCTCGATACAATTACATTTGAAATGAGAAAGATCGGATTTTGATTTTAAAAAATTAAAAATGCTGTAAAATAGAAAAATGCTTTTAAAAACGCGATTTTGCTTAAAAAATTGCATCGTATCAAAGTTTCCCTTCTTTAGCCTCTAAATATACCATATCGACGAGACAAATGAAGAAAGGGCCAAATTCATTTGTAAAGCTCATTTTAATTATCGAGTAAAACGCCTGCATGGAACCTTTTTATGCAGATATGTATGTCTATAATTCAATTCGGATAGTATGGGAATTCTGGGAGGATGGCAAAATTTTAAACTGCCTTTTTTGTGCTCAAAAACGGCCGGATAGGCGTCAAAAACATCATTTTCTGACATTTTCTGACGATACTCTATCCTTCTAGAGCATAATAGCATGTGAAAAAATTTGAATAAAATAAGAAAATCGAATAAATTGAAGAAAATATTGTCATTGAATGAGTACATATGGCGCGAAGCGCCGAAAATTTGACGATTTTCGGCAAATCAGATAGCTGAAAACGCTTAAAAAGACACTTTTGCTACCAATTTCAGACAAGTTTAGGAAACTTTTCGAAAAATCGCGAATTCTGGGGAGTGAATAAATATTCTGCGGGGAGTGTGGCCCTGCAAAAGCTCCCAAGATCATATATGTCAACGAACAGATAAAAAAATCCCCGGCTTTTCATGCAAAACTCGCAAAGTTTATTGAAATTAGAGGCTTCAGAAATTTTTCTGCAATACTTACTTGGCCTTCCCCAAAAATCGTCTGATAGTGATACGTGTTCTTGGGGGGTTTGCCTTCACAGAATGGTTACTGACCCTGCAGAATGGCTGAGACCCCCAGAATTGCCAATTTCTCGTAACGGTCGTAAAAAGTGTCCTTTTTAAGCGTGTTTAACTCTGGCTCGAAAGTCTCACATTTTCGGCGCTTCGCGTCATATATATAAATATTTTTTGACTATATTTTATTCAATTCACTCGATTTTTTCGAGATTTTTCTTATGTTTCACCGTTTTAGAAAAAACGAGCCTTGCCCGAAACATCAAAAACAGTGTTTTTGACGTGTACCCAGGCTTGTAGCCAAGGGCTGGGGGTTACCTCCCCACGAAAGCAAAAAAATTTTCGTTCCTCACAAGGGTTCCCCAAAGGAAGAAATGGAAAATTCCCGAGGTGGATTTAAAAGGTCGCCAAAACAGGTTTTTTAACGTACTTTTGAGCCAGTAAACACAAAAGATTTAATTGTTTCTGCATAGCTTTTGTCTTTTAAACCGTTCAAATTTGACTTAGACACAGAGAGAATGTCAAATTTTTCCAAGGCTTCGCGCCGAATCACCGATTTTCTGGTTGTTTTTCTTTACAGACCACAAACATCGGGTACAAATACGAAAAGTTAGGAAAATGTTTATGGACTGGACGATGAGAAATCGGTTGCGCAGATAGTTAAAGCGATAGATTTTTTATGTTTGGGTATGAAACAAGCTGAAAAATCTTACGAATTTTTTTTTGAATTTTTCCTAACCATTGTTTAGAGCTCGTTGAGAAACGTTTAGAAGTGCCCTTATTTTCTCGAGATGTGACTTTCAAAAAGTTTTGCCCCCCCCCCACAAATAAAATTTTGGCTACGGGCCTGCGTGTACCCATCGTTTTTTAGCCCAAAAAGCACTTTCCAAAAATATTTTTGGGCCTGCTTCCACCACCGCTCGCTCGCTTTCCCAGAATTTGCCATGCTAACCGTTCAATTTTCTGAAATTAGACGGAAAAATTATACCCGGCAACATATGAGAGTGGAGAAGTCTGAGACCCCCTCCCCCGAGAATTCAGCGGAACCCCCTCCCATATCGATAGACCCCGCCCCATCATTTAATTTTTGTGGTACCCATTTTTGGCGATTTTGCCCCGCGGACCCCAGAATTTGGCGGCTGCCCACTTATATACCCGGCCTCTTATCACACCCTGAGCCCAATCGTGTTGGTTTGCGCATGTTATTAAAGTATCTTGCATTGTTTAAGCTTGTAAAAAGTCGATCTACGAACGAATCGTGGAGCGAATGCAAAATGACACGGACGAAAATATTGCTACGGAAAGTCTAAGTAAGGAAGACGTATTTGTCTGTGCCAGGCCAGTCTATATAATATGCCGATCGCCCACCAAAAGTGGGCACTTGGCAGCAGACATGCACAGAATGAAAATTTGGGGGGTGAAATTTTAGAGTGCCTTTTTTCGGGCCCAAAAATGCTGGGTCCGCGTCAAAAACATCATTTTTTGGCGTTTCTGACTGCTCTCATCTTTCTAGAGCATAAAAACTTGAAAAAAAATTTTTTAAAAATGAAAAAAATCGAACAAATAGAAGAAGAAATAGTCAAAGACCTTATATTTATGGCGAGAAGCGCCGAAAAATTTGACTTTTTTGAGCAAATAGATAGCGGAAAACGCTTAAAAAATCACTTTTCCTACAAATTTTCAGACACTTTTCGAAAACTTTTGAAAAATCCCGAATTCTGAGGTTGAAAATTTTTCTGGGGGAGGGTAAACCACCCCCGAACCCCCCCCCCCCCCCAACCACCAGATCATGTATTCTTGGCAGTCTTCATCGGCTAAGAATAAAAGTTTTGGGACTCGATCACTTTTAAACGGTGAATGAAAGCCGACCTTCTAATTTTAATTATTTTAATTAAGCAAACTGAAAAAATACATTCTCGTTTAAAGTAAACAATCGAAACCTTTAGTAGCCTATTCCCCAGACCAAACGAAATTTAAGAAAAGGTCAAAATGTGTGTAAACGTCTTTAAACTTCCTACCATAGAAAAGAAAGGATGATGAAAAACTTTAAAAAATAGCTTTTACCATGTACCTTGTTTATCATTTAAGAAGAAAAATCAAATCTTATTAGCGTAATGGAGCTATTTTTGAAAGGTTTCCGTTTAACTATTTGCAGCAGCTACGCTGTTTTGCAATCAAAGGCTGTTCCTGAATGAGGCTGGCGAACCTTGCGCCGAAAACGACGACTACGCCCTTTGTCCGGATGTCCAAAACAAAAATGCTCCAATTATTATGAAAATAATGCCACTTTCCACAGCAAATCGCACTACTGAACGTCAAACTGTAATCTGATATTACATATTATTTCTACTTTAGATTAATCATGCAGTGCAGTATGTATAACATGAAGAACAAAACAAGATCCGCGTTATACAATATTTACGTTGTAAAGCTTAAAGTACGAAACAGTCTAATTCTTCTGAAAATATGATACAGTTTAGAATACATAGATTAAATTCACGTTGAAAAGTCGGAATTTTACAATGCAGAAATACGTAGATATTCAGTTTTCACTTAATGCACTTTAATGTACATTGTATGTATTCAATATATCGTGCTGTGTATGTTTGTAAGTACATATGTACAAACAAATGCATCATTCTTAACTTTCACCGACTTAAAAATCAACGCAGTGACTGTTTGACGATTTCGTGAACGTTTTCCAAAGAAAAAGATTTTTCAAATCTTGTATACTTTTTTTGGGTAGAACAAACACCGTTTTATTAGTTTTTGCCATATAATTGAAGTCCTTCCTTTTAATCCTTACGCTTTGCCAAGGATTGCTAGGCCTTTATTATAACAGGACGTCATTACACGCTTCAGCACAGCAACGTTAAAGAATACGAGAACGTTCGATGTTGTAACATATGTAGGTCGAGCATTTCTTGGGAAAACTGAAGACTTTGTAGGTTTTCTAGTTTCGGGGAGGATACTGTAGTGTTCACCACACATGGGCGTGGGGGGTTTGGGGGGTATGCACCCTCCCCCCCAGAAGTTGAAATATCCCCCCCCAGAAATCAAAATACCCCCCAGAAAAAAAAATTGTTTTGCTTTTTTAGCAATTTTTTGATGCCATTGGATAGAGCTTGATGAGAAACGTCGAAAAATGGTGTTTTTTTCGCCATACCACCATTTTTAAGGCCATTCTTGACCTTTAAAAATTTTTTTCACCCCCCCCCCAGAAATTTTTCACCCCCCCCCCAGAACTTTGGTGCTGCCCACCTATGGTGTTCACCCATATTTCGAATCGTTCTGTGGCCTAGAATATCAAAAAGCTTTCAAAGTTCGGGCATGTAAGCAAGTCTTAAAAGAAAGAAGTGAAAATGTCCTTTGCATAACGAATAAGTATTCCGGAGGAAACTATAGAAAATGACAGACTATAGTAGATATCGTACAAACATGCCTCATTTGCTGAAGTTGAGTTTCGGCATAGCACTATAAAATCTATATTCTTTATTATTCTTAACATTAGGCATCTGTATAGCAATCACATTCAGATGACAATCACACATTAATAATCGAAAGTAGGTGATGCACCGGTACCTCATTTCCAGCCGGTACCGGTACCGTAACCGGTACCCTGGTACCGGCGCCGGTACCGGTACCAATATGCATGTTATGTAATCTGTATTGTGTACTTATATACTAGTGTTTCATCTGATGTGCTTGGTCTGGATATTGTTCCTAGAAACGGTTTTAATACTTTTTACTACTATGTTACTTAAAATCACTTTTTTACAGCACCTCACCAGTGTTTTTTTGTACAAGGTCCGTTTGTACATATACAAAGATGGTCCCCAAAAGTCTTTGTGCATTTTGTACATGAAAAATTTTGTGTACTATGATATAGTACAGTAGCAATTTTAATGTGGTTAAACAGGGTTTTTGATCTTTGGTAGTGTATTCTAGCTAATTTCTGGGTCTCTGAGGGCAAAAATCACTGAGAATTGTCTTAAAACGGCGCGAAGCGCCGAAAAATTTGACATTTTTCTTTCGAAATGCAATTTCTGCCATTATAAAAATATGTAGAACACACAATTACTTATTTCGGCGCGGAGCGCCGAAAACTTGCGAATTTCAGACCTTTTGCAATTTTTGTCTTCCCAAAAATTTGTACATGTACAAACACGGCCCCTAAAAGTCTTTGTACACCGGGAAAAATCTTTGCCGATTACAAAAAAACCATATTATATTAATTCGAAGGGATTTATTGGTGGTCACTGTTCATTATGTCGGTAAATGAAAGAAAAGTCACAGCTCTGGGAATTCTATAAGATAGATGATAAGGATGAATCAAAGGTATTATGCAATTGTTGTGGGAAGTCAATTAGCAGAGGAGGCAAAGATAGCAGCGGTTTTGGCTCGGATGGAATGAAAAAGCATTTTGTCTACCCATCCAACCAAATTTTGCCGGAAAATTTGGAAATGCTCGTCTTTTTGTCCAAAACATTACGAACTGTTGATTAGGATTGTTGAAATAAGTGAAATAAATGATCGAATAAAATTTACAAAGAAATGCTTCTTTACTATTGCATAGTTATTTGCTACAGAGTGGGCTTTATTCTGAAACAGTTCCTCCTTCACGTTAAGCTCAAAAATTAAATCAATAAAAGTAGTGCCGGCCGGTACCAGAGTGGTACCGGTACCGGTACCCGGTGCATCACTAATCTAAAGTATGCAATTTATCGCAGTAGTTTTTTATCACAAATGTGTGTGAATATCTACCCTCGTGTCGGAATGAAAACTGGATGCGGCTGAATTACTCAAAACATTAAGTTTATCCTTCAACCTTTCAAAAATGGCTTTTTGAGCCGATGTAAAGAGCTTAACTCGATGTTAAAGTGCAATTTTATCGATTAAAATATTCGTTTGGACTCCTTAACCTCATAATCAGTTCTTACGATACATATCTGATCAATCATGATCAGTGTACATATGCCGTAGAGAACTTTTTATTTGTATATAAAAGAAAATCATAACAAAGAAGTAGCAAAAAGCAAGAAATAAATGAAAAGTTGAAAAATTTAGTAAAGTATGTTTGTAGAAAAGAAAAGTACATTAGAAAAAGAAAAATTGCGAAATAATGTAAAATAGCAAAATTTTCTGGAAAATGGGTAAAATTTCCGACATTTTTTTATTACCTTATGTTAGGCTTTTTGATCAAAAATTTTCAATTTTCCTAAAAAAATTATGAAAAAAATTTCTCAAAATTATTTAATATAAATTTGGGTTTTTCCTAATGAAGTTCTGCTTTAAAGTTTTGATTATGCAAACTTTGTTCTACATATTTTTCGTACATATTCAATTTTAATTAGCACTTCTTTGTTGCCTATGGAAAACTGTTGGTGCGCGTCGGAATGCTGAGCCTGAACTTTGGGCCGTGGGATCGATTTTCCATTGGGCGAGGTGAATTTTGTTTAATAATTATTTAACAAATTATCGATCATCTTATCTATATGTTCCTTTAGAACTTTTGTAGGAGTTTAATTGAAATCCGGAAAATGTATGATTTCTTATTTGCGCCCGTATCCAGGATTCGGACGTTTTCTAACTTTTTAGAACATTTTTTCGAAAAATTCGAAATTTATACTCCCAAAATTTTAAGTTCTAATGAAGTTAAACATCCCTTAAAGATAAAAGACTAAATTATAAATTAAATAAAATTTAAATATGTTTATACTAAATATGTAATAGTAAATATATGTCTCGAATTGGTAAGATTAATTTTAGAAGATTGAGTAACATTCTAAGCTCGATATGTATATATTATTTTTTCGAATTTTTTGAAAAGATTTCTTTTCTCTAAAAGGGCTGTGATAAGTAACATTCTAAGATCGATATGTATATTAATATTTTCGAACTTTTTAGAAAGATTTCTTTCCTTGTATAATAGGCTGTGAAAAGTCATTTTTTTGTTAGCGCTTGAGGCAAGCTATAGAAAATACTTCACATAATTTGATGATTTTCTGGCAAGCAGTTGCAATTTTTCATCGTTCCGTGCGTTTTCTGAAATATCGAAATTTTTTTACAGCAATGGAGGGGACGGCCGTCCCCCCATACGTTGTCAGCAAGAAAATTCTGGGGTGCAAGATCTTTCAAAGGTCAAAAAAATGGCCTCAAAAATGGTGGTATGGCGTCAAAAACACTATTTTTCGACGTTTCTCATCAAGCACTATCTATTGGCATCAAAAAATTGCGAAAAAAACGAAAAAAAATTCAAAAATTGAATTCTGGGGGGGTGTTTTAGTCTCTCGGGGGGTGCATACCCCCCAAACCCCCCCCCCCCCCGCCCAGGTGTGGTCCCCCTAAATACGGCTCTTTAAGTATGTATTTTATCGCAATTATTAAAATGAATGAATCCAATTTTTGATTTTCGTTAATTTCGCTTACCGTTGCGTAGATTCTTATGTAAATGAATCATTTATCACTTTTAATTTAGAGCATGCGCTATTCTAAATTAAACTGGCGCAATGCCAAACTTTTACTGAACTGAGACGCATTGACGATTACTCATAGGCGTACTAATACATAATTAAATGCATAAACGCGTTCATTCTGATCGCAGATAAATCGTATAGTATCAGAAATATGGCCATGGACGCTGCTTATCTCACGTATCACATGACCGCCGATTAGGGATAAATGTAAATTTTCGACTACTTACATATGTATGTATCTGTGTTTTTTTCGTTTTATCGTGAAATTTGTAGAATAGCAAGCTTCGTCTTTTAGATTATTTTATAGGTCATTTTACTAAGTAGGTAGATTACCTATATATTTAATCCTCGCATGTACATAGATACTACCTGTCTGTTATAGCGACGATTTAGTGCGCGTTGATTTGACTCAAAGCACCGAAAATTTCTTGAAATTCCGAAAAATGTGTAGAAAAGTATTCGTTCAATTTTTGTCCCAAAAATTCTATACATGGCCCTACGTACGACATACCTACATATTTAGCTAGGTAGGATCTAAATACTCGTATTTAGTATGCATTCGTGTCATTTGTGTTCTGATGTGTTAAGCAATAAAAACGCCAACAAATTCATTGTAGTTTGTGTAGCGGTCGTAGCTATACGATCTTAGCTTTATTCTCAATTTTGGTCTTTATCCGATCGAAATCGGTACAGAATCATTATTCTACCAACAGTCGTTTTCCGGCAATGCATTATCGATTGATGGACACCGCGATGTCCGCTTATGCGCGCATCGACTTCGTCGCCGTAGGTGGGCGGCACCAACGTTGGGTGCAAGATTTTTTCAAATGTCGAAAAATGGCGTTAAAAATGGTGGTATGACGAAAAAACACAATTTTTCAACAGTGGCGGATCCAGGATTTTCCTAAGGGGCGGTACCCCTAAGGGGACGGAACCCTGACTTGGACGGAAAAATTTGCCGTTTTGACCCGAAAATCGCTCAAAAATCCTTAATTTTGCGCACTATCCTGGGCAAATGGGGGCGGCCGCCCCCACCCCCTAAATCCGCCCCTGTTTTTCAACCTTTCTCATCGAGCTCTATCCATTGGCATTAAAAGATTGCGAGAAAAACAACGAAAAAACTTCAAAAATTTGAATTCTATGGGTGTTTTTTCGTTTCTAGGGGTATTTTATTTTTTGGAGAGGTGCATACCCTCAAAGCCCTCTCCCTTCACGCCCAGGTATGTTCTTCGCACTTTATTGCATTCCTTGCATGTATCTGACGTGCACGCAGTTGCGAGGAATGCTGTGAACTGCGACGAAGTCGATGCCTATATAAACGGCGATCGCAGTGTCCATCAATCGATAATGCATTGCCGATTTCGATCGGATAAAGACCGAAATTGCGAATTAAGCTAACATGGTGTAGCTACGACCGCTACAAATGTATAGGTAGGTACATACACATATATGCCCACCTAGAGTCTGTTTTTTAACTTTGCATAAATTCACTCATAAAACTATAGTCTGTTTCACACAACTTCGGTCATAAATTTTAAAACTATCTCCGACAATAAGCTGACAGATTGCGATTATAGCATTGATTTGTTATATAATTATCGTAACCCTAGGCTTACTATCGATGACAATTCTTATAATTTATGCACGAAGTTATGTGAAACAGACTACAGTTTCCTTAGTGTATAACTCAATTTTTCCCTTGCTCGTCTGTTTTTACAGGAAAGAGGAAATTGATTCCCAAAGCAAATTCTAGCACTATGTAAGCTTAAAAATAGATGTGTCATTTGGCGGGTTCCGAGCGTATGTGCCTTTATCTCCAGTTTTATCCATCCGCGGATAGTGGATTCGGGGGCCTGTGTGTGGTGTAACAACAAAAATTCCAAAAAAGGCGACAGTTCAATTTTTGAGGATTGATAGATTTTGTAGGGATCCGCCTCATACATGGGCGTGGAAACTGTACACCTCCACAGATAAGACGTCGAGAATTCTATTTTTAGTAACATTTTTAGCAATTTTTCGATTTCACCCCTTCCTCAGACTTTTGTGCTGCCCATATGTGGTTCCTGATTGTTGGAGGGCCTATATAGTCTGTTTCAAAATTCTTGAGACTTGATTGTGTAGATAGGGTATCTACATGAGCCGTTTACACTTACGGCTATAACGCATTTTAGTGCGTCTAGTTGACCATCCGGTCTTTGAGTTGTCATTCAGGCTATCCAGCCATCCAATTGCGATTAGTTCGCAGTCGGATAGAATCCGACAGTAGGACATGTGGAGGCTATCCAACCACGCAGTGTCAATTGGTTGGACTTTACATCGCTACGTGTTGCAAGCGACACACAAATGCGAATTGCCTGTGGAAAACCACATATACCCCCTTTTTCTTTACATTTAAAAAATAGGCGACATGACCGCTATTCACGTTAAGCCTGTGCAGAGACCGGAAAAATCCATGCGCAAGTAGCGCCCTTTACGGTCAACAAATTATAATCCCTTCTTTCTTTCTTACTGTGATTCCCCCTCTGCCATGATTAGTTCGGCTGGGGTTACGTTGGTGCTCGTTTTTATTTCCTGGCGTGTCGACTTCGACTTTGTGAGCGCCATAGTCTGTTAAATTGTTTGGTGTAGATAAAAGCTAAAAAACCAGCTACCTAGGGGTGCCCTATATCGCAGGTACATAGTTAGGGAATTGATTGGCCGGCCTCGACTCATCGACTGCCGGATTATTTTGGGTAAAACCTTTTGGTTATCATTTTTCTCAAAATTCTCCAATTCTCTTTCGAACCAAAAAACCTATAAAAATTAGTACATAATTTTTATAGAGGATGACAGTCCGGACTAGAGCTCTTAGTTGTTGTATTTATTGTACAGAGTGCTACCAGAACCAAAATTCATAAGTAGTTTCGCATAGGTATGGCGCGAAACCTTTTAATTATTTTCGCGAATAATATTCTTTAGGTCTGAAATAGGTCCAAGGACCTCGGGCAAATACCAGGGTTATCTAATTACTCCTGTGTTAGGAACTGCGGTCGGAATCTCCCTCCCGCAATCTCCATAGGTACCGGACCAGATACGTCCGTGGAGGCAGTAGGTATTTAGGGTCGAGAGGAAGAATAAAGGCAGATTGCCGTAGCTCCCTGACCAGCGCTAATTGTAGCAAGGTACTTAGGTATAAGCCCTGAAGGTACTTATTGAGGGTTGTTGCTTTTATAGTTGTCTGTGTGTAGGGAATCTTACCCGGCGGCATGCTGTCGGTTTAGGTATCCTTACATACTGCAAGTACTTAACCAGCAGGTCCCTAGCTGCACATTAGACAACTCCATAGCGCGCCCATAAGTTACAATTGTAACGTGATTTGAAAGCACTAAAATCTCAGTCAATCGGCTTAAGGCCTTTCATCGGCCTGGTTTCATAAAAGACTAATAATATTACCACTAATATCCTAATAAATATTAGTCTCATTATTTTTTGTTACATAAAATTAATTATTTTATTAGTACTAGTAATAATATTAGTAATTAGTAATAAATATTACTCCATTATTTTCTATTTCACAAAGCAATAATAAATATTACTAATAAATTTTATTAGTACCAGCGTATTGTTGATTGTTGTTTTGTGCATTGATTTGCTTTTTGTGTGCAGATTATGTTTTTTTGCATTCACTTATTTAACTTTTTATAATTTAGCCTTTAGGAGTTTATCATGCCAAAAGATGACGAGGTTAAATTATTATTATTGAAGCGCATAAACCCTCCGTTTACCGTGTCCTATGCAGAAGCATAATGAATCACTTTCGTGACATTTTTTTCTGTTCTACCTTATACATTTGTCCAAAACTTCGTCTAGCCTCGTTTTGGCTTCACTTGCATCGTTTTTAATATTTTAGATCAAAGAGGAGTTATAGAGTAGTAAGAAATAGGCATTTTTTGGCCTATTTACAGTGATATCACAAAAACTCAAGATGGGAAAATAAGGTACTGATAAGAAAATGTAGTGGTTTATTCCTTTCCAGCTCTTTGATGCATGCATCCCCTGGATGTGTTTAACACAACAGAAATCTATTTTTTCTTGTTTTTGCATAATGTCTAACAGGTGCCTATTCTTATGCATTGTGATAAGTTTTTAATTATACCTCTTTCAAAAATAATTTTCACAGAAAATAACATACATATTCAGAGAGAGCATAAAAAATTGCACTAAATGAAAGTAATAGCTGTCAGAGAATGTTAGGAATGCATAGCTTAATATGCACTAGGAGTTTGTGCCATGATGGTGCACTTCGACTGCAAAAACATATTCGAAAAAACTTTTATTCGCCAATTTGATGATACTATAACCGCCATCAATAAGCAACAAGAATGGCTTAAAATCAAAGAGTACACCATCAGTATAGGATTTTTCAGTTTAATGGATAAAAAATTGGATTATTTACGTGATGCCACATGGCCCAATATACGATGCGCGCACATTGAAAAAATCGACAAATTCAAAAAAACTGTTGAATTTAAAAAAAATAGTTGAATTTAAACAAAATTTTTGGGTAAAATCAGTTGAATTAAAGTTAATTCGATTTCTAAAAATCCGTGGACGTCGACCGAAATAAGCAAGAGCGGCTAAATCTTCTTCGTCATAATCGGAACTTAAATCCATTTTATACAAATTCTAAAATTGAAAAGTATGCACATATTACTCATGCATGATATCGAATGGTCATACAAAAATGTACGCTTCAGGAAAAATTCTGTAATTTCATGAAAAGCAGTCAAAATTATCTGAAATTTAACAGAAGTATCGTTGACTGTTTGTACTAACAAAGAAACTAAATTTCACATGCATAGGGACTCGTGGGAAGCAGCTATGACATTTAAAATGTGTAACTATTTCCGTATGATTGCTATTTTTATTTGGAAATCTTAATTTATTTCTCAAACCTAAAATTAATCAAAAAATATTATCTAATCTTGAGAGATGATTGATCAGGTTAGAGCTCGATGTTGTTGTTTTCATAGTCTATTGTGCTACACGAATTAGGAACCAAAAAACCTTTCTGAACAAGGCACTGATTGGAAAATAAGTTAAATATTCAACTTGAGCTTGAGATAGGTCAACTGACCTCCACGGCAAATACCGAGACTAGGTAGGTAGCCTTAAGTCTTAGGGCGTAGCTGCTGAGATCACCCGACATAAAAGCGGCCAGCAATATTAGGGCTGGGGGGATCAAAGCCGTAAGGTCTCTAAGGGTCCAAAGATCGAAAGCTATCCAGGGCCGCGCAATCGGGGCCAGCGCTAAGCGTAGACTTAAGTACCTACGTACCTAGGTAAATCTCGAAGGTAATGTTAGGCCGGTCTGTGTCGCTCTTGTAGATGCAGGCCCCTAACATTTACATTGGACGTTCCCTCCTTTAGGCTGCTAGCTACAGCCGAACTGATCAATCATCGTAAAATTATTTTTCGATCCAAAAAATTTATCATCTTGGCCATCTAAGAATGTGTAACATTTTGTTCACCTTTGTTGTTGTATCGACCGCGATCATGGCAGTGCGCAATTTAAGTAAGCGTCCGTGGTAAAGATTTTGTGTATCGTGGTAAAGCCATCATTATTTTTCTATTTCCATTGGATCTCGATTGACAAAGGCAGCTCTCACGCTTGCATTTTTCTATAAACGTCAACCCTCAGGCGACGATTTATCATTTTTCTCTTCTGACGACGAAATTCCGTCATTTAGGTTCTTACCTACCTGTTTTTCTAACCACGTACACAGTCTTGCGCTTTAGGCTCAGTCCTATCTGTTCTCGATCATTTCACGTCAGGTATATCTTACTTCACGTAAGCAAATACTATTTACGTGGAAAAACCTGTTTTTCGGATCGACAAAGGCCTAATTCAAAACATTTATTTTGGACAAAATTTCGACGTACTGAAATTTATTTTACCCGAGAGTACATTTTTTGACATTTTTGATACCTAAAAATGGCAGGAAAAAAGGTTTTGCGGACACCGCCCGCTAAATTGAAAAAACCTTCTACGCCACCTACTTCAGCTCGCCAATTACCTACCGCGCCTGTTGACTCTAATAGCGCGTGTAATTCTGCAAGTAATGACACAATTACGAGAGACGTAACTAGTAAGGCGAATAATGATAAATTACCCGCGTCACTAAATGCCGCGAGCAATACACAGTCCGAAGATGAACTGTTATTGAGTACCATGCGATCGCGCATTAATCAAACTTCGATAACTAGATCGGATCCCAATATCGATAATTCATCAAATCATACAATGATTGATAATACGACTACTATTAATACGGCAAATAATCCTGAAACCAGTTCGGAGCACGAAAATCTCGATTCTGACGTAGAAAGTGTTCATAGTCACAGCATAAATGCCAACAAAGAGCGTGCTAATGCTAATGTGACTAATGATCTTATCTTAAAAGCATTACAAGCTATTCATTTGCAATTTTCGGACCTTTCTACGCGTGTTGATCAAGATAAAAAGGAAAATGTGGATGAAATGCGTAAACTGCGTCTGGAGCTAAGCACTATGCCTAAACCCCAACCAGTTTTGAATCGCATAGAGAATAATTCATCTGAGCGTGTTAACCACTCAATCGATAGCGCAAATTTTTCTGAATTTAATGCGCAAAGTGCGAATCGTGCGCAAAGTACGCATCGTGCATCTTCACTGTTGTCCACTGGAAACAGCGCATCAAATTCACGCTCACCTTCAGAAACTGTTCATGAAAATATCATTCAAAATTGTACGAATCGCGCGCCTGAGATATCTAATTCATCACAGAATCCTATAAAGACGGGTTTGCAACCAGTGCAAAACTCGGGTTTTTGGAAAATATACCTACGATTTTGCAGCCGTCAGTACCAATTTTGCAGACGTCGTGATCTCGGCCTTCACTGTCCTTAAATCGTAATGCGCCTTCTTCGTACCTAATCTTTCTACCACAAATTTGCAGCAGCAATTGAACCCACCACCGCTGCATTATTCTCCACCTCAAGGCGAAATCTTACCAAATAATTATGTACCTAATCCCATAAACGTAGAAATACCACCTAATAATCCTATTTTGCATTCTTCTAATATCGAAATGCAACCAGTTGACATAAATTTATCTGGCGTTAACAACGAATCTGCACATTTGCAAAATGAATCTGCATCCCTACCTGAATCATCTAGTAGGAGAAAACATGTGAAATTTTCTGATGAAAGTTCATCTAATAGCTATGATCGCCCGCACAGTCGTTGCTCGCGTCGCAGAAGCAGATCGCGCAGATGACGTCATCGTTATAGTTCAGGTTCTTCATATGAAAGCTCGCGTGGTGAATCACGTCTCGCTGATTCCTTGAATCGCGGACCATTTTTGACACAGATGCAAATTGCAATTGCTAATAAAAAATTTTTTGATGGCGATAAAACGGATATAAAAGCATATTTTGCAGAATTCAAATCACTTGCCAATACCTATGATATTGACAAAGCTGATCGTCTAAAATTCGCAACTGGATTTCTTGATCCTTATGCTATGCGTTTATACCGTTCGTTACCTGCTGATATACAACAGTCATATTCAAAAACGAAACAAGCGCTAATAACCGAATTTTGTCCAATGGACACCGGTGCGCTCTTTAATCGTTTTTTGTCACACAAACAGCAGCCTAACGAATCGGTTAAAGCTTATTATCTCGCTTCGCGAAGAGTTAATTAAATCTGATCCTTATCTTGAAGTTGACTCGCCACATTTCAATAATTTAATGCGACATCAATTAAAAGAAGGTTTATTACCACACATTTCGAAAGAGGCATATCACAAAAAACCTAGAGCATTATTAGCTGAATTTTTGGACAATGCGCTAAGCGCTGAATTTGCTAACAAAGAATTTGAGGATAAAAAGGCAGTAACGTCTTACGTATCGGTAACAGCTGCTCCCGTAGGCAGCGCAGTACCTAAAGATACTCCTCGTGCATCTAATCAAAATGATTCAAATCGTTCGCGTCATAGAACGTTTCATCGCTCCTCGTGTGCTGAGAAACCAGAAAGTTCTTCTCGTAAGTATTGCAACTTTTGCAAGCGCATAGGTCACATTTATGAGGAATGTTTCACACGGCAAAGGCAAGAAACATCTAATAATGCTAATCATAATACTCAACCTGATCGAAATAATAATTCTATGGCTCGCAATCGCAGCCAGTCGCATTCTTTTTCGCGTCGAAATTGTTCGCCATCGCGTTTGAATTCGCAAAATAGACATTGATCTCAATCACAATATCGTAACTCTAGTCAACATTGTTCATCTAACTATGCGAATAATGATAACCGGCTTGAATCGAGGCAATCACAATCGAATTTTAGGCAAAATTGTAATGAATATTATCAAAATTCGCGTGCTACTTATCCAAATTCGCGTAATGATAATCATTATAGTAATCAACCGCGCCAAAATACACCTTTTGTGCAATTCCCAAATGAACAGCGTGGGACATACTATAATTCCAATTACCGCAGCGATAACAACTTTAATCGCCCGTATGTCAAATATACCGCAGATAATCAACCCACCATGAATGCGCCCCCACTGCAGCCAACCCTTACATCTCCTCATGATGTAAACACGGTTACTGTGAAAGGGCCAGAATCTAGCGCGCGTCCTAATCTATTCGCGTCGCAAGAATTTCTGGAAGAGTACGAACGTTTACAATGTCGTCTCGCAACTTATGAAAAGATCAATTTACCTACATCTAAGACTTTAGATCCTAATATTCCTATTGTAAGCCATGCTGGGACTAACTTACCTACCATTCTCGTTAAAGTTCATGGCGTTGACGTACCTGCTCTCATAGATACAGGTTCACAGGTCACCATGATGACCACGTCTGCATTCTTACGTCTTGGTTTTAATTTACCACCTAAACAAGTTTCACAAGTCGTACATGGTGTAGGCGAAATCACTGCAGTAGTTCGTTATAGAGTAAACATGACTTTAACCATCGCGGAACAATCTATTTCTACCTCAGTATCTATAATTGATCACTTGCCGGAAGACATGCTCTTAGGATATGATTTTTGTGAATCCGCACTCATGTGGGTTAATCCTATTGAGCGCTGTGCTTTTATAAACGGCATAAAGGTTAATTTACTCTCATCTCATGAAAAATTGCAATTTCGCGCGAAACCCAACGCAACTACCTCTGGTGTTGTGTGTGTGCATGTTTCGTTACCTGAGCCTGTTATTATACAACCTAGGCATGAATTAATTACACCTGGCTATATAAGTCACGGTTCTTGCAATTTTGATTTCGCATTATTCGAACCAAATCCCGATTTTATGGAAAAAGCTTCACTTTTTGTTGCTCCGTCTATAGTCGATGCTTCACAACCTTTAATACCTGTTCGCGTTTGTAACATCTCGAAAGCGCCAATTCGCATTGACTCTGGTGAAATAATAGGTTCTTTAACCTCTGATGCCGAAGTTGTGTCACATGTTTCATCTTTTGATGATAGGACACCAGAACTTTTCGCATCAATAAATAAAGCTTTAAACGGCTCTGCCGTTGATTCTAGACAACAGCAACAAATTCGTGAACTATGTTTAAAATACGACTCAATTTTTGCATTAAAAAACGAACCTCTTGGACGTACCCCCTTGATGAAACATCATATTGACACAGGGGATAATCCACCCGTTGTTGGAAAAACTTATCGTGTTGAACATTCTAGAAGAGAATCTATGCAGAAAATTATAAATGAAATGCTTGCGGATAAAATTATTCGACCTACAACTAGCCCATGGGCAAGTCCATTATTTCTCATAGGAAAAAAGGACGGTTCCCTTAGGCCAGTCGTCGATTATCGACGGTTAAATGACGTTACTAAAACGCAAGTTTATCCTCTTCCACAATTAGACGATTATTTTGATACTTTAGGCAATGCTGCATATTTTAGCACACTAGATTTAAAATCTGGATACTGGCAAATTCCACTCGATAATAAATCTCGCGAAAAAACTGCATTTATATGTCCTGTTGGTCATTACGAATTTGAAGTTTTACCTTTTGGTTTAAAAAATGCGCCCGCAGATTTCCAAAGACTAATGGAGCTTGTGCTCGCAGGTCTAAATTGGAAATCTTGTCTCGTTTACATCGATGACATAATTATTTTTTCTCGTACTTTCAAAGAACATTTAAAAGATCTTGAAAATGTTTTTATTGCTCTTAAAAAGGCAAACTTACGTGTAAAGCCTGATAAATGCCATCTTGCGCATGCAGAGGTAAAATTTCTTGGCCACAGCATCAGTGCAATGGGCATCGCTCCTGACATGTCCAAAGTAGCAGATTTAATCTCGTTTCCCGTGCCAAAAACCGTGAAGTCGTTGCAGAAATTCCTTGGCTTAGTCCAATGGTTTAAGAAATTCGTTAAAGATCTAGCTAAAATCGCTAAACCGCTATTCCATCTTCTTCGTAAAGATGTCGAATTTTGCTGGAAGGCTGAACACCAAACCGCCTTTGAGCTTCTGAAGAAAGCATTTACGTCCCCACCTATTTTGCAACTACCAAAATTCGATGACGAGCACCAATTTATTTTAACAACTGATGCAAGTAACTATGCGTTAGGTGCTTATTTTGACACAAAAACATTTACCATCCAAAAATCGTTTTATTCTTAGCTACGCTAGCCGCGTGCTAAATTCTGCTGAATGTAACTATGCTACTTCGGAAAAAGAAGCGTTAGCGGTAGTGTGGGCCATCAAGCATTATCGACATTATCTTTACGGTAAAAAATTTATTGTCAAAACTGATCATCAAGCATTAACCTGGCTAGTAAACGTTAAAGACCCATCGAGTCGATTACGCCGTTGGGGTCTCAAATTACAGGAATATGAATATGATATCGTTTATGTTCCTGGTGCATATAATTGCGCAGCTGATCTTCTTTCACGACATCCTAAATATGATCATGCAGAACGCAAATATAAATTAGAGCGCAAAAATGTTGTTAACATCGCAAATTTAGAATCGGAAGACTCTGAGTCAGATGATGAATCGGTTCCACCTGACCAATCGCGTGATAACGCGCCTACTGCACCAATTAATCATCCAAATGCGCAAAATAACAATCCTACTGCGCAAACCGATCCTACTAATACAAAACCACCTACATTTTGTGAACGCCTATTACTTACCGATGCTGAAAAAGCTGAAATGCTAACACCTGCGCGTTTACTTGCTGAGCAACGTGCAGATGACAAATTGCATAAAATTCGCATCGCATTGAATGACTTAACAACGAAAAAATATCGTGACGAATTTTTTCTCGTAAACGATGTACTTTTTTGTCGATTCCAACCCAAGCGTTCACCAACTGTCGTTCATCAAATAGTCATACCCAAATCTTTGCGTCGTTTTATATTAACTGAATTTCATGACTCTATTTTCGGAGCTCATTTTTCATCGCGCAAAATCTTGCCCACCATACAAATGCGTTATTGGTGGCCGCGCATGGAAAATGATGTGATCGCGTGGTGTAGGAATTGTGATGTGTGCTTACAACGTAAGGTCGCATTAAATTCCACATCCGTTCCATTGCAACCAATCAAAGTATCCGCGCCCTTCGAACTTATTGCGTGTGATTGTTTGCATATGCCGCGATCTCCCTCCGGAAACGACCAAATTGTAGTTTTTATGGATTATTTTACAAAATACGTGGAAGCTTTTGCTGTTTCTGACATAAAAGCAACAACTATCGCAAATTTATTGCTAAGAGAAATTATACCACGTTATGGAGTTCCCAAGAAATTTTTGACAGATCAGGGGTCAAACTTTACATCTACCCTAATTTCGGAAGTTTGTAAACTATTAAACGTTCAAAAAATATTTACAACCCCATATCACCCCCAGTGTGATGGGTTGGTGGAACGTTATAATCGTACCTTGATTGATGGCTTGTCTAAGCTGAGCGCGCGTTCCCAGTATGATTGGGAGCAATTTCTACCTTTTGCGTTATTTGCGTACCGCGCGACTCCGCAATCATCAACTAATATATCTCCTTTTGAAATGCTTTATGGTCGCGAACCAGCATTTCCACTTGACACTTTACTCATAAATGACTTCGTGATAAATCCGAATTTACCATCTGTTGCGGAAAAATACGTCATTCATATAAAGCTGACTTTGCAAGATCTACATGAAATTGCGTCTCAAAATCTAACTCAAGCGCGTAAGCAGCAAAAATCGCAATATGACAAGTCCGTAACACACACAAATTTTAATCTCTCGGATTTAGTCTACCTTAACAATACCTCAGTAATTCAACCTGAAATGGGTAAACTATCACCCAAGCGTGTTGGTCCATATCGAATTATCGATTTACCTACTCCTGAAACGGCGAAAATCGCTTATGTCTATAACCCTTTAATCATTCATCACGTTCACCGGAATAGACTTCTGCCTGAGCCTAAACTTCCCTATTCTGATTTGATTGTGGAAAAACACGCGTACGTTCCTGGCGATTTTGTGTTGGTTAAATTACCACATCGCCCTCTTGCCCCGGCGGTAGTCATAAGTTTTGAGGATTTACCAGGCAGGGAACAAAAAGCTAGGGACTGCGCGCCTATACGTTTATTAAATGGCTCTAAAACAGCACATGCCGTACCATTATCTAATGTTTTCCCTTTTGCAGACCCATGGCTGCACAAGGTACCCCAAGCAAGGAGGCATTGCTGGAGGCAGCTGGTCGCCAATGCAAATTTGAGGGGCGTGATCCCGCGTCCCTAGATGAGTTTTGTTTGGCTTTGACCAATATGGCGTTGGAGCGGGGGTTGGTTGTACCAGACCCGCTGCCACAAAATGACCATAGTCGTGTTTGGCGGTTTAGAGGCACTCACCGCAAAAATGATAAAACATAAAGCAACACATATAGTCACAAATCATAGTAAACGTATTAACGACCAAGAGCTCTGGTAGGAGAACAGATTTGATAGATTTCCTTTGGCAACCCTTCGCGTGCCAAAGAATAGACTTCTATCCACTGTTCTAATCACCACCAATCAGGAGTCTTTTGGGGCCATTTTGGCTTTAATCCAACCATCAAACATGACAAATGGCACATTATTCTCAGGCTACGATTCCAAATTTGTTAATGACCGAAAAGGTAGAGGTTATAAGACCTGGGATCTGCGTTTTGAGCAGCTGTGTGCCACCTATCAGGACCTCCATGGCCCATTCGTACGCTACGTCCAAGTTGCGAGCGCGAACGGTCATGTGTTCTGCTGGGACCTTGCAAATTTCCCACAACCTCCGTTTGGGCTTCACCAGTTGCTCGAAACGCGTTTACCAAACTGTGTATATGGTTTGTTATGACCCTACACAAGATCGACTTGCGTATTTTCACGTATACGGACCAACCTTTGAGGAAATTTTGGCGATTCCTGACGCCGAAATTGCAACAAACTGCACTGGAAAGATCCGTTCAGTGCGAATTTTATCGATATTCAGCCCTTGGCGAGAGCGTTTACTTGTCGTTTCCGTATCACAGCGCATTCACATACGTTAAAGCGCTTAGCTGAATTTTTCTTTGATATGGCTATTGATCCTACCGCGCCTGATAATTTTGGACAGGCGTGGAGTTTACCCTTAACTCGGGACATGCAACATTATTTAGCAATGGATGCCTTGATAACTATCGATGTCTTCATATTGATAGAAGGCTGCTCGCAGAATAATCGCATTACCGACGATAGAAAGCCTATGCCGATTTTGTTTAAAAACAATGAAGGGCACGTTAAAGCTAGCAGCCCAAAAGCCAAAGCGCATATACCGTTGTCGTTGCGCAAACCACCACGAGGTCAGTCGACCAGCACGGCGACTGAAGTCGAAGTTGATTCTGATGGCGGAGAGTTACTCACAGTTGAGGACTTTTATGGTCCAGCTCCGCAACCACCAGCAGCCATAGCTGCAGCCACCACCGTTGCCTCAGTAACGGAAGCGTTGGCTCATGCTAATGTGTTCAACAATCCTGACCTACAAGTTCAGGGTTTGCAGGCCGTTGCCGACTCAGTTTTGGGCCCGGTCAATTCACCTGATACCGAACCTAAGTCCAAACCAACTAGCTCGAGTACCCCAGCTTCTGCAATTTTTTCGCAGACCGATATTCCTTACGACTCTCCTATGGTTGAAATAGAACCATCTATCTCCACTGAGGATGACGATTTATCTCCTAAACGCTCAGTGATGGCGTTATCTAACGCTGAGGCGGAAAGACAAGCAAACTTGTTGCCACCGCGTACTACAAGCGCGGCAATGGCTCGAAAAGGGGCTACTACCGTTGCGCAACTGATTGTCTCACAATCGCTTGCGGCGGACCAGCAGGCACCCTTGGGCATCAGTTCGCTCATACCTTTACCGACTTCTCAGCCGGATTGGGTAGAGCGTCAATCTGAGCCCAATGTTATCATGACAGCGATTATAGGCTTTCTGCCACTACCACAACGCACATTACTCGCACATGAAGTACCGCAAGTAGCGTTGTACACGCAAGTTGCGTCCCATTCCGCGCCACAAGGCGTGTCGAGCTCAGTAGCACTTACTACTCATTTCACGGCTCCTATGGCCATGACAGGAGTGTCGAGTACTGTGGCGAAAACCCAACCACAGGCTATCCAAAACCAACCATCGAATCTAGAAGTCGCAGTACCTGCGCATATTCAAGCTATTCGCGAACGTATTTCCGCGGAAGAAAGCACGAGAGTGCAAAATCGCTCGTGCTATGTGCAACACTTTTTCACTATGATGGAGACCATGACGCGTGAAGCACCGTGCTATATTGCGCCTGACGTATTGCACGAGTTGCGTTCTAATTTAGGTTAAGTCGCTGGAACGCGTTTGTATGACCAGTTGGTCGAAAGTGCCCAAGTGCATTTTGATCGGGTGTACGCAGCGCATCTGCATTATGCGGCTACGACTGACACACCCTCACGTCCTTTAGTTTGGTCTACAATTGCACAGCCTTTGACTGATATTGATCATCCGCCCGCACCTCGATTTATTAGTGAAATGAGCGTTTTTAACCGATTGTTTTACCCAGACCAATATTTTGTGCGCATACGGTTCTTTATTACAACCGGAATGATGTTGTACGAAGTTCCGCTACAGTATTTGGTAGTTCACCCACACCTCGATGCACCGAGTGAGGTGATTGATGGCGTTGCACATCAGGTTCTTCCAGAGTTCTATCCGCACAGGATGTCTCCAGCGCCTGATCATCTAGCGCCGATCCTAATATCGACGTGCCAGATGGTCGATATTTTCGATACTTTTCGAGAATTTCAATTGTTATACGATTCGAAGTATCGACACATGATGATCTTCTCTACAATAGACGCCATGGTGCGCTCCAGTGCTTTTGGAATTTTTGGATAGGAAGTTCCACTACTTTGTGTATGCCTATGGCAATGCGGCGATAGGCTGGCGCATGGTGGAGCAGCTACGGCCGTATGTTGCGCGTAGCTTTCCTTGGTGAATCGTGTACACCTTCGCCAAGTGAGGCTTTCCCGGAATTCCTGGAGTTAACGGCACAAATCGAAAGTTCACATGTTTTGCATAACATGATTCGGCAAATTCGGTTAGTAACCGACCCGCCACTTGAAGTGCCGGTTCAGTTTGACCGTTTCCGAGGTCAACAAAAATCTGTGTTTTACCTCAAACATCGAATTCAAGGTGAATTAGAGAAAATTGAAAAGAGAGACGGCAGGCATCCTCGCAGGACCCGAGCGGATCCTCAGCGAGTCTTGTTATGCCCGAAGTCAATCTCTCTGGAGGCACAGATTGGATTGCGTAGAGCACGCATGACGATCGAGCAACGCGATCTTGAAAATTTGGCGACAGAAATGCCAAGGCGTGCAACAAAATTACGCGCCATTGGTTCTCTCGCTGAATCTTTTGAGGTTCGTCATATGTCAGAAGATGAACACAAGGCTAAATTGAATCGATTTTATGACACTAAATCCGAGCACACTTTGCGTCGGTTAAAAAATTTGGAAAAGCAACGAGTCAGAAGACTTGTTCAAGCTGAAGTTGCAGCTAAATTAAGAGCGCGTTTAGGCCAAAAGGGATCTAGGCGGCAAGAACCGCAATCATCCCGGCAACGCTATGCTCAAACGCATCATTGCTCACAATCACAAGTACAACAGCAAACACAAGTAAAACCGCATATACAGCAACACACACGACCGCAGACCCAACCGCGGCAGCAACCATTTACGGAATCGCGTGAGCATTCCGAGGTGAACAGCATCCACTCGAATCTTCACGTGAACAAACTTATGGTTTTATGCCGGAGCAATTATTTACGCCGGTGCAATCTATACCATATTGTTACGCGGACGATTACGAGGACGACGACAATTTTGAGGACAACGATCGCCCAGTCAATCCACATTGACGCTTACGCCAACATATGTACGGGGCGTAGGCAATCGCCATACCAGTATCGCGAACGATCGAATACGCGTCGCGAACCCGAATCGGATTGCGATTATTTTCAACGTCAACGACATCGCGGAAAATCGCATGGCTCGAAGGCCAATTATCAGGATCGATATTAATTTACAAGTTCGACGTACATAACTTTTTGGAACTCTGCAATCGGCGTCGAATTTGACCAGCAGCTTTTTCGTCATTTTTTTGTTTTTTGTCCTGATGTGGATCCCAGGACTTCACGTATTGTTTCTTTTCTGTGTAATTTTTTCTCTTGTCATTTTTTCTCTTGCTGTAAATTTTTCTTTGACGGTGCTCGTTTTTCCCTGTTATCTAGCATAATTTGCCATTTTTCGTTTTTATCGTTACCTCTTGTTTTTAATTCGTCAGTGACTTTAATTTTGCTCAGCATAATTTTGCCTAATCATTCCGTGTCTTAATTTTTCTTTTGCTCAATTAGCGGTGTTACTATTATGGTACCTTAACTCTTTAACGGACAAGGGGTTAATTTATTCCCAATCTTAAAACTTTTTCAACTTAAGATTTTTCTCATTCCGTGGACTGAAGGAGGCTAATTGGACAGCATGATCGAATATTATGCAATGTTGTCCAAGACCGGAGTTCATCATTACTTGGGCAACAATATATTTATACCTAGTGCCATTGAGAGTGTTGCTCGAGAGTGTCCTGAGTGCGAACGAGGTCATGCGTTGACCGTTATTCGTTATCGTTATTTGCTGTTTTTTTTTTTGTTCTTTTATTTTCGTTTTTCACGTTCGCTCAGGATGAGGCGTTGCGGATGCCAGAGTAGAGGCGTTGCGAACGCCAGAGTGCCGAGTTATAGAAGCGTTGTAGACGCTAGTGGCGTTGGTTTACCCTCGAAAAAAATTCTCCACTTCGTTCCAAATTTTTTTTCTATACGTGGGGAGTGTAGCTGCGAGAGTTACACGTATAGGCGAACTTGCCTTAGCAGTTTGCGATAGCCATAACATAGCCAATACTAGTAGCTATCTACGATAGTGCACTGTGGGCTATGCTTTCGGTCTTCCCATTATTTCCCCAATTTTCAATAATAAAAAACATTTAGATACTTGTCCGGTAGCATAGAGTTAAGTGTATGATAATAGTAATTGTTTCATGCATACCGCTTACGTTAATCAAGAACATTCGATCTGAGTTAAAAGTGCATCAGTATTATGTTAATTTGATCTTTGTTTAATTTACTGTAATGGTCTCTTGAGGCCAATGTAGTTAGTGTTGTTGGCAGTCGAAGTTGGCCGTCGTACGATCGTATAGTCCGTACGTTTTTGTTTGCTTTTTGCTTTATTGTTGTTGTCCGGCAACCAGGCCATGAATTCTTTGTCGAATTAAAACAGAGAAAAGCCTACCCATGGGTTTTCGGATATACCAAGGGTTAGGGTCGGCCACTCCTATGTCGAGGATTGCAACTCATCCGAGTGGACGGATAGGTAATTTCCGTATGATTGCTATTTTTATTTGGAAATCTTAATTTATTTCTCAAACCTAAAATTAATCAAAAAATATTATCTAATCTTGAGAGATGATTGATCAGGTTAGAGCTCGATGTTGTTGTTTTCATAGTCTATTGTGCTACACGAATTAGGAACCAAAACCTTTCTGAACAAGGCACTGATTGGAAAATAAGTGTAGATAGTGTATCTACACGTGCCGTTACTTGTACGGCCTTTGCGCACATTAGTGCGCCAATTCCGACCATCCGGTCAATTGGTTCCACTTTGGCGATCCAGCCATGTTTTCAGATCGATGATATGACATGCGGAGGCATTCCGACCACGCAGTGTCAATTGGTTGGACTCTTGTCGCTAGGTGTTGCGAGAGATACTATGATGCGACCTTTTTACTGTGGAACACCCTACAAGTCCCCTATCATTTCTTTACAATTAAAACATAGGCGACATGACCGCTATTCACATTGAGCCTGTGCAGAGACCGGAAAAATCCATGCGCAAGTAGCGCCAATTTCTTATAAATAACATTTCTTTCTATTTCTCTTCATATATTACTGTGGGCCAATCCCCCCGGAGGATGATTAGTGCGGTTGTGGCAGAGTTGCCTTTATAATTACTGGCGTGTCTTCTTCGACTTTATCAGCGCCTAAGACTGTACATATTGGTTTGATTTGGTAAAAGCTAGAAAATTAGCTGTCTAGAGGTGCATTATACCGCAGGCAGTTAAGGATTGGGAATTGGCCGGCCTCGACTTAAATAATTGCCGGATTCTATTGGGTAAAACCTTTTATTTATCATTTCGTTCAAAATTTACAATTCCTCTTTCAAACCAAAAATCTATAAAAATTATTACATAATTTTTATAGTGGATGACAGCCCGGAATAGAGCTCTTTGTTGTTGTGATTTAAGTACAGAGTGCTATTGGAACCGAAATTTGTAAGTTGTTTCGCCATAGGTAATCTAGTGCGAAACCTTTTCAATTCTTTTCGCGAAAAATATTTCTTTTGGTCTAAAGAGGTCCAAGGACCTAGGGCAAATTCCGGGGTTATCTAATTACTCCTGGTTAAGATCTGCGGTCGGCATCTCCAACCCATAATCTCCATAGGTACCGGACCAATTACGTCCGTGGAGATTTTAGGTAGTAGGTATTCAGGGTCATTTTGGAAGAGTGCAGGTTTTTACCGCAGCTTCTTGACCAGCGCTAGTTGTAGCATAGGTACTTAGGTAAGCCCCGAAGGTACTTCATTGGGGTTTGTTGCTTTCGTAGTTGTTGTGTGTTGGGTATCTGTCCTGACGGCGTGCTGTCAGTTTAGCTATCCGTACATACTTCAAGTACTTAATCAGCCAACTCATTTGCGCGCGCTAAGATACTCCAACAACTTGAAAGCGGGCAAAGCCCCAGAAGTTACACTGGAGTTTGCCCCCTTAAGGTTGCTCGCGACAACCGATCCGGTGTCTGTCATCATTTAAATTAATACATAATATTTTCTTTACCCAAAAATATTTATTTCGGCATTCTAAAAATGTGTATTGTTTTGCTCGTATATTTTTATCGTATCGTCCGCGTCGCGGCAGTGCGCAGATAAGTTAAGCGTTCGCGGCAAAGAAATTCTGTATTTGTGGTAAAGTCGCTGGTATTTTTTTTTCTATATACCTATTCGACTAAGCGAAATATTTTCGCCTTTCGCCACGCTCCTAAATTCTTTTGTGCCTCTCTTTCGTACTCGTTGCTATTTTGGCATATTAGAGGTACGTTTTTGGAAAAACCCATACCTAGAGGGGTCCAATTCGGAAAAATTTTTTTCAGATTTTCAGATAGTGGATTTTTTGGAGAAAAAAATTTTCTTTTACCTAACGTTCATATTTCAAACGTTCCATTTTTCATAATGGGTGGTAAGAAAATTCTACGTACCCCTCCAGCTAAAAAGGTGCCGCCTCTAGCCCATCCTGCGCGTCAATTACAGCCTGATCAAACCAGTTCTTCGGCGACTGATAACACTGTTTTACCCCCTCGGCAAATAATACCTCTGTTATCCCTTCTGATAACGAGTCTACTACCGGCAGCGTGCATTCCGGAACCGGTAATTCTGCTGATACACAAATTGAAGTAAATTCTGACGCAACGATCGTTAATAATGATCATAACTTACGCGCGAATAATGATAATCAGCTGGAAAACGAAGCCGTTTTACCCGTTCAAACTTTTGATATGGAAAGTAACGCTTCTGAAAAGCAAAATGAGGACAAAACTCGTCCGAATTCGACAAATTCTGATCGAATACTTTTGGCTATTCTCGAGAATTTTCAAAAAATGAATGCCCAACAGGAAAAATTGAATTTCAGCATGCGCAAGAAATGCGCCAAATTCGTGACAAAATTAATAACCTAAGGCTTACGGCTACGTTTTCTGCTCGCCCTGAGGCTAATCAGTCTTTGTGAGTACATAACGACAAAAACGTGATTAATGATGTGCCTATCGAGTTACCGAAACGGCGTGTCGAACAGACGGTAAATAACGAAACCGAGTTTGATAATTCATCACCTGTCATTCGGCCTCCTATTAATTAATCCTAAGCCTAAGGTTATACTCGCGTCCGAAAGGACATCTGTGTCTATTTTACCCATGAGTGATTGTATGCCTGTTGATTTTAGATCGTCGCGTATGCGTGAGCAGCATGTGCAAAACCCTCTTTCTGCGAATGATTTATCTAATTCTGCGCATTCTATGCAGCACGCATTTAATCAGGAAAGTGTTGAAAACGCGCCTACTTTTTCAGAATTTTTGCAGCGGCCTTTAAATCAGCTAGCGCCTGAATTTGTGCCTAATGCTGTAAATAATATGCAACATCCTTCTTAAATCCGCCGCCTTTGCATTATTTTCCTCCTAACGCGGAAAGCGCGCCTATGCAGCACGCGTCGCATTTCAGGAGTGATAATTTTTCAGCGCATGATAATTTAGCAAATCCTAACAACAACTCCATGCCGATCAGGGACTATATAGTCGCGCCACCAGCGAGCCAGCGCCATGTCAGATTTTCAGATGAGGACTCTAGCTCTTCGCAGCAGGAAGATTCGCATCGCTCGCGCCGCAGTGGAAGTTCGCATCGCGATTCTCGTCGCTCGCGTCATAATTCAGATTCTTCATCTTCTTCGCACGATAAATCATCTGTTGCTGAAGCTATTAATCGCGGTCCCTTCATACAGCAAATGCATATAGCAGTAGCTGCTAGGAAATCTTTTCAGGGTGAAAAAACTGATATTCAAAAATTTTTCAGTGAATTTGAAAGATTGGCAAAAATATACAAAATTGATAAAAAAGATAGAGCTGAATTTGTTTCATCATTTTTCGACGACTATGCATTAAATTTGTATGAAGCGTTACCTCAAGAAGTGCGTAATTCTTATACTAAGACTAAGTACGCTATGATCGCAGAATTTTGTCCTCTCGATCATGATACGTTATATGACCACTTTCTTGACCGTAAGCAACAGCCCAATGAGTCTGTTCAAGCTTACTATCTCGCGCTTCACAAACAATTAAGGCGCGCTAGACCTCATATTGAAACTGACTCTGAGCAATTTAACGAAATGCTTTGCCATCAATTAAAGCGCGGTATGTTACCTGAAATTTCAACTGCAGCCTATCAACGCGCGCCTGAAGCTGAGTTACATGAATTTTTGCATAATGCTAAATGCGCAGAGTATGCAGCTCACCAACTTGTAACGAAAAAAGCGCCAATGCCTTATGTCTCAACCATCACCAATCCTACTACTGGTGCGATTCCTAAGGAATCTGTTCGCTTTTCTAATAATGCCGATCCTGATTGTTTGTGTAAATGTTAGTGTACGTTTTCTCGATCAAAACGCCCCAAAAATGAGCAATCTACAGTGCATAAATTTTGTGATTTTTGTAAGCGCACGGGTCATGTTGAAGAACAGTGTTTTAAAAAGATAAGACAGCCCAAAGTTGACGAAAACGCACAGCAAGCAAAATTTGAGCCCGCCGCACGTCCGCGTAGTCAGTCGCGTTCTTGGAATAATAGAAATCGTTCTAAGCCTAGGTATCGCGATCAAAGCCAAAGTCGCCAACCTATGTCGCATAGTTCTGACGCACGTTTTGATACTAGACGCTCGCGTCCAATTTTTAGGCGAAGTTATAACAACTACGCGCCAAATTATCACCAAAACTATCAGAATCAGCCTTATGACAATCGCATGCAATCTTATGACTATCGCCAAAATAATCCTTATGTGACTCATCCGCCAGAACAGTGTAATACATATTATAATTCCAATTATCGTTCTGCGCCGCAAAATTATCCCCCTAACGTCACATATGTAGCGGATTACCAGCCCGCCGTAAATTATCCCCCGCCTCAACTGCCCTACTCGCCTAAGAAAAATGCAAACATGGTTACTTCTCATCAATCTGAAGAAATTAAGCGGGAAGAAAATTTTGCATCCCAAGCATTTTTGGAAGAATATGATAGACTGCAGCGAAGATTAGCAGTTTATGAAAAAATGGCGTCATCCCCCACCTTAAATCAGGATTCTGAAATTCCGATAGTTAGTCATGCAGGTACAAATCTACCCACCATTTTGGCTGAAATTCATGGTGTAAAAATCCCGGCACTAATTGACACTGGCTCGCAAGTCACAATGATGACTACTGCAGCGTTTTTAAGACTTGGTTTCAGGTTACCTCCGAAACAAACGTCTAAAGTCGTGCACGGTGTAGGTGACACAACAGTAGTTGTTCGCTTTAATTTTAATATGACTATAACTATCGCAGATCATTCTATACCCACGTTAGTGTCTATTATCGATAAATTGCCAGAAGACATGCTTCTCGGTTTTGATTTTTGCCGTTCCGCATTACTCTGGGTAAATCCCATCGAAGATTGCGCGTTCATAAATGGTATAAAATTAAATCTCTTATCACCGAGCGAAAAATTGCAGTTTCGTACCAATCCAAACGCTAAAATCGCATGTCCTATCTGCGTGCATGTTTCAATTTCAGAGCCCATCACGATTTTGCCACGCCATGAATTAATAACACCTGCTTATATAAGTCATGGTTCCTACGATGCTGATATTGCACTTTTCGAGCCCGATCCAGATTTTATGCGCAAAAGTTCACTTTTTGTCGCCCCTGCTATCGTCGACACCTCAGTTTCAGTTTTTCCTTTGCGGTTATGTAACATCTCGAAATCGCCCGTTCAAGTCGACACTGGAGAGCTAATTGGATCGCTAACGTCTGATGTTGAGGTCGTATCTCATGTTTCTGTTTCAGACGATCGCTCGCCCGAACTTTTTCCTTCGATAAATAAGGCTTTACAGGGTTGCATCGCTAATTCTAAGGAACAACAGCAAATTCGTGATCTTTGTCATAAATATAATTCGATATTCGCTTTAAAAGGCGAACCACTCGGTCGCACTCCGCTTGTTAAGCATCATATTGACACAGGGGATAGTCCTCCTGTTGTAGGTAAAACTTATCGTGTCGAACACGCTGCGCCGACAAGCCATGCAAAGAATAATTAATGAAATGATTGCGGAAAAAGTCATCAGGCCAACAACAAGCCCCTGGGCCAGTCCTTTGTTTTTAATTGGGAAAAAAGATGGTTCCCTCCGCCCAGTTGTGGATTATCGCCGACTAAATGATGTGACAAAAACTCAAATTTATCCCCTACCTCAAATTGATGATTATTTTGATGCCCTAGGGTCTGCAGCTTACTTTAGTACGCTAGACTTAAAATCTGGGTATTGGCAGATCCCCCTTGACGAAAAATCGCGTGAAAAAACCGCTTTTATTTGTCCTGTAGGTCACTACGAATTCGAAGTGTTACCTTTTGGTTTAAAAAACGCCCCTGCGGATTTTCAGCGCCTTATGGAGCTTGTTCTCGCTGGTTTAAATTGGAAAACCTGTCTCGTATATATCGACGATATAATTGTGTTTTCGCGCACGTTTTCAGAGCATCTTAAAGATCTAGAAGATGTCTTTTGCGCGCTACAAAACGCAAACTTAAGGGTTAAACCAGAAAAATGTCATCTAGCTCATGCAGAAGTCCAATTTTTGGGCCATCGCATAAGTTCGCTAGGTATTGCTCCTGACTTAACTAAAATTGCAGATTTGATCAATTTTCCAGTTCCAAAAACGGTGAAAGCTTTACAGAAATTTCTTGGTCTCGTACAATGGTTCAAAAAATTTGTAAAAGATCTCGCGAAAATCGCAAAACCTCTTTTTCGTTTATTAAGAAAAGACACGGAATTTCTTTGGACTGAAGAACATCAAAAAGCTTTTCAAACGTTAAAAGATGCCTTCACTTCACCACCGATTTTGCAGTTGCCTAAGTTCGATAATGACCATCAATTCATACTGACAACCGACGCAAGCAATTACGCGCTAGGTGCCATTCTTACGCAGAAACATCTTCCATCTAAAAATCGTTTCATTCTTGGTTATGCTAGCCGTGTTTTAAACTCGGCCGAATGTAACTATGCCACTTCTGAGAAGGAGGCTTTAGCGGTTGTCTGGGCAATTAAGCATTATAGGCATTATCTTTATGGTAAAAAATTCATCGTGGAAACAGATCATCAGGCGCTTACTTGGCTCGTAAATGTAAAAGATCCTTCCAGTCGTTTAAGACGCTGGGGTTTAAAATTGCAGGAATACGAGTATGAGGTTGTTTATGTACCAGGCGCATATAACTGCGCTGCGGACTTATTATCGCGTCATCCTAAGTACGATCGCGACGAACAACGCTATAAACTCGAACGTAAACCCGTTGCTAACGTCGCTAACCTCGAATCTGAAGTGTCTGAGTCTGACGACGACAACGAACCACCTGATATAAGACAACAAACCATCGCGCCAAAACAGCAAGCTGCGCAAAAAGATCATCCGCCAGTCTTTTATGAACGCATCACTTTATCTGAAGCTGAAAAAGCAGAAATTCTGTCGCCTGCTAAACTCCTTGCTGAACAACGTCAAGATGAAGAGTTAAACAAAATTCGTGAATCGCTCAACGACTTAACAACATGTAAATATCGCGACGAATTTTTCTTGCTAAATAAAATTCTCTCATCGCAGATTTCAGCCTAAGCGCGCAGCTAACACCATTCATCAGCTTGTCATTCCCAAATTGCTTCGTAGTTTCATCTTAACCGAATTTCACGATTCCATCTTTGGAGCCCATTTCTCCGCGCTGAAAAATCTTACCCGCCATTCAGCTTCGTTACTGGTGGCCTAGAATGGAGAATGATGTGCTTGCATGGTGTAAGAATTGTGAGGTGTGTTTGCAGCGTAAGGTAGTGAATAATCCCACCGCCATACCTCTGCAGCCCATTGAAGTTTCAGCACCTTTTGAGTTAATCGCGTGTGATTGTCTCCATATGCCTCGTTCGACATCCGGGAATGATCAAATTGTTGTTTTCATGGACTATTTTACTAAGTATGTTGAAGCGTTTGCAGTGTCTGATATAAAAGCAGTCACCATCGCAAATCTATTATTGCGCGAAGTAATTCCTAGACACGGCGTTCCAAAACGATTTTTAACTGATCAAGGCTCAAATTTCACATCAGCGCTAATTTCTGAAGTTTGCAAATTATTAAATGTCCAAAAAGTCTTCACAACACCGTATCATCCGCAGTGTGATGGGTTAGTTGAACGATATAATCGAACACTCATCGATGGACTTTCCAAACTAAGCGCGAGAAATCAGTATGACCGGGAACAATTTTTGCCTTTTGCCTTATTTGCATATCGCCGCAACGCCGCAGTCATCTACGAATATTTCGCCATTTGAGATGCTGTACGGTCGTGAACCTTCTTTTCCACTCAATATACAGCTTTTAAGCGATCTTGCGTTGAATCCTAATTTGCCTAACATCGCTGAAAAATATCTTGCTGATCTGAAACTTACGCTTCTTAACTTACACAATATCGCTAGCAAAAATCTTGCTAAAGCACCTAACCATCAGAAAAAGCAGTATGACAAAACAACGCGCGAAAGTAGATTTGCAATTGACGATATTGTATATCTCAACAATAAAGCAGTAATTCAGCCCAGAATTGAAAAACTTTCACCTAAACAATTAGGTCCGTATCGCATCAAATCTTTGCCAACACCTGAAACGGCTCGCATCATCTATTTGCATAACCCTTTAATCGAACATTTAGTGCATCGTAATCGCCTTTCACCCGCCCCTAAGTTGCCCTATTCCGATCTCATTGCCAAAAAGTACGCATATGTACCAGGTGATTTTGTTTTAGTTAAGTTACCGCGCCGACCACTGTGTCCGGCGGTAGTTATAAGTTTTGAGGAATTAGATGGCCGGGAAAGGAATTTAAGAGAGTGTGTGCCTGTTCGTTTGTTAACTGTTGCTAAATCGGCACATGCCGTGCCCTTAACTAATGTTACACCTTTTGCGGAGCCATGGCTGAGCAGCGTGCCCCAACAGAAGAGGACATTGTGGACCGAGATCGTCCAACGTTCAGCCTCGGGAGCAACAACGACGCCGCCCACTTCATCGTAGCGCTTGAAGCTACGCCTGCTGTAAAGCAGCACCGCTGATAGTGTGGTACCTTTTCAGATGCTTTATTTCGAAAACGACAAACACGTAACTCCAAATCTACATGAGCCTTCACATCATGAGACACGAACAATCATACAACGTGATACGTACACTTTTCATGTTGTTGAATCGTTTTAGCAGCCAGTATTTCTTTAGCTTCGATTCCGAGCATGTTAACGACCGTTCGTTTATGCCCTACCGCGTTTGGGAGCGATATTGGCAGCAGCTGGATCCTACCTACATGCAGGCCAATGGTCCTTTCATTTGATATATCCAGGTTGTCGATGTTTGTGGCCATGTCTTTGTCTGGAATTTAGCTAGGTTTCCACAGCCCCGTTTGGGTTGGCGGAATTGCTTGAGACATCTTTGAGGGACGTCTTTCTAGCTTGCCACAACCCCAGCAATGATAAAATCGCCTATTTTCACATCTACGGCCCACATTGCGCAGATGTAGTGGCTTATTTTACAAAATTGTGGTGGGAGTCCTTCCTCACGTTCTGTTTTCAGGGCTAATATTTTAGATACGCTGGTGATGAGCCGCTTTTTCATGGTCGAAAATTGCATCAATGCCGGAAATCAAAAGCTGAAGCCACTTGCTTTATTTTTTATTTTTTATTTTCTTTTCTTTGATATGGACTATGCAGTACACAACGCGTTTGCAAGCAACGTTTTTGCAAATTTATAAGCAAATTCGTCACATGATGTTAGCTGCATCTTGCAGTTCATCAGATACGTGAAGCCTATGCGTTGACTAAACGGCAAATGTCGTAGTCTGAAAGGCAGTCACATTCTAAATCCGGAAACTATTTTTTCTCATTTCAGGCATCCTCAAAGGCAAAAGCCGGGAACGACGTCACATTTGGCTGCAGTCAAGCGGCCGCAACAGCGTTAGGTGCCATAATTAATGCCGCCACAATTGCCGCCATCATTGAGCGATGTTTTCGAAGGTTTTCGCCGGTTGCCCACACCACTGCGCGTCATAATTGCGCCAACATGAGTATCAGACGGTCCTTTTGATCCTTTCATAAAGTTATTCTTTTTTTTAGGGCTAGCCGACGAGATTGGAACAAATACGAACGCCGCGAGAGGCAAACGAGGATATATTGTCAGCTGGCGTTGTTATCGAAACCATCAAATTTGCAGGCCGGACCCCCCTTTACTTTTTGTCGTTTCAGATAGAATCTACCTCAAGTGCCGGCAACATTGCCGTGGTCCAGCAGTCGTTCAAGCCGCGTCCAACATCAATCGTGCTCACCACCATGTTCTATCGAAAGTTTTGGAAAATTCGACCACTTTCTTCGCCGCTGCGTTCTATCCAGGACGATTTCCGTCATCCGGCTACTCTTGCTAGCCAACCACAAATTTACTACCGTTTCGAGCAGCCGTCGTCTCATTCTATCTCGTTTGATCAACATCGCCAACTGCGCAAACGTAACTGCGCATCGATTTATTCAGCAGCGATCGCCCATCGTCGCGTCGCGATACAAATTCTAGCAATTCTTAGCAGCGCCATTCGATTCGTTCGTCGCGTTTCTTTTCACCAACAAAGCTCGATTTTAAAGCCACAACTAGCCACGTTTGGCTCTCTCTATATTTGGACTCTGCGTTTGTGCCGATGGCCAGCAGCATACCGTTTGTTGGATCAACGCTCGTTTTATTCGCGTTTTGTCGTAAAATGTTCTTCTTATAAAAACTACTAGTTCGCATTTTGTTATTCCTTGTGCTTTTAAATCTCGTCTTTAATTTTCGTCTTTAAATTTTACGTAATCTTGTCATTTTAAACTCGTTGATTCCTGAACTTGCTCAGAGCAAGGGTGGCCTTATTTGATCTTAATTTTATCAAAATCTACTTAAATTTCTCTTTTATTCAAATTTATTTTTCAGGTCTCTGCACTACTCGATAGAGGCTCGGTCATGGATTCAGCCGCCATACTTTTCAACTCAAAATTTTTCTTACCATCCACAGGGGGCCCAACCTAAAAATTTCAATAAAATTACTCAAATTTTTTATTTGTTGGATCCCCAACAATTTTTCTTATATTTCAATAATTTTCATTCCAATTAAAAAATTCGGCCCGTGTTCCGAATTTTTTCCCGGTGAGGGGAGGAGTGTAGATAGTGTATCTACACGTGCCGTTACTTGTACTGCCTTTGCGCACATTAGTGCGCCAATTCCGACCATCCGGTCAATTGGTTCCACTTTGGCGATCCAGCCATGTTTTCAGATCGACGATATGACATGCGGAGGCATTCCGACCACGCAGTGTCAATTGGTTGGACTCTTGTCGCTAGGTGTTACGAGAGATACTATGATGCAACCTTTTTACTGTGGAACACCCTACAAGTCCCCTATCATTTTTTTACAATTAAAACATAGGCGACATGACCGCTATTCATATTGAGCCTGTGCAGAGACCGGAAAAATCCATGCGCAAGTAGCGCCAATTTCTTATAAATAAGATTTCTTTCTATTTCTCTTCATTTATTACTGTGGGCCAATCCCCCGGAGGATGATTGGTGCGGTTGTGGCAGAGTTGCCTTTATAATTACTGGCGTGTCTTCTTCGACTTTATCAGCACCTAAGACTGTACATATTGGTTTGATTTGGTAAAAGCTAGAAAATTAGCTGTCTAGAGGTGCATTATACCGCAGGCACTTAAAAATTGGGAATTGGCCGGCCTCGACTTAAATAATTGCCGGATTCTATTGGGTAAAACCTTTTATTTATCATTTCGTTCAAAATTTACAATTCCTCTTTCAAACCAAAAATCTATAAAAATTATTACATAATTTTTATAGTGGATGACAACCCGGAATAGAGCTCTTTGTTGTTGTGATTTAAGTACAGGGTGCTATCGGAACCGAAATTTGTAAGTTGTTTCGCCATAGGTAATCTAGTGCGAAACCCTTTCTATTCTTTTCGCGAAAAATATTTCTTTTGGTCTAAAGAGGTCCAAGGAACTAGGGCTAATTCCGGGGTTATCTAATTACTCCTGATTAAGATCTGCGGTCGGCATCTCCAACCCATAATCTCCATAGGTACCGGACCAATTACGTCTGCGGAGATTTTAGAGTGCAGGTTTTTACCGCAGCTTCTTGACCAGCGCTAGTTGTAGCATAGGTACTTAGGTAAGCCCCAAAGGTACTTCATTAAGGTTTGTTGCTTTCGTAGTTGTTGTGTGTTGGGTATCTGTCCTGATGGCGTGCTGTCAGTTTAGCTATCCATACATACTTCAAGTACTTAATCAGCCAACTCATTTGCGCGCTAAGATACTCCAACAACTTGAAAGCGGGCAAAGCCCCAGAAGTTACATAAGTTAAATATTCAACTTGAGCTTGAGATCGGTCAACTGACCTCCGTGGCAAATACCGAGACTAGGTAGGTAGCCTTAGGTCTTAGGGCGTAGCTGCTGAGATCACCCGACATAAAAGCGGCCAGCAATATTAGGGCTGAGGGGATCGAAGCCGTAAGGTCTCTAAGGGTCCAAAGATCAAAAGCTATCCAGGGCCGCGCGATTGGGGCCAGCGCTAAGCGTAGACTTAAGTACCTACGTACCTAGGTAAATCTCGAAGGTAATGTTAGGCTGGTCTGTGTCGCTCTTGTAGACGCAGGTGTCAGGACGGCCAAGGGACTGACGACAGTGATGACGCCGATAGCTGCGCAAGCGTCGAACATTAATGAATTGCGCAGTTAGGGCTGACATGCATTTGATGGCGGAAGACGAAATACGTGACTCGAGGCAGCCGTCGAAGAAGCGAGGCAAAAAGCGAAATACGTGAGGGATCGACGAAAGTGATCTGAGTGAATTTCGCTTGTTGCCTAAATTAGCTCTTTCGTTTGTTGCCTGATGGCACGTAGCCCATCAAGTATTTAAGTCGCGTGTTTTATTCATTAGGGGGCATTGTTCATTATTGGTTCGGTCCTTGTTTCGTCTTTGGTCTATTGGTTCGGTTGGTTTTTGAGTCGGTTTTGAGTTAGTCTTCTATTCGTGTTTTTGTGATTAATAAAACGTGTGTTGGAATACTTCTCGGTACTTACCACATAAGTCTTAACCTTAAGACCTCCGAACTAGCTGAAGTCCCCGACCGCAACTCAGCCCCCACAAAACCCCTAAACCACGACCGTAACAAGAGGCGCGACCGTAACAAGTGGCGAGACATCGACAGTGGTTAAGCAAAGGTAAGGAAAACCGAGTGTTTTGACTTAGTTTATTTGTGTGTTCATTTACTGACAGGGTGTGAGGGAAATTCCCCATACATCCGCTCTAAAACGTTTCAAAGGAAACGTAAAACAGACAAAGGTCTGGAACGTCGAAAAATCGACAAATTTTGAAATTTTCAGCTCTTTTCGGGCACAGACCCAAAAACCAAATTAGACAAAGGTCTAAAAAGTCGAAAAATCGACATAAAACGTTTCAAAGGAAACGAAAAACAGACAAAGGTCTGAAAAGTCGAAAAAATCGACTAATTTTCGAAAAAAAATTCATTTTTTTCTGGGTGACGACCCATATTTTAGGCAAAGGCCACAAAACCCCCAGACAAAGGTCTACAGAGGGTAATATTTCACAGACAAAGGTCTGCTAATTTTACTAGAGCATAGACTCAGTAATCGAAGGAACAAAGGTTCCCAATTAATTCTCAGACAAAGGTCTGCTAATTTTACTAGAGCGTAGACTCAGTAATAAAAGGAACAAAGGTTCCCAATTAAGCAAAGGCTTATCGAGGGAAAATCTCCCCTCATTCTTAAAATTAAGCAAAGGCTTATTATATAAAGGGAAAATTATCCCCAAAAAATTAACAAAGGTTAATATTCATATTAAGAGCTGATTTAATTTCAATTTCATTGCTAAACTAAGCAAATACCTTTTATTGGTAAAATCCGTGAATAAAATACGGTAAATATCGAATTATTTTAATCGAGTAAACTAAGTGTTTCATAATATCACTCTGGATCCTGATCATAATTCGGATACCCCAGCGAAAAACACACGTCAAGCAGTAATCGATAAAATGACATCGCAAACTGCAGCTTCAGTAATCGATTCCACTGTAAAGAACGCATTAAAATCGCTTCTTTCACCTCTACATGATAAACTAGACACGATAGAGCAGGGGTTGCAAAATACGATCACACCCACCAACCCACCGACTCGGACACCTCGAGGTCCCACCCATCTGTTTAATTTACGCCCTCCATCCATATATTCTGGAAATTTTGGCGATAATTTTACAGAATGGGAAGAAGAATTTTCGAAATTTATGCTTTTACAGGGTATTAACCCTCAAGATGATGAATTTCGCATAAATTATCTCGAAACGAATTTAGGTGGAGCAGCAAAAGCAGCTTTTAAGCAAATTCAAAATAAGCGACCCAAGCCCACCACATATGCAGAATATATACAACATCTAAAAACTGTTTTTCCTGATGGACGCGATAGTGACGTATATCAGCAGTTAATCTATGATAAAAAACAGAAAAATTCAGAGTCTGTAAACGAATATGTTGAAGAACTCAGAAAATTTGCACGAGTTGCTTATCCTACTTTGGATGAAGATTCGAGAGAAAATATATTAAAACCGATTTTTCTCAGGGGTCTACTCCCTCACATAAGGGACAAAATTAAATATAGAGAATATAACTCCTTAAACGAAGTTCTTAAATGTGCTCATTTTGTAGAGTCACAAGTATTACGTGATAACTTAAATCATGTCGTAACAGAGAATATATTCGCTAATTCAGATAAGATGGAGCGTATCCAAATGATGGAGGCCCAAATGAGGGATATGGCGCGGCGCTTGGCCCGCCAGGAGCGCGAGAGTGGTCGCCAGGCGCCCAACCGTCCGTCCGCCCGACTAGCAACTGACAATCGGCGTCAATGGTGCGAACGATGTGGCACCAATCGTACCCATACAACGGCTGCATGCTGGCACATCCACGGTCAGCAGCCGCAGCATGTCAGCCGCCCAAACCGTCGCCCAAACGGCTAAGGACCATCGCCGGCGGTACAGCGCCCAAAACCACGCTTTATAAGTGAGTCACAAATACCATCTGACACTCAAATGAGGCAGCAATCTACCCCCTAGGGGAGGCGCCCATTTTTGTCGCAAAATCGACCACAAAATCGCCCATTTTACCGTCTACCAACAAATAATTTAATTTCTCACGACCCCCTAGAAAATATGAAAATATCGATAATGATGACTGTAATTACGGCATCATGACCAACATGGTCCCACAAATGTTTTCGGGCAATGACCCACCGGTAAATTTTCCGATACATATTAATACAAGTGAAAAACACATAAATATTGAATCTGACAAGGGAAAATATCGATTAAAAACTATTCAAAACGATTCGGAAAATATCGAATCTGAAATCGAAAAATTTCGATTAATAACTATTCAACACGATTCTGAAAATTTCAAATCAGATATCGAAAAATTTCGATCAGAAACAACTCAAATCGATCTCGAAAAGATTAAATCAATAGAAATTCACAAAATTAATTCAAAAGTACCGAAAAATCTTTGTCAATTGAACACCAAAACTGAATTTTCCACTCTTTTTTCAGAGTGCTGGTGTGGCCAATGCAAGTGCCAGCCGAGGGCTCATTATTCGAGGCCGGTTGACAACAACTCGACCCCGATCGACAATTCGGAGCCAATCACATTGGTCCAGCTCATGGATGAGGTGCTGCGGGAAGCTCCCGTAATAACACCCTCCATGGAGCTGCCCCCCAATGTAGGAACTCTGGAGGCCGCTGCCCCAACCGCATCGCCGCCAGCAAACAATGGCGAGCCCCAAATTGAAGGCAATCAGCCAGAGGCGCCTGAAGTCGCGCCCCTGGTCGAGGGGACCGCTTTGTCCTCCTATCGGATCCCTAAGATCCCTATAGTATTTGACCTGGAGGCTGAGGACGACTTAGCCACTGCGCTGCGCTCAGCCGAACTCGATTTCGGAGATGAGTAATCGAGAGGTTACCCCATTCCGACCCCAATATGGGATATTGACGAGTCTCGCTTTAAACTCACCAGAACCGAATCGAGTGAAAATGGCGAGTATCAGCAGCAGCGTGAGCAAGAGCGCCAACAGCGAAAACGCCAACGGCTTCATCGCGATGCTGAGTACGAACAAACTACTCGGCTTAGCGAAGAAAGCCGGGTGCTCGATATCGGCGTTGACATCATCCGCTGGAAGCAAGCTTTACTGCATGCTTCTAGCAACGTCGAAAAAACCGGGCTGCAGCAGCAGATCGATAACGCCAACAGAGAGATTCGGCGTATAAGTAAATTAGTTTTCCTAGCTTTTACTTACCTGTTCATGTATGCTATATCGTGTACATTCCAGGATATGCGCAGCAGGCCCGCAAAAATAAGCGGCGCAAAGATCAATAAGCCGGTGCGCCCTTATAGCAGTCAGATACAAATATATATTACGTTTTTTTCATAGGTAGCGCGTTAGCGCGTACCTATAATATACTTGGGTACCCCCAACACCTGGGCACCCCTACAGCTATAACGGGACACTTCTGGAAGGTGCGGTTTTTTTTAAAAGGAACATAATAAAAAAATTCGCTGCCCGTGTTTTTTTGTTTTTCTTGAAACTCAAAATTGACTGTGTAAAGAAGGTGTAAAGTTTTTGTGTAACGTTATAACATAGGTCAAATTTTGGGACCTTTTTACTGCGGCATGTGGACAACTGAGTATTGATGACTCGAAGGATTGAACAGAATAGGATAATAGAGGGATGAATTCTACAGATGACACTTTTTTTGTTTTTTGAAATTCGCATTATTTATCGAACGGCAGTGTAAAGAGTGCGAAAATCTGGGGGTGAAAAAGCACTTTTTGGTCGAGTTTTCAACCTTCCTATGTCCGATACTAACTCCGGTTATGAGGTTTTTAAAATGTTTTCTGACAGAAATGTAGAGCGGATCAAGGGCTACATTCTGCATATAAGCAAAGTCTTGTATGCTCTATGGTGAGTTAGATCCTGGGGTTTAAAGTTTACACTCTAGTGGATGGTGTAAAAAAACGGATTTTAAGTAAGATTTCTCTGCCAAATTTTTCCGCTTATGAGTCAGTGCAAATCGAAGACAGCATTAATAAAGTGCCTTACAGGGGCTAAACATCGCAGCAAACCGCATTTAAAAAACGCAATATTGAGTTATTTATGGGGGTGTAAAGTTCGAAATCAGAGGTAAAAAATGGGCTAAAAAACACGTTTTTTCCGAAGTTTGATTGATAAATCATGCCAAATAATTTTTGCAACAGAATTTTGGCACACAGGAATGTACTACGATTTAAAAGCTACAAATTGTACCAAACCGAATTTCTTTAAACTCAATGGGGAGTTCGGTACGGAATTTTAAAGTTTACAGTGTTCTAAATGATGGAAAATACGTTTTTGTTGCGTTTTTTGTTCGCCACTTTCTCCGTCCAGAAGTCGGGATAAGTCTAATAGAATAAAAATAAAGTGCTTTATATCGGGTGCATGTCAAAGCAAATTGTCTATACATTAATATTTAGCGAGTGTAAAGTCAAAAATTTGGAGTTTAAAATGCGTTTCTGTCTTGTTTTTTCTACCTGCTTCTCCGGTTACGAGTCAGGGACACGTTTATCAAGTCTAAAAATGGATCAGGAACCAAATTTGATATGCCAGTCTGGCGCATATGTTTACACTCTACGGTGTTGTAAAGTAGTTTACACCAATTGTTAGTTTGCCCATAGAACATTATGTAGACTTAATTTTTTCATAAATATTAATCGTAATATCGGAACAATATCAAAATTACGAATCTGACTAAAATCTTCTTTACACTAGGTGTTTACATGAAGTTTACACTACATATGTATTTATCTTCGTTTTTGAGCATTCCAGAAACCTAATTTTTTCTTGGAGTCTAGAAGTTTTCAAAGGATCAAATGTGAGACGTCACGTAGGCGCGTTTGTTTACATCCAACAGTGATGTAAAGTAGTTTACACTCATTGTTTATATGTCCTCAGACCATTGTAGAGACATAATTTTTTCATGAATGTTGATCATAATATCCGAGTAATTTTTTACACTGCATCTAGCCTTTGTTCCAGAGCATTGCAAAAACCGAAATTTTTTCCTGAGATATAAAAATTTACAGGGAATGAAATATATACGTCAGTTGGGCGCGCTTGCTTACACTCAGCAGTATTGCAAAGTGGTTTAAACCTAATGTTTATTGTCTTCAAAACACTATGGAGACTCATTTTTCCATAAATGTTGAAAGAAATATCGGAGCAATATCAAAATTACGAATCCGACTAAAATATTCTTTACGCTATGTGTTTGTGTAAAGTTTACGTTACGTGTTAACCTTAATTCGATAGACTTGCAGAGACTTTGTAACTGAAGTCAAGAAATTTTCAAGGATTCATATGTGAGACATCAACTAAGTGAGTTTGTTTACCCTCAAATGTAATCTAAAGTGATTTAAAAATTATGTTCGAGTGTCCTTAGATCATTGAAGAGATGTAATTTTGTCTTAAATGGGTTGCATTAAAGTTAAATCTTTCTTAGCCGTGTTTATAATATGTTTCACAAAATCTTGCACATGGAGAGCTATCGTTTAATTGATGTAAATTGCCTGCAAAAGTGGTTTAAAATGAACCAGCAATCACACTACTGTGCACAGAAGTCGTGAAAGATATGCAGCTTTATTGTAATCATGTACATTAATAAGCCGTAAACTGTTAGTATTCTCTACACCTAGTAGTTGTGTAAAGTTTGCACTATTCATTTGTTGTTAATATGTAGTCTATACTACAAATTTATTCTACTACCAAATCAAAGAGTTAGTGTTCCTTACATTTGATATTTGCGTGAAGTTTTTGAATTTTTGCCGAAAAACTTTGCCTTCTAATTTACCAACATCCCGCCTTTTCCATTTTCTTGAAGTTTAAAATCTTTTATAATTCTCTTAATAATTTAATGGTAGGTTTTAACTTTAAGTTTCTCTTGGTTTACAACTCTCGCTTAGCAAGCTCATTTTTCAAAACTTTTTCATAGTGATCAGATTAGTCGCGTTTAGTTTGGAATTGGTGGACGGTCGTTATTTTATTACTCGGCTTAAATAAACCAAGTGACTATCTTTTGATTATTTTCTTTATCGCAAATTCAAACACCCAATTTTCAATTTGAAAATTAATCCAATTTTCAATTTGAAAATTGAAAATTGGGCGTTTTCAATTTCAAAAGTCACAACACATTGTGCTTGTGTATTGATTGCGTGAGGATTTGCAATGTGAATTCGTTGGTTAAATTTTTGTGCTTGATTATAAGTGAACTGCACATTAAGAAGAAATAACTTAATGCAGTTTTAATTTGAAAATGGATGGTGTCAATAAGGTTGTCTTGTTTAAAAAGGATAATGCTGACGTTAAGAACAATATTGTTTTCCGCGTTCTTGGACTGTTGTCATTATTGTGGCATGTTACTGATTGTGTTTACTGACTGATGTACTCAAATCACGCTAATTAAAAGTAGTGTACTAGCAAAGAAAAATGCTCCGATGGAACAAAAAAGATGAATATACTTGGAATTGTGGATTATTATGGATGTAAAAGGAGGGGACTAGGAAAAATCTACCTAAAGTCGGAAAATCTGCTAAAAATCACACTTTCTCTAAGCAACGCAAAAATCGATGTATATTCTGCGGCCTCTAAAAAAGTGTATTTTTTAAATAATGTTCGAAGTTTCAGATAAGAGTGTATAAACGAAATCTATCAAGGTTACTTTTTTAAATTGCTGGCACCTGATTGATAGAAAACTAAGAGGTATTGTATTTAAAGTTGTTTTATTTTATGAGCATTATAGCAAGCAAAGCAGGAGCCGATTGATTAGTGCACACAATCGTTTCGGGCATGCTAGTGTATCTACATTAAGTCTGTTTCAAGTCAACTTACGCGTTTCCTACTGTTTTAAACCAACCATGTCTTCACTTGTCTTCGATGTTTGCTATTTCATTCAATTGGCTTGGAAGACTGTTAGTTTACTTAATATCATTTCCATAGCTACTGCATAGCTAACGTGCTGCTGTTTCAATCATTGTTATGGTTTAATATTTATTTTAATCTGTTGGCCGCAGAATATACATCGATTTTTTGCGTTGCTTAGAGAAAGTGTGATTTTTAGCAGATTTTCCGACTTTAGGTAGATTTTTCCTAGTCCCCTCCTTTTTACATCCATAATAATCCACAATTCCAAGTATATTCATCTTTTTTGTTCCATCGGAGCATTTTTCTTTGCTAGTGGTTGAATATTTATTTTAATCTGTTGGCCGCAGAATATACATCGATTTTTGCGTTGCTTAGAGAAAGTGTGATTTTTAGCAGATTTTCCGACTTTAGGTAGATTTTTCCTAGTCCCCTCCTTTTTACATCCATAATAATCCACAATTCCAAGTATATTCATCTTTTTTGTTCCATCGGAGCATTTTTCTTTGCTAGTATATATTATATTTGGTATCTCCTATGTGACTGCAGATGTAAATAAAGATTTTGTTAATAAACGAGACACAGAGTACATACTATGCGGCAAAAGCAGTAGTGGGACAGCTCTGGATATCCCCAGATCCCTAGACTGTAAATTTGTTGTTAAAAGCCAAAAATCGGCTCAAACTTTTGATGCAACAGTCTACACTCCAAAAAGTACTCCCACCATGGAATTAGCATATAAATGCTATACCCGAACACGAACTGTGTGCACGAATATGGGATTTTTTGGCTCAAAAGGTATAGTGCGAGATACCATGCAAATTGAACCTTTACATCATAAAGTTTGCGAAGGTATTTTTCACTCAAAAACGCACAATGAGCGTAAACTTTTCAAACTCCCTGATGGTTTTTGGTCCACAAACAACACTTTAAAAGTGGATTATACGTACTGTTGTCACGACTCATGAACTACAGTAGCTAACACTATTCTCGAAGAGGGTACAGTAGCCACATTTGATGGTAAAGTATTAACTTCTGACCTCGGAGATGTAGGAAACTCTACGTACGATATGGGGACGTGCACCCGAAATAACCAAACCATTAATTGGGAAACGAACCAGAGGGACATGGACTGCCCCGTTATTTTGAAAGGTACCTATAAAGCCAAATATTCCCACCCTTACGTAGTAATTGAGGACTTACAAGCCTCTTTAACCTTGCGAACCAGCTTTAAACTATGTAAACACATAAAGCGAGGATGGCTAACAAGGCAAGGCTTAGTTATACAACTAGCCCCGGGTAAACCGAACCCTTTTAATTTTACATCATCAATCACTGCACCTTCTAAGGATGCAGCCATAATAATTAACGCTGATCCCGTCGATGCAAAATTGGACTATTTAGAATCCAAATTGCTCGAACTCGAACAGCATAAATTCAAAAAATTATGGCTAAAAATGTGTCATATGTCTCAAAACACACTGAGACATTGTCTGGCAACTTTTAAGCTTTGACGCCACGATGGGCGCCAGAGCATTGCTCCAACGTACTGATATAACCGCTGAGTTTACAGGGGAAGCACTAACAGTTTGGAAATGTAACAAAGTCAAACCGCATAAAATCTATTGGGACCTAAAGGTCAATAATACTTGTTACAAAAATTTACCGGTCATTGTAAACGACCAGATTTATTTTGTACTTCCTGGTTCCCAAGAGCTCACAGCTTTTTCACCAAAAGTAGACTGCAACCATCGTACATTACCAATCTATAAAGATCAAGGTAAATGGTTCAGCCTTTCGGGACCAACCCATGTAAACCAATTTCATGTTAGTATGCTATGGAGTGGAAATGATAGTTTCGTGGACTTTACAACCCCCCAGATTTACCACGATAGACTATCAGACCAGCCATATGCCCCAGCAGCGTTAGCTCATTATGTGGCAAAAACGCAGCAAATAGAGCAAACTTTAGCTAATTTAGTCCGCTACACAGCAGACATATCTTTACAACAAAATCTTGTGCATGATAGCTTAACTGGCGCAGGAGCAGCCATTAAGAGCACACTCGAAGGAGCAGAAAATGTTCTCGAGCGAATTACCTCACACACAGGTAATAATATAAATTCTGGCCTGACAAATATTTTGCAGGGTCCAGTACAGCTACTACTTAATGCAATTATAATTGTAGCGCTGATCGCTGGTTCTGGTTATCTAGCATATTTCATTTTAATGTGCAATTTAAACCATCGGCGAACTAGGCGAACTTATCGCCCACAAACACCATCACCACTCATTCAACCCAGACGACCGCCGCGCAGATCACATATTTGTA
>JAVLUZ010000823.1:161124-177172 GCA_036768485.1 Mermis nigrescens | reverse complement strand
TCTTTGCCGAATACAAAAAACCGTGGCCCTAAATGTCATAATTCGGGCTGACCGAAATTTTTTGAGCTTTTGATGAAATTTACACATAAAACTCGATTGAGAAAGCTAAAACAACTTGTACTACAAAATCAGAAATATTACAGATATTGTAATATGCCAATTAAATTTTGTAATAAGCACTACTGTGCTTAGAAATCCAATGCAACATCAGGATAAATTAGTCAATTTTATCTTTGAACGGCAAAAAAGTGCAAAGTTATTGAATAGTACTTATTTTGCATAAAACTTTTAAAAATAGTATAAATCGATACAAAAGATATTCAAATCTGTATAAAGATGCCTAGATACACAAAAAATTGATTTTTGAGTGTTTAATGCCCCTGCTTCAATCTAAATACAGTATATTAGCGATATTTTGCGCGAAGCGCTGAAAATTTTTTGAAATTTTCTGAAAAAATACTAAAAAACGATAGAATTAATATCACTTTGTCCAAGAAAGTATTTTAACATTGTATGAAAATGGCTCCAAAAAATGCATGAGCCGAAATTGATTTTTGGCAAAACCTGGATTTATTGGCCATTTTTAGGTGCGTTTTTGCGATTTTCGGCCGAAAATTCGTGAAAATGCCCTCTCCCATAAAAATGGCCAAAAACCATACGTGTAACAGGAGGCTTTGGAGAATTCCCCACCCACCCAGGGTTGGACGTCCTCCCCTCACCCTTCCCTGCATCGTCAGGAAATTTTAACCCACCCTCCCCATTTTTGGCGAAAATTTGCGCTTTGTTGGCTATTTTTAGGTGCTTTTGCCATTTTTGACATAGAATTAGAGTCGCTAATCCCCCTCCTTCTAAAAATGGCCAGGGACCCCTACCCGAAATTTCTAGCTGTTACATGTATGCCGAGGATCCCCTTCCGAAAATTTTGAGCTGTTACATGCATGTTTTATAGTGATAGTTTGTCTATTTACTCACATTCAAAAATACTGTATCACTTCGGGAAATTCTAATAGTTAGCTGCACTTTGCCATAGTAAAAATTAAGTTCGAAAATATTCAAAAGGTTTTCACCAAAAATCGTCTGACAGTCTGACAGTGACTTGAGTCTGGTACCCTGAGAGGGCGGTAATAACCCTCCCTCACCCCTTTGAGAATGCGTATTTCCGATCCATGTAGCGAGCATGAATAATAAATTGGCACTTTGCTGTATATAACTTGGTGTAACTGGGTACGCGACTAAAACCACAAGAAGAGTCTAGGTAAAAAATAGCCCGTATACTGCAGATGCATTCTAATTATTTAATATTCAATGGATATATTAAACTTATTCAAATTTGATTTTAACCCTCGGCGCCTCGGCACTTTTCAGCTTCGCCCTCGGCGCCGAGGCCGAGGCTCCAAAAAACGCCGAGGCTTGCCGAGGCCGAGGCGAGGCCGAGGCCTCGGTCCGATCACTGCTTAGCATATGATATCTACATGCCACCGTATCCGCGAGATGCCTTTGTATCTCGAGATACCCTAACATCACATGATCTCGTGATACATGATCGATAAATCCCGTGATACGCATCGCGATATTATAGTGATATAACCTATCATGGGCTACGTCTTAACACATGCATTACAAATTTAAGAGCCGATCGATACACCTTGCTACTGAGGAAACGTATTAAAGGTTGACGCTTACTTTTATAATTCATCCTACAATCTAAAAACGTCAACTTTTTGATGGAAATTTTTCGAGTATTACGAGATACATAAATTAAATTTGTTGATAAATATGCTAAAATAAGACATCCTCTAAATGAGTTAAAAGATGTTCATTTGTATGTCCACTGTAGTTGAGAATCAAGGATTTTGTGCGGTAAACCAAGAGTTTTATTCAACCCAGATGATAGTTCCAAAATGTCGAGCCAAACATTGTGCTGGACATTTGTGGACAGAAATTCGATTTTTATTCCTTCTATGGCTTTTGTAATTTTTCTAGCTGCAGAAACGAGCAATGCTTTCCATGTTTTCTTCTATAAAATACTTTTTCTTTTGTGTAAAGCGATAAAGAGAGTGAGAAGTTTATTTATCAATTAATTTTCAATTGCTAATCTCTTCCATTAATTTCGTAGTCAGATATTTACTGCGGTCGCAGCGAAAGTCAAAATAAGTCGATGCGTCAAACATGCGTTTTTCCAGCGAACTTTCCGAATCGGCGTTGCTCGCCTGCAGATAGCAAAAACTGTGTTTTCTTGAGAGTGTCTCGACAAAATTGCCTGAAAGGCAATGACTTTCGTGCATGCATAAAAGCGTGCAATCTGCGGTATTTGCGACATTTTTGATAAGAGCAACTATATCTTGAACATAAAAACCATTCATCTCGTCAACACTGCATGCGTCTTGCGGGACCAGATTAACGGCCGTATCAAATAAGCCATTGAGTGCATGAGGGTAGGCGACGATCTATAAAGATGAATAAAAATAACCACGTATGGTGCACGCGAATTAGAGATGCAGGGCATGACCGATCTAAAGGAGGATATGGGTCAGCCGGTCTTGGAAGGAGTCAGAAATTGATTCTTTTTGGATAAAACTACCTAAATAACTCATCAGTACTAGAATAGCGTGAAAACTAAGTTATTACACACTTTCTGGTCAATTGAATGCACTTCGTAAGAAAATTTCCAATTTTCATTCCGTTTTGCCCTTCGCGTCAGCAAGTTAGGTGCATAGCATTACCGATTTGAAGAAAGGGGCGTCAGCCGGTCAAAGGAAAGGGGTCAAAAATAAGCTTTTTAGGGCCAAAATGACTTCGAAAATTAGTACTATGAGCGCTAAAATAGCGGTAAAACTGTGTTATTACACAGTTTTTGATCAATTTATAACACTTTTAACGAAAAATTTTCGTTTTTCATTTTTTAGCCTTCATTTTGGTTCATTTTCCCCCAAAACTTTTAATTTTTCCTCCCTAATGGTCCAGACCCCAAACCTCCCTTCCTTACGTGTGCATGTCTGGTCAGGACCCGGTACATAAAGAAAATAAAAAAATATATTAAAAGAATATGACAAACATGATATTTAAATATCAAAAAAATATGAAAACATATAAAAAAAACATAAGCAACATAAGACATATCACTGGTCAGTGGTCTACGATATGATTCACTTAATACAAATAAATAAAATCAGTCAATGAGAACTAGTATATTTAAAAAACAGCGACCAATCCCGGAAGGCCTATGTGTTTTTCTGCATGTACCGGGTTTTGTCCTTATACGCTCGTGGGTCATCGGGTGCTCTGATGGGATTCTGAACTTTTTTACCATAAATGCACAGCCTGGGAGACCTAGCTAAAATAATACTTTTTTAAAATGCATTTATTCGGCTCAAAAACGATGGATACGCGTCGAAAGCATCATTTTTTAGATGTAGACTATAAAAACATAAAAAATTCAGTTTACAATAAAAATCAACAGAATATAGTCAAACATGGTTGCTTCAGGCGAAGCTTAAAATTAGCCTTTTGAGCAAAAAATCGCTAAAAAAAGCGCAGATTAGGACGATGTCTATGATTCTTTTAGAAAGAATCACGAAGACGATGAATTTGAGCCCGCAAATCTAGAACATATAACAGAGCTTTTAAAAAGTTGGAACGAGACTCTGTAACCACACCTTGGTGTGGGGAGTTGAAGGTTATGCAAGCAATCCCCGAGAAACCGAAATACCCTACCCCAAATCAAAATACCCCCAGAATATAATTTTCAAAATTTTTTTCTGTTTTTTTTTGCAATTTTTTTGCAAATGGATAGTGATGAGAAACGTCGAAAAACGATGAAAAACGTCGAAAAATGGTATTTTCTTCGCCCTACCTCCATTTTTTCAGGCCATTTTTTGTCCTTTGAAATATCTTGCAACCACAGAATTTTCTTGCTGCCCACGTATGCCTGTAACCCATTCCACATTTTTTCCAACTTTTTCTGACGCAACCGAAAATCATGTTGGAGTTTGAAGCCTTCTTTTGTTTCACTGTCATTTTCAAACTGATACAAGTTCGTCCTTTCCTCTAATTGAACATTCAGTTTATTTTCGTGTTTTCAAAAAACTGACATTTATTGACTCCTCTTTGAGTTTCGAAAGAAATCTCTCTTAATCTTTTAAATTATTTCTCAGTATCAAGATTCTCGGAAAACAGGATGGGTTCCTCCCTATGAAGTCTTTTAATCGAACGTTGGCTCAGAAATCACAACTTAACGTATGGCTAAATAAATCAGCACCAAATTAACATGTTTTTTTCAGTCACCTGTTGCACGTTCGTTACTACAAGTATCAGCATAATCTTGACTATCGTGTTTAGGATTTTACTGTATGGTTGTAAGTCCGGTCGTTTCATTTTTTTGCTCCCTCAACGGTATCGATCTAATAATAGCAATCTAAACAGTAGCCGCGTAATGAGCTGTAAAAACATTATCAGTATGTATATGTTTATATGATAGATCTAGAAAATTTCAAACATGTCCTTCTGTTGTCTCCTCCAATGTTTTCGTCGCGCAAAAAAAACATTGCATTGAAATTCAATACTCCCTTTATCCTCGCATCGCACAACTTCAAAACTTATTAAAAAACTGAGACAAGCTCACTTAATCGTATTTTGTTTTTGAATGATATTAAGGATACTTTACGACTAGTCAGTTATAGCCCCATCCAGATTTTCGCCATTCTTCTACTTGAATATCGCCCTTTCCGTGCGCTAATTCGTTTTTAGAGTCATTGGGAATCTGATTGGCAGTCGGACGCTTTTCTACCTATTGAGCAATCTCCAGATGAAAATTTAAATATTTGAAAAATAGACAAGCGACTTTTCAAGGCGCTTCACTCTGTTAATGGCATTAGCAGTCTATGTAGTAAGTTTCAATCATCTCAGCTGAACTATATATGCTTTAGTGGTAATATGGCGATGTTCAGCAGTAGGAAGCAACGAGCTGTGTGAGGCACGCTATTCATATCCCACTGATTAGCCTTACGGTATGTCTGGCATTCTTGTACATCTATCTAATCGATATTGTGTCGTGGTTTAGGTGAAGTCTTATCAGCTAAGCAAATTTAAAAACAGATCTGCGAAAACTAGAATGTCAGATATGCACTGAAAAATCGATCGCAATATTACGAAGTTGTTCATGTCATTCGATTTATCACACGGATAGCTCAGTGGTTAGATAGTCTGACTACTAATCAGATGGTCGTTGGTTTAAATTCTAGTCGCTCGGAAGAAAATTTACGCAAAAAGCGCGATATTCAAGGAGGAAATGCTCAAAATCTGAATGTTATATAATGTGTGAATAGCGATTATTTAAACAATTGTGCAAGCCCACTTGTAAAAATTCTGTATACGCCACAGATTAAAAAAGTAAAAAAGGAGATCGATAATAGAGCTTAAGAGTTTTGTTTTCAAGAAAAGATCTACATAATTAGTAAAATAACCTGTTTTTTGCGGGCAAGTTATTAAGCTAAAAACTCGTGACTGCATAAGGTTGACAACAGGAGCCTTCAATGATAATGCGTATTTACATAAAACAATATATTTTTGATTAATCCGATGGTGCATGCGGAAATTACTATTCATCCTCTACATAGTATGATTGACTGCCTTAGCTTTTTACTCCAATCTGGTCTTCAACAACAGCTAAAATAAGGATAAATAATTTTTAAAGCTGGTAGTCGCTTTCTTCATTTTGTCTTGAACATAAATATAAATGCCCAGCATGACCGATCTCGATGCGGGGCTGATGAGTCAGTCACTGTCAGACAATTCTTGGAGTCGGACTGACTTGAAAAACTGAGCATAAATAAGCTGTTAAGTAATATTTATTCACAAGTTTTGGTTATTTTAACTCAATTTAACAGAAAATTTTAGAAATTTATCCATTTTTAACTTTCATTTTACCTAATTTGCAACATAGAAGACGAAATAAGTTATTATAATACAATAGATTCAAGTGATAATTAGAAGGAATTAAAACGGTAATACTGTTTCCCATGCTCTACCCTATCAAAAAGATTAAAGTTGGCTTAAAACCTCCATTTCGAGTATAGTAACGTCGATGGATTGATGTTTCTCATAACCTCAATGAAGTTCTGTCTTTCTCCAATTCCCTATTCAGGATTTGAGTTTTACACTAAAAGCCAAATTCCATAACCGTATCAGTAACAGTGCTTATTCTTAGAATTGTTTCCTAATAACTATCTACATCCACTTGGCATCAATCAAGAAATTGCTAAAGCACGAACAATTAAGTGAAATCGTCGGAAGCCTTTTAAATTTACTAATAGTCTACATTTTACACCGCTTTCACGTTTTTGTTTTATTTTGATCATATTTATATATTAATTCAGATCAAGGTTACAAAGCAAAGGATTCTTCTGTCTGTCTTTTCATGTACTGCATGTCATATAAAAGCCAAAAAGATTTTCAGAAGCAAAGCTAAAATTTTCTGCGTATCCGAGTCTGCTGCCTATATCCAGCGGTACATCTAAAATAGTCTTTTATACTAGTTACCCAAATAGTAAATAAATTTAAACTAAAAATCGGATAAATTCTAAAAATTTTATATGAATATTTATAAACCTAATTTAGATAAATTACGACAAAAATGATCAATCCTTTTTGAGGCTCAAAAACTACTGTACAAAATGTTTTTTTTTCAAGGCCGGCCTTACGGAATTCCTAGCCTTAACGGGCCTGGATGACACGAGGGACCTGCGGGCTTCGGAGGTGTGCACTATAGATGCACAGCATGGCCAATCTGTACTGGTCAGGCGGTCTGGGGAGTCAAAAATCAAGCTTTCTTGGGTCAAAATTATCTCAAAAACGGTCATAAATGCTAAAGTAGCATTAAAAGTGCTTATTCCACAGTTTCTGGTCAATATCAAGCACTGTTGAAGAGAACTATACAGTTTCCGCAGAAAATTTTCACTTTTTCCTTTCTGAGGGTCTAGGGCCCCGGAATTCTTTCCACTCTTGCATGTTCTGCTCTCGTGGGCAGCACTGAAATTCTGGGGGTTGCAAGGTTTTTCAAAGGTAAAAAGGGTCTTAAAACGTTGGTGTGCCTAAAACACCATTTATCAACGTTTTCTCATCGAGTACTATCCATTGGCATAAAAAAAATTGCGAAAAAACAAAAAAATTTCCATAATTTCATTCTGGAAAGGTGTTTTGGTTTCTAGGGAGGAGACTTCAAAGTACTGGGGGTGCATACCCCCAACACCTGACCCCACGTCCAATAGGGCTCTGCACCTCAAGGATTCGGGAGACCCCTTTTTAAAAGAGCATAATAAGAACAACGGCTGCTTTTATTCATTTTCTGTGTTTTTAATATTTCCATAAAATAAATTTAAAAGTGTAAGTAGTAAGCCCTGTTTCCCTAGCGCGCAATGTTATAACATAGCCTGTGTTATAGCATAGGCGGAGGGGCTCAGGATCTGCGCCCTGGCTTTTCTCAGGGCGCAATGCTGTAGCATAGGCTGTGCTATGGCATAGGGAGGGGAGGGCGCGCGACCAGCCCAGGGCCAGGGGCCCAGGGCCAGGGGAGGGAATTTCCAGGGGGAAATTTCCATGGGGCAAATTTCCATGGGGGAAATTTCCATGGGGGAAAACTTGAAATAACTATAACTCAAGAACCAGCACTCGGATCAGGCTGAAATTTTCAGAGTATGTCAAGTATATGTTAAATATGGTATGTACAAAATTTTAGCGCGCAACCTACAGTATACCAGCATTAGTTTACACTTTTGCATAACTCAAGAACCAATGACCGGATTTTGGTCAAATTTTCAGGATATGATGTATATAGGCGAGGCATGCTGCGCACAGAAGTTTAGCGCGCAGTCTACAGTATACCAATTTACTTTACACTTTCTCATATAGCACTGTATCTCAAGAACTATAGGGCGGATTTAGCTCAAACTTTCAGGGTAAGATATATAAATTGTTGCTGCGCTATGTACAAAATTTTAGCGCGCAGTCTACAGTATACCAGTTCACTTTACACTTTCTCGTATAGCACTCTATTCCAAGAATCACCAGCCGGATTTTGTTCAAATTTTCAGGATATGATGTACAAACCTTAGTTGTGCTATGTACAGAATTCTAGCGCGCAGTCTACAGTATACCAGTTTACTTTACACTTTATCATATTCCAAGAATCATCAGCCGGATCTTGTTCAAATTTTCAGAATATGACGTATAAACCTAAGCTGTGCTATGTACAGAATTTTAGTGCGCAGTCTACAGTATACCAGTTTACTTTACACTTTCTCATATAGCACTATATTCCAAGGAACACCAGCCGGATATTGTTCAAATTTTCAGAATATGACGTATAAACCTTAGCTGTGCTATGTACACAATTTTAGAGCGCAGCATACAGTATACTAATTTACTTTACACTTTCTCGCATAGCACTATATTCCCAGAACCGCTAGCCGGATTTTGTTCAAATTTTCAGGATATCATATATTAACCTTAGCTCTCCTATGTACAAAATTTTAGCACACGACTTACTATATGCTGATTTTTTATTTGCATTGTCTTTACAATGCTTGATTTTTTAGCAGTACCTGTCTAATGATGCCATTAGGGATTATTTTTGCCTAAAAATGAGCAACTAGTATAGGCAAACATTGCTTCAAATTTAATTATCATGCTATTTTGAGCTTATCAAAGTTTATCAGAAAACGCCTGAAAAAGGGCGATCTTTGCCTGCTGTTCAGCTTGTGGGAATTTTTAAACCCTGAGCTAGCGTTTACTTTATAAACCTCCACACAAAATTCATTAATGAACACGTAACTTCATCCATGTCATCAGTATTGATCTAAAAATTAGCTAAGTTTGGAATATTTTTTGTAAAGTTTGGAATATTTTTTGTAAAGTTTGGAATATTTTTTGTAAAGTTTGGAATATTTTTTGTAGAAGTTTGGAATATTTTTTGTAAAGTTTGGAATATTCTTTGTAAAGTTTGGAATATTTTTTGTAAAATTTGGAATATTTTTTGTAAAGTTTGGAATATTTTTTGTAAAGTTTGGAATAAAGTTTACATGCTTAAGCATAGTACTTTTGTAAAGTTTGGAATATTTTTTGTAAAGTTTGGAATATTTTTTGTAAAGTTTGGAATATTTTTTGTAAAGTTTGGAATGTTTTTTGTAAAGTTTGGAATATGTTTTGTAAAGTTTGGAATATTTTTTGTCAAATTTAGGAATTGTTTTGTAAAGTGTCAAATTTTATGTATCTAATCTGCATTTCTCAAGCATCGTTGACTCTATTTTATATGCCCGGTGCAACGCATGCTCCTCTTTTGCACCTGTAAGGATTGATTTTTCGCTTGTGAACACTATAAAGGTCACATTGCGAAATTTGTAGACTAATCCATGAATCTGTTCTACTTCATACATTCATTTCCTTATCGTCAGTTGATAAAATCTGCAAAGATTAATGCGGACCCCTAAATTCGCCAAACCTGCAAACATATGAGGTTTCACCTTTAAATCATCACTTTTAGTATATAATGCATTAACACGCCGAGAAAAGGGCGATCTATGCCTACTGTTTAACTAGGGGGGTGGGAATTCTTAAGCCCTGAGGCTAGGGTTTACTTTGCAAACCTTCACACATAAGCGATTGATGAATACATAACTTCATCTGTGTCATCAGTATTGATCTAAAAATTTCTAAAGTTTCAAAATTTTTTTGTAAAGTTTCAACAATTTTTGTAAAGTCTGTAATATTTTTTGTAAATTTAAAATATTTTTTGTAAAGTTTGGAATATTTTTTGTAAAGGGTAGAATATTTTTTGTAAAGTTTAGAATATTTTTTGTAAAGTTTGGAATAAATTTTGCTTGCTTAAGCATAGGAATTTTGCTAAGTTCGGAATATTTTTTGTTAAGTTTGGGAAATTTTTTGTAAAATTTGGAAAATTTCTTGCAATGTTTGGATAATCTTCATTTAATATGGCATTGCTCCAGGATTGCTGACAAATTTTGTAGGCTATACATACACTAGCATACAGAGAATGCAGAAAAATGACAAAAACTCGACAATGGTCAATATCCCGAAATGATCTACTTGAATAAAGTCATGTTCCTCACAGTATAAAATGCTTGATTAGATTTAAATTTGGGAAAATTGCATGTATTTTCTGCACGTACACAAATGGCTTAGTGTTTGTCTCATAGCCATGGAATTTCATTGATATTTATGTATGGTTTGCTTCAGCCTGTCATATAATTCTTCAAATACCGTGTGAAACAAACATAGTTCTTTCCACAAAGTAAATGAATCAAATGAGTCACGCAAAATCTAGCCATATTTTATCAGAGATTGTAGAGTATATGAATAGACTATGCAAAATTATCATGTTTTTTGTGTTTTGAAGTAATTTTTGACAAATATACCCCAAATTTGAACTGAAAATTATAGAAAATTGCATGAAATTTAGAAATTTGGGCAAGTTAATTCACAGAAAACTTCCGCCTCTTCGATAGAGGAACTCCAAGACTTCAGTACTTTCCAACTATTTTCTACATATTTTTACCCTCCTACAGAAGATTTCTATCAAAAAGCTAGGGGGCTATGATATTAATAGAGAGGGTACATGGTTGATAACTTTGATATATGCAGCTTCTGCTGGATTTCCCAACAGCTTCTGAGGTATAAGCCAATGAAATAATAATATAATAATAATATAATTATATTCAGCTATTGCTTAAATTTAAGAAAGATAGCTTTTTTGATAGGTTTTTTAGCATTTTAACACTGTAAGCTTCTTGAGACTGGAGCAATGGCCGAAAAACTCTTCTGTACTAGTCTTATAAGTACAATGCATCAGCTTGCGGGTAAACTGGAATTGTCGGCTGTTTTAGTACTTAAGTAAAAACTTGGAAAAAGCAATCCAACAAGTCAAAATGGCTCTTTATTCTGAAATAAGGCACAATTTGTGCTCTGAGGAGCGCCCCATTGGGGTGAATCCTGCTGCAGACACTGCCGAACATGAAGTAAATCAGCTCATGCATGAATTAAATTTACCCGATGTCTGATGAAAACAGAAATTTAAGCAAAAAGTTCAGATAATTTTATTTCTGTTGTGTGCACTCATACTTTGTGTGCTATTACATATTAGAGGAAAATAGTCAAATACTGTATCTTTGTCTTGAAAATATTATGCTAAGTTCTGAAAACTTCTCAATCCATCCAAGGGTTTGTGCCTCAAACCATAAATAAATATGTAGAAAATGGGTAATTTTCGTAGTTTATCCACATTGAGTAGATGCATGCTTTCCCATGTGTTTTTTAAGCAAATAACTGACTAAAGTGCTTCATCTTTATGACAATTTTATCATTTGTTACACCAAACAAAAATAATATTTACTATCCTCTCTTATTTTTTAGCTAAATGTAGAGCTATTTATGCAAAGATGCTAATTTATCCTAATTTTCACACTAGATTCTAGCATAATTTGGTACGTCTTGATCCTAGATATATAGTAGGGGTAATCTGAAAAGGGTCAAAATTGAGCTTTTATTAGGGCTTAAGCCCATACAATACCAATCTACTAATTTTTCAGAATTTGTTTTTACTCTATTGATTTTAAGATATGCATGACCTCATTCAAGCAATATTAGTTTTATAAAATAAAATAAGACGCATGTGTTATAACATCGCCTATGTTATAGCATAGCGATAATAATGCTAATTTTATAGCATATCTATGCTATAACATATGATGTTATAACACATGCGTCTTATTTTATTTTATAAAACTAATATTGCTTGAATGAGGTCATGCATATCTTAAAATCAATAGAGTAAAAACAAATTCTGAAAAATTAGTAGATTGGTATTGTATGGGCTTAAGCCCTAATAAAAGCTCAATTTTGACCCTTTTCAGATTACCCCTACTATATATCTAGGATCAAGACGTACCAAATTATGCTAGAATCTAGTGTGAAAATTAGGATAAATTAGCATCTTTGCATAAATAGCTCTACATTTAGCTAAAAAATAAGAGAGGATAGTAAATATTATTTTTGTTTGGTGTAACAAATGATAAAATTGTCATAAAGATGAAGCACTTTAGTCAGTTATTTGCTTAAAAAACACATGGGAAAGCATGCATCTACTCAATGTGGATAAACTACGAAAATTACCCATTTTCTACATATTTATTTATGGTTTGAGGCACAAACCCTTGGATGGATTGAGAAGTTTTCAGAACTTAGCATAATATTTTCAAGACAAAGATACAGTATTTGACTATTTTCCTCTAATATGTAATAGCACACAAAGTATGAGTGCACACAACAGAAATAAAATTATCTGAACTTTTTGCTTAAATTTCTGTTTTCATCAGACATCGGGTAAATTTAATTCATGCATGAGCTGATTTACTTCATGTTCGGCAGTGTCTGCAGCAGGATTCACCCCAATGGGGCGCTCCTCAGAGCACAAATTGTGCCTTATTTCAGAATAAAGAGCCATTTTGACTTGTTGGATTGCTTTTTCCAAGTTTTTACTTAAGTACTAAAACAGCCGACAATTCCAGTTTACCCGCAAGCTGATGCATTGTACTTATAAGACTAGTACAGAAGAGTTTTTCGGCCATTGCTCCAGTCTCAAGAAGCTTACAGTGTTAAAATGCTAGAAAAACCTATCAAAAAAGCTATCTTTCTTAAATTTAAGCAATAGCTGAATATAATTATATTATTATTATATTATTATTTCATTGGCTTATACCTCAGAAGCTGTTGGGAAATCCAGCAGAAGCTGCATATATCAAAGTTATCAACCATGTACCCTCTCTATTAATATCATAGCCCCCTAGCTTTTTGATAGAAATCTTCTGTAGGAGGGTAAAAATATGTAGAAAATAGTTGGAAAGTACTGAAGTCTTGGAGTTCCTCTATCGAAGAGGCGGAAGTTTTCTGTGAATTAACTTGCCCAAATTTCTAAATTTCATGCAATTTTCTATAATTTTCAGTTCAAATTTGGGGTATATTTGTCAAAAATTACTTCAAAACACAAAAAACATGATAATTTTGCATAGTCTATTCATATACTCTACAATCTCTGATAAAATATGGCTAGATTTTGCGTGACTCATTTGATTCATTTACTTTGTGGAAAGAACTATGTTTGTTTCACACGGTATTTGAAGAATTATATGACAGGCTGAAGCAAACCATACATAAATATCAATGAAATTCCATGGCTATGAGACAAACACTAAGCCATTTGTGTACGTGCAGAAAATACATGCAATTTTCCCAAATTTAAATCTAATCAAGCATTTTATACTGTGAGGAACATGACTTTATTCAAGTAGATCATTTCGGGATATTGACCATTGTCGAGTTTTTGTCATTTTTCTGCATTCTCTGTATGCTAGTGTATGTATAGCCTACAAAATTTGTCAGCAATCCTGGAGCAATGCCATATTAAATGAAGATTATCCAAACATTGCAAGAAATTTTCCAAATTTTACAAAAAATTTCCCAAACTTAACAAAAAATATTCCGAACTTAGCAAAATTCCTATGCTTAAGCAAGCAAAATTTATTCCAAACTTTACAAAAAATATTCTAAACTTTACAAAAAATATTCTACCCTTTACAAAAAATATTCCAAACTTTACAAAAAATATTTTAAATTTACAAAAAAATATTACAGACTTTACAAAAATTGTTGAAACTTTACAAAAAAATTTTGAAACTTTAGAAATTTTTAGATCAATACTGATGACACAGATGAAGTTATGTATTCATCAATCGCTTATGTGTGAAGGTTTGCAAAGTAAACCCTAGCCTCAGGGCTTAAGAATTCCCACCCCCCTAGTTAAACAGTAGGCATAGATCGCCCTTTTCTCGGCGTGTTAATGCATTATATACTAAAAGTGATGATTTAAAGGTGAAACCTCATATGTTTGCAGGTTTGGCGAATTTAGGGGTCCGCATTAATCTTTGCAGATTTTATCAACTGACGATAAGGAAATGAATGTATGAAGTAGAAGAGATTCATGGATTAGTCTACAAATTTCGCAATGTGACCTTTATAGTGTTCACAAGCGAAAAATCAATCCTTACAGGTGCAAAAGAGGAGCATGCGTTGCACCGGGCATATAAAATAGAGTCAACGATGCTTGAGAAATGCAGATTAGATACATAAAATTTGACACTTTACAAAACAATTCCTAAATTTGACAAAAAATATTCCAAACTTTACAAAACATATTCCAAACTTTACAAAAAACATTCCAAACTTTACAAAAAATATTCCAAACTTTACAAAAAATATTCCAAACTTTACAAAAAATATTCCAAACTTTACAAAAGTACTATGCTTAAGCATGTAAACTTTATTCCAAACTTTACAAAAAATATTCCAAACTTTACAAAAAATATTCCAAATTTTACAAAAAATATTCCAAACTTTACAAAGAATATTCCAAACTTTACAAAAAATATTCCAAACTTTACAAAAAATATTCCAAACTTTACAAAAAATATTCCAAACTTTACAAAAAATATTCCAAACTTAGCTAATTTTTAGATCAATACTGATGACATGGATGAAGTTACGTGTTCATTAATGAATTTTGTGTGGAGGTTTATAAAGTAAACGCTAGCTCAGGGTTTAAAAATTCCCACAAGCTGAACAGCAGGCAAAGATCGCCCTTTTTCAGGCGTTTTCTGATAAACTTTGATAAGCTCAAAATAGCATGATAATTAAATTTGAAGCAATGTTTGCCTATACTAGTTGCTCATTTTTAGGCAAAAATAATCCCTAATGGCATCATTAGACAGGTACTGCTAAAAAATCAAGCATTGTAAAGACAATGCAAATAAAAAATCAGCATATAGTAGGTCGTGTGCTAAAATTTTGTACATAGGAGAGCTAAGGTTAATATATGATATCCTGAAAATTTGAACAAAATCCGGCTAGCGGTTCTGGGAATATAGTGCTATGCGAGAAAGTGTAAAGTAAATTAGTATACTGTATGCTGCGCTCTAAAATTGTGTACATAGCACAGCTAAGGTTTATACGTCATATTCTGAAAATTTGAACAATATCCGGCTGGTGTTCCTTGGAATATAGTGCTATATGAGAAAGTGTAAAGTAAACTGGTATACTGTAGACTGCGCACTAAAATTCTGTACATAGCACAGCTTAGGTTTATACGTCATATTCTGAAAATTTGAACAAGATCCGGCTGTTGATTCTTGAAATATGATAAAGTGTAAAGTAAACTGGTATACTGTAGACTGCGCGCTAAAATTCTGTACATAGCACAACTAAGGTTTGTACATCATATCCTGAAAATTTGAACAAAATCCGGCTGGTGATTCTTGGAATAGAGTGCTATACGAGAAAGTGTAAAGTGAACTGGTATACTGTAGACTGCGCGCTAAAATTTTGTACATAGCGCAGCAACAATTTATATATCTTACCCTGAAAGTTTGAGCTAAATCCGCCCTATAGTTCTTGAGATACAGTGCTATATGAGAAAGTGTAAAGTAAATTGGTATACTGTAGACTGCGCGCTAAACTTCTGTGCGCAGCATGCCTCGCCTATATACATCATATCCTGAAAATTTGACCAAAATCCGGTCATTGGTTCTTGAGTTATGCAAAAGTGTAAACTAATGCTGGTATACTGTAGGTTGCGCGCTAAAATTTTGTACATACCATATCTAACATATACTTGACATACTCTGAAAATTTCAGCCTGATCCGAGTGCTGGTTCTTGAGTTATAGTTATTTCAAGTTTTCCCCCATGGAAATTTCCCCCATGGAAATTTGCCCCATGGAAATTTCCCCCATGGAAATTTCCCCTCCCCTGGCCCTGGGCCCCTGGCCCTGGGCTGGTCGCGCGCCCTCCCCTCCCTATGCCATAGCACAGCCTATGCTACAGCATTGCGCCCTGAGAAAAGCCAGGGCGCAGATTCTGAGCCCCTCCGCCTATGCTATAACACAGGCTATGTTATAACATTGCGCCCTAGGGAAACAGGGCTTACTACT
>JAVLUZ010000823.1:0-159226 GCA_036768485.1 Mermis nigrescens | reverse complement strand
ATCCGACCGCCAATTCTTGACTTACGCAAAAGTGTAAATAAATTGGCATACTGTAGGCTGCGCGCTTAAATTCTTTGCGCAGCATGCCTCACTATATAAATCATATCCTGGAAATTTGAACAAAATCCGGCCATTGGTTCTTGAAATATATTTATTTCAATATTTCCCCAGGAAAATTTCCCTTATGGATATTCACCCTCCCCTGGCCCTGGGCTGGCGTGCGCCCCTTCCGAGCAGGTCGAGGCAGGCCCGATTCTTGCGCCCTGAGAAAGCCAGGGCACAGATTCCTGAGCCCCTCCGCCTATGCTATAACACAGGCCATGTTATAACGTTGCCATCTAGGTACCCACGGCTTACTATGGTGCATAGGGTTGTATGCTATTTTAAATTGAAAATCATGTTAAAAGTTTATTATTTGATATTATATGTATATAATGTTTGTTTAATTTGATTCTCAGTTATTGTAAGCAGCATTTCTAACAAAATTATCGGCAATTTAAACTTTGCTATAAATATTTTATTACAACTGATAACAGCAAGATTGTAAAGAAAAAGATGAAAGAAAAAGTACTCGTCTGTACAGCAAAATAAAAAAAAGATATTGAAAAGATTATGCTGGGAAAACCATATCCTATTCTGTAAATGCATGTTAATATCACTATGGTCGTGATTTGTAATTAATTTTATCAGAAATGTGTAAGTGGAAAACTGTCATGCAGTCATCCAGATATCAACAATAAGATACGAGAATTTTCTGATAAAACTGTCAAACAAGAGCCATTTAACGGAAAAATCTCTTGTTGCTTCGTCCAACTTGTCATGTGTTAGAGGCATATTTTTGCTGAATGACCCGATTTAATGAGGAGTATTCACAATTGGTTTCGAATTTTAGATGGTAGAAGATTATCCCAATAAACTGATATCGCATTTGAGTTGGTGGATTACCTGGGCCAACAACAACTTAAAATTATTTCTAATTGCAGCATTTAGTAAGCCTGAGCAGCATGGCGCAATCTAGTAAATCTGCGATCATTTATTTGATACAAAACTCTCTGAGAGCAGAGATGAAGGGATGACATGAGCAATGAGCCAGTTGACCAAGAAACAACTCAATTACACTGCCTTGGACTCCTTGCATGGCATGGATGTCGAAATTATGTAATGTGGCAATGTGCCAACCTATGTTACTCATTGAGCAAAATTTTACCCGCACCAGTTTCCAGATCTTCCACTCTGACACGTGTGTGTAGTACTAACCGACTACTCGGGCTCTTGCTCACTTCTGTGCAATATATTCATTATGAATATATTTCAGAACAACATCAACCCCACAGGTTTAACAACAAAGTAAACAATTTCCACTCATCCGTAGCTTACCCACTACATTCCTCCCTTTAAGAGAAGAACTGCACAGACAATCTGAGTTCGTCGAGCTCAGGAGCCTCCAATTGTAATGTGGCAACTTGCCAAGCCATGTTACTCAGTGAGCAAGATTTCACCCACACCGGTTTCCCAGATCTTCGCTCTAACACGCATGTGTAGTACTAACTGACTATCGGGCTCTTGCCTTACTTCTGCGCAATATATTCATTAAGAATATGTTTCACAACAGCATCAACCCCACGGGTTTAACACCAAAGTCAACAATTTCCACTGATCCGTAGCTTCCTGCTACATTATGATGGATCAATATTTTTATTTGTTCAAAAATATCACCTGTCTTCAATTGATGAAAAGCGAGGCAATGTCTATAATCACGTTGCCTAGCCAATTGTTTCTTTGGGAAGCCAGCAGAATCGCAAGGTGAGATTGATAAGATGATTCAGCTGGTGGCCGCATAGAATAAATATACCTAACAATGAAGGGATTGGGTACAACAGCTGGGGACAAAAAAATGTGATATATACTGTAAGAGAGGCGCTGATTGAGCAGGATAGACCATCTCACGTTGACTGGGCATTACATACGCCAGAATGAACCAGTGAGCCGAGGAGTTTTGAATGTGTTTTGGGCGTATCGAAAGGCGCAAAAATCAAAGGAGGTGCATCGTTTTATGGATTCAGGCTGAATTTACAAAAACCTTCAGAAGCAAGCTATTATCTGTGTCATTTGAGCTGGTTAATAATTTGATACATGATCATATAATGGAGCATTCACATTGTTCGGCAAAAAAAGATTAGAGAAAACGAGGATTGATAAGAATAAAGCTGGAGACGACCATGCAACAACATTAGGAGCTCCTCTGCCGATTTTGCTATTTCATGCCCAAAATTATTTGATGTCATCTGTTGTCGATTTATTTTTTTTGCTGCCCTTTTATTTCATTAGGGAGTTCGTTTAATATGCTTTTAATGACACTAATGTCTTGTATTACACTTGTTTCCAAGATTATGGGAATTTTAGTGAAATCTTTTGCTAAAAGAAATATAAAAAAGAATTAACAAAGAAAATAATATCCAATGGCGGAGCATATATGTAGGGAGGAGTGTAAAGGCAATAATCATGTTACAGAATGAGAAGGCATTCTTTAGATTATTGTATGCTTAAATCACTGTAATTACTGTATGCGCTGACTTTTTCTAATTACCATAAGACTCATAAAGTTGCTAAAGTAGGACTCTTGCGAATTTGTAGTTTTTATTCATGCTAAATACAAATGGGATAAAAAATTAAACAGATTCTGAGATGACTCGCGTGTGTCATTTGCCTAAGCTACTTTGAGCCTTCTAGCATATCTGGCAGCTTGCCAGGAGCACTTGGATCATATTAGAGGATGATTCTATTGAACTTTGTTCAATCACCTGAGTTGGTATTCGACCATATAAAAGGTTTGTCCACTTAATAGGAGCGGGGTGTCTCAATTTGTCTCCTTAATTCATCAGCTATTGTACTATTTTGTATTCAATTGTTCTCGACATTCACAATCAAGTTAACCAGCAACAATTCTACAATACACCTTACGCTTCACAGTCAACCACCGTTACAAAAGGTTCGTTTCATGCCTGGAAATGTTAAACATTTCAATAATAAGCACGTTTTAGCAAGTGAGCGTGTTTTTTATGACATGAGCCCTTTGAATCATATATTTGGTCAATTGGTAAAAAGTGGTGATGAGCTGTAGTGATCACACGTGGTCGTGGGGTTTTGGGGGGTATGCACCCCCAGAAGTTGGAATACCCCCAGAATTAAATTCTTGGAATTTTTTGCTTTTAAGCAATTTTTTGATGCCATTGGATAGTGCTCAATGAGAAACATCGAAGAATGATGTTACCACTTTTGAGATTTTTTCCTTTGAAAATTTTTTCACGCCCCCTCCCCCGCCAAAAAGTTTTTCACCCCTGTCCCCCAAATTTCGGTGCTGCCCACCTATAGTAGTGATGTCGCTGAAGCCAGGTGGCCATGTCTTACTACTAGCCTAGGAGTGTATCTGCTGGTTCCACCTTTTGCAAAAACGCTTGAGTTAAATTTGTAACTTAAGTGGGTTGTTGCGCTATGGAGTTAGCTATATAACCTAAGCCGCGCCGCTAGGGACACTCTGATTAAGTACTTGCAGTATGTATGGATACCTAAACCAGCAGCACGCCGCCGAGGAAGATACCCAACACACAACAACTACAAATACAACAACCCACTCTAAGTACCTTCAGGGCTAACCTAAGTACCTTGCTATACCCCACGGCGCGCTGGTCAGGGTGCAACGACAATATGCCTGTACTCTACCTCTTGACCCTAAATACCTACTACCTAAAGTCTCCACGGATGTAGCAGGTCCAATGCCTATGGAGACTGCGGGATTGGAATCCGGCCGCAGAACCCTAAACAGGAGTAATTAGATAGCCTGGTATTTACCCGAGGTCCTCAGACGCTATTTCGGACCAAAGAATAATTTTCGCGATAAATACCAAGAAGTTTCGTTTGAGAATACTTAAAGCGAAGCTAGATTGCAAATTTCGATTTTGCCTAGCACTCTGAACGATAAATACAACAACAAGAAGCGCTAAGTCCGGGCTGTTATCTTCTATAAAAATTATGTAATAATTTGCACATAGTTTGTTAAATCGAAAAGTTGAAGAATTTCAGATGAAAATATATAACAAAATAGGTTTTTACCCAAACTAATTCCGGCGATATGCAAATGTCAAGAGCCGGCCATTTCAATTCCCACAGTTACCTGTGCTTATTAGTGCAACTCCTAGGATATGTTACTTTTCTAGCTTTTATATACACCAAACAATTTGCAGACTGTGGCGCTCACAGGGTCGATTGTCAACATGCAGGAAATAAAAAGGACGCACTGATACTACTCAAGCCGAATGAATAATGGCTGAGGAGGGGTTTGCAGTGCGGGAGAAAAACAGATGATAATTTTATAACAATGCGGCGCTACTTGCGCATGGATTTTACGGTCTCTGCACAGGCTTAACGTGAATAGCGGTCATGTTGCCTACGTTTTGAATGTAAAGAAATAAAAGGGGACTTATTTGGGTCCCACAGGCGAATCGCATTAGTCTGTCTCTCGCAGCACATAGCGAAGTAGGTCCAACCAAAAGGCGCCTAGATGACTGGATCGCCTCCGCATGTCTACTGTCAAAATCTATCCGACTGTAAAGTGGTCGGTAAAACTGGCTGGATCGCCAAACTGGAACTCACGACCGGATGGTCATATTAGACGCACTAAGGTGCGTTTTGGTTGTTGGTGTAAATGACTCGTGTAGATACACTATCTACACTCCTCCCCTCACCGGGGAAAAATTCGGATCGCGAGCCAAATTTTTAAGATGGACTAAAATTGTCCGAAATATGAGAAAAAATTGTTAGGGATCCAACAAATGGAAAATTTCGAGAAAATTGTTGAAATTTTGTAGGTCGGGCACCTGTGGAGGGGGAGAGAAATTTGAATTGAGAAGCATGGTGGCTGAATCCATGACTGAGCCTCTGTTAAGTAGTGCAGAGATCGGAAAAATAAATTTGAATAAAAGAAAAATCAAGTAGATTTTTAGATAAAATTAAGATAAGATAAGGCCAAAAATTGCTTTGAGCAAGAGAAAAATCAACGAGATTAAAATAACAAGATTATGCGAGAAATAAAGACAAGATTTTGAAGGCACATGGAATGACAAAATGCGAACTAGTAGAATAATGACAAGAAAATTTTACAATAAAATGTGAATAAAATGATGTTGATTCAACAAACGCGGAACTGCTGGCTATTGGCAACAAACGCAGAGTCCAAATATAGGTTGAAAAGCCAAACGTGGCTACTGTCAACGTTTTAGATTGGGCTTCATTGTCGGATAGAAACGTGACAACTGAATCAAACAATGCGACAAATCACTAGAATCATGATCATCGATGTTGCGGTGGGGATCATTGTCGGGAAAGATTGATGCGTGAGTTTCATATGTTTGCGCAAGTGTTGATGTTCGTCATATGGAATTGCATCGGTGTTGGCGCTCCTAACCCATAATAAATGCGTGGTTGGCCAATAGGTGTTGCCGACGACGGAAATTGTCCTGGATTGAATGTGGCGGCAATGGAAAGTGGCCGAACCCTCCAGAACTTTTGGTAGAACGTGGTGGTGACCACAATTAATGTTGATTGCAGCTTGAACAGCCAGCTTAACCGCTGCAATGAATGGCGCTGCTGCTGCTGACAGTCAACGTTGACAGTGGACCATGGAAACCAATGCACTGGTGATGGGAAACGCCCAAAACCTCCGCTTGGACGCAGCGGCGACCATTGCTGCGGCGCTGCTTGTTGCTGCTGTGGGGGACGGCCGATGTTGTTGGTCAACCGCTGCAACCCACACGGTGATGACAGGAAACGCCTGAAACCTGCACTAGGATGCTGCGGCGACCTTTGCTGCCGCATGTGCTTGCAGCGGCGGCATGAATGTGGCCGATGCTGCACGTGTGACTATTGACCCAATTGTTTGCGCGGCATTGACGTCACCGGTTTCTGACTTTGGGATTGCCTGAAATGAGAAAAAGAAGGTCCGGATTGCGAATGCAATGGCTCTGATGATTCCGCTAGTTGGCTGTAAATCATCGCCTGCCTCTCGTTGTTCTTTCTGCTTTTGATTTGCCAGATACGCCTATTGGGTATGCTCGTATTTGTTCTTATCTCATTGGCTGGCCCTTAAAAAGGGAATGGCTTCATGATAGGATAATAAGCGTTCCATGTACGTGGTCTGATCCTCATGCCTTATATCAAAGGCAACAGCTAAAGTGCCTGGGCAACGCGCGATCTGTGACATGTGGCAGCGGCATTTGTTGAGTCTTGCACTAGGCCTGTCCAATTTGCATTCGAGCTCAGCGCATTTCAATTTAAGCCTGTAAAGAAAGATCAAGAACGTCATGCCTCTTTTTCATTTGGGGTCCAGATGGGCCCTGCAGTGTGCACGCTATGTTTTTGGGATTGGCTTTGTTGTTGGTTTTGGCGGATTTGGTTCAGCTCTTCAGGTAGCTTTTTCTGGAGGTAGAATGATGAGTGTTGTCATGATTTATGGCGGCCAAATTGAGCAGGTACCAATAGCTCTCGATCCGTTGCTTTGCATATTTGCTGTATATCGCGATGTAGCGCGACTGGATCCTCAATTTCTTCCACCAGTTACGGGAACTTTGGAAAAGCCTCCCTCGGAAACTGGGTGTAGGTTGGTCCAAAAAATGCTGCAAGCATCAGGCAACGGATTTGTTCGCACATTCTCCAGGCGATTCCGGGATTGCCATACAAAGTAGCAAACAAATAGAAGCATTAATCCTTATAGCGCATAAGTGACATAGCTTGCATCACATGCGCAGTAGCAGAAATTGGTTTGCGGCTGAAAGTGGTTTCGTATTCGTATTTGAATTCGCAAAATGCTTCAAAAATATTGACCATTTGTCAAATAGTGATGCACAACGGTGCCATATGATCAGGTTGAGGCTGCATTTGGTGCGAAAAAATTCAGGCTGCCAGGTAGTTCCACTGCAATTGTTCATTTTGAGGCGGCGTTGGCAAAAATGGATGATCTGCCACATATGGAATGCTGACTTTGTAATGTAGCCTGTTGTACTGAACATGGAATTTCACATGAAAAGCGGATTTGGATAGAACAGCTGATGAAAAACACAGGGCTGTGTTATGAAATGTGGCGCAGCCTGGTTTCTGGGAGCCTTGGTTCTCTTCTACTTTGGTGGGTAACCTTTTTTATAATTGTTGGCCTGTCCAGCGTATCTGCGATTCTGCAATATCGCAAATATTGTGCATACATTGCATTGTAGGCGACTTGTATATTGTTGCGTAAGCCTTTGTACAACTCCAGGCCAGCTTCTGGGCCAAGCCAGTCGCGAAAATTGTGAAAATTGTCTGTGGACAAACAAGGCTAATTGGTTTTGCTCAATTCTTGCATGACTTGATAAAAATAATTTGCGTAGGCTGTGATACGCCATTGCTCTTCCTTATCTTCCAACTGCATTGGCTGCTTGACTTGTGCTTTGACGCTCTGTTGTGGCGTGGCTGACTGCAAAATTTGGAGAATTTGCCGTTGACGGCAAAGGCTGAGTTGCAGGGAAAGGCAATGACATATTTGACATGATATTGGCAATGTTTATTGGCATTGTACAGGCTGTCGGGGCGCGACTGAAGCGGGAATTGCTTGTAGGGGCGCAAAATGAGATTTTTGTATGGTTGCCGGCTGAGAGACAAATGGCAAATTTTTGACATCCAAGGGCCTGGCTACCAACACATTGGTGGCAGCCACAACTGGATATCTATTGAAAATGTTTGACTGTACCATGTCAGGAGGCCAACTCAACGTTGACGGCCTATCGCTGATGTTTTGATCAGGAGTTGCCGGTTATGCTGGTGGTGGCGCTTGCTGTTGCGCTTGTTGAGGCGATTGATGCGGCATTCGCTCAAAGGGCAGATTGCCTTCATCGTTGTTGGATCTTTGCCATCTGACTCTGGCTCATTTCTAGTATAATTTCGTTGTTTGGCCTTTTGCTTTTGCAGTATGCCAGGTGGAATTTTGGGCAGCTTAATATAAAGCGGATCCAGCGCTGGCGGTGCCTGAATTGTCAATTAATCACCTACAAAGGTGAAACTGTCAGGAACCCGTCCAGGCGAAATTCTGCTCATGTAAGGCAAATATGTATTGATGAGGATATAAGCATTGAGCAAGAAGATTGGGTCTAATGCAAGATATCACAACATAGGACGCGTTATTCCAGGCCTGGCCAATTCAAGTGACTGCCGTTGTATCAGATTCCATATCAAAAAAGAAAGGTACAAGTGTTTTCAGGCAATGATTGCCAGCGTTGATACAATTTTTTGATCATGAAGAATTGACTCATAGTCAGCTTGTCCAAAATGTTGGCCTTAAAGACGGAAAGTGAGGGTGGTCTCCAATCATGCTATAGAAGATAATTTGCAACATCTGTGCGATGCGGGCCATAGACGTAAAAGCAGGCAATTTTGTTGTTGCTCGGGTAGTGGCATGCCAGGAAGACATCCCATAAAGGGGTCTGTAGCAGTTCCGCCAACCCAAAAGGGGTTGTGGAAAACGGAAAACATCCCACACAAAGACTTGACTATGCACATTGACAATCTGAATGTACCTAACAAACGGACCATTGGATTCCAAGTAGGATGTGTGCAACTGATGCCAATATTGTTCCCAAAGACGATATTCCAGCAAAGAGCAATTGTTGACGTGCTCTGAATTGAAGCCAATGAAATACTGGCCGTTGAGCTGATTTGTGGGCCTGAAAAGTGTACAGATGGCCCTATACAATTGCTCGTGCGTCTTGATCATTATGGTATGTCTAATGCAATCTTGATGTACGTATGGCACTGACAATGGAACACATACCATGTTTGCCAGCCACCACTCACGTTGTGCATGGATGCAATTGTAGTGGTTTGGCGTTTTGGCTTGGGATGGTTTGCGAAGATCGGGGCGTTAATTGCTGGTTGTTTGGGAAATATTGCATCTGTAAAGGCAACTCATTGGCGCGATACTGCAATTTAGCAGCCGCAGCCTCAAGTGCTACAAGGAAATTGGCAGTAGTGCTGTTGTTTCTGAGGCGGAGCGGCGGACGATCTCAGTCCACGAGGTCCGCTTCCGTTGGGGGACGTTGTTCAGCCATGGCTCTGCAAAATGTGTAACATCAGTTAACGGTATGGCATGCGCCAATTTGGAGCCCAATTAATAAATGAACAGGCACACACTCCTTTAAATTCCTTTCCCTGCCCAGTAATTCCACAAAACTTATCACTACTGCCAGACACACAGGTTGACACAGTAGCTTAACTAAAACAAAATCACCTGGTACATAAGCGTACTTTTCGGCAATGAGATTGGAATAGGGCAACTTAGGGGCGGGTGAGGCAATTGCAGTGCACTAAATATTCGATCAGAGGGTTATGCAGATAAATGATTTGAGCCGTTTTGGGTGTTGGCAAGGATTTTTCGCAATATGGACCTATTTGTTTAGGCAAAAGTTTTCCAATTTTGGATACGATGTCTTTGACTGTTAAATTACCTTTTGTTTGATGTCTTGTCATACTGCTTTTCCTGGTGGTGATGCGCTTTAGCAAGATTTTTGCTAGTGATATTGTGCAAATTAAGAAGCGTAATTTTTAAATTGGCAAAATACTTTTCAGCGACATTAGGCAGATTAGGGTTTAGCGTGAGATCACTTAATGGCTGTATATTGAGTGAAAATGAAGGTTCACGACCGTACAGCATCTCAAATGGCAAAATATTTGTAGATGACTGTGGTGTTGCGCAATATGCAAATAATGCAAAAGGCAAAAACTGTTCCCAATCGTATTGATTTCTCGCGCTTAGCTTAGAAAGTCCATTGATAAGTGTCCGATTATACCATTCAACTAACCAATCACACTGGAGGTGATAAGGGGTTCTGAAAACTCTTTGCACATTTAGTAATTATCAAACTTCCGAAATTAGGGCTGATGTGAAATTTGAACCTTGATCAGTCAAAAATCGTTTTGGGACGCCATGTCTTGGGATTACTTCACGCAATAATAGGTTTGCGATGGTGGCTGCTTTAATATCAGAAACTGCAAACGCTTCAACATACTTAGTAAAATAGTCCAGGAAGACAAAGATTTGATTGTTTCCGGACGACAAGCGCAGCATATGTAGAACAATCACACGCAATTAACTCAAAAGGTGCTGAGACTTTGATGGGTTGCAGAGGTATGGCGGTGGGGTTATTTGCTACCTTGAGCTGCAAACACACCTCACAGTTCTTACACCATGCAAGCACATCATTCTCCATTCTAGGCCACCAGTAACAGAGCTGAATGGCTGGTAAAATTTTTTGCGCGGAAAAATTGGCTCCAAAAATGGAATTGTGAAATTTGCTTAAGATGAAGCTATGCAGAGATTCAGGAATCACAAAATGATGAATTGTATTAGCTGTGCGCTTATGCTGGAATCTACGATATAGGATATTATTGAGCATAAAAAATTCGTTGCAATATCTACGTGTCATCAGGTCATTGAGCGATTCACAAATTTTACTTAACTCTTCATCTTGACGTTGTTCTGGCAAAAAGTTTTACGGGCAACAGAATTTCTGCTTTTTCGGCATTAGAAAGCATGATTCGTTTGTAGAAAATTGGTAGATGGTCTTTTTGTGTTGTTTGCTGTTTTGGCACGATTGTTGGTTGTCTTGTATTAGGTGGTTTGATTTTGTCGTCAGATTCAGATGCTTTGGATTTGAGGTTAGCGATGTTAGCAACGGGTTTACGTTCGAGTTTATAATGTTGTTCGTCACGATCGTACTTAGGATGACGCGATAATAAATCCATGGCGCAGTTATACGCGCCTGGAACTTATACAATCTCATACTCGTATTCTTGTGATTTGAGACCCCATTGTCTTAAACGACTTGATGGATCTTTTACATTTACGAGCCACGTAAGCGCTTGATGATCTGTTTCTACGATGAATTTTTCGCCATAGAGATAATGTCGATAGTGCTTAATTGCTCATACAACCATTAAAGCCTCCTTCTCAGAAGTGGCGTACTTGCATTTGGCCGAGCTTAGAACACAGCTAGCATAACCAAGGATGAGGCAATTTTAGACGGAAGATGTTTCTGCGAAGAATCGCACCTAGCACATAATTGCTTGCGTCAGTTGTCAGAATGAATTGATGGTCATTATCAAATTTGGGCAATTGCAAAATTGGAGGTGACGTTAAAGCATCTTTTAATGTTTGAAAAGCTTTTTGATGTTCCTCAGTCCAAATAAATTCAGTATCTTTTCTTAACAAAGGAAAAGAGGTTTCACGATTTTCACAAGATCTTTCACAAATTTTTTAAACCATTGTACTAGACCAAGAAATTTTTGCAAAGCTTTCACCGTTTTTGGGAATGGAAAATTGACTAAATCAGCGATTTTGGATAAGTCAAGAGCAATAGCTAGCAAACTTATGTGATGGCCCAAAAATTGGACTTCCGCATGTGCTAAATAGAATTTCTCTGGTTTAACCCTTAAGTTTGCATTCCGTAATGCGCGAAAGACATTTTCTAGATCTTTAAGATGTTTGGAAAACGTATGCAAGAACACAATTATGTTGTCAATATATACGAGGCGTGTTTTCTAATTTAAAAATGCGAGAACAAGCTTTATGAGATGCTGAAAATCGGCGGGGGCATTTTTTAAACCAAAATGTAACACTTAAAATTTGTAGTGACCTATGGGACAGATAAAAGCAGTTTTTTCACGCGATTTTTTGTCAAGGGGGATCTGCCAATACCCAGATTTTAAGTCTAGCGTACTAAAGTAGGCTGCAGACCCAAAGGGCATCAAAATAGTCATCAATTTGGGGAAGGGGGTAAATTAGAGTGTTTGTCACATCATTTAATTGGCAATAATCCACAACTGAGCGGAGGGAACCATCTTTTTCCCATTTAAAAACAAGGGGCTGGCCCAGGGGCTTGTCGTTGGTCTTATGACTTTTTCCGCGAGCATATTGTTAATTACTCCTTGCATAGCTTGTCCATGCATGTGTTTGACGCGGTAAGTTTTGCCTACGCACAGGGGATTATCCCCTGTGTCAATATGTTGTTTAACAAGTGGAGTACGACCAAGTGGTTCGCCTTTTATTGCGAATGTCGAATTAAATTTTTGACACAGATCGCGAATTTGCTGTTGTTCTTTAGAATTAACAATGCAACCTTTGCAGAGCCTTATTTATTGAAGAAAAGAGCTTGGTTGACCTATCGCCTGAAACAGCGATATGGGACACTACATCAACATCAGGCGTTAGCGAGCCAATTAATTCTCTTGTGTCGACTTGAATGGGTGATTTAGAGATGTTACATAATCGCAAAGGAAAAACTGAAAGCGAAGTATCGACAATAGCGGGGGTGACAAAAAGTAAACTTTTGGCGCATAAAATTGGGATCAGGCTCAAAAAGTGCAACATTGGCATCGTATGAACCATGGCTAATATAAGCTAGTGTTATAAGCTCATGGCGCGGCTTGATGGTGATTGGTTCCAGAATCGAAACGTGCACGCAGATAGGACATGCAATTTTTGCATTAGGATTGGTTCGAAAATGCAATTTTTCATTAGGCAATAAAAGATCTAATTTTATGCTGTTTATAAACATGCAATGTTCGATGTGGTTTACCCAAAGCAATGCAGAACAGCAAAAATCGAAACCAAGAAGCAGGTCTCCAGGCAATTTATCAATGATAGAAACCAATGTAGAGGTAGTATGATTGGCGATAGTTATAGCCATATTAAATTTAAAACGAACAATTGCTGTCATGTCACATACACCATGCACTATGTTAGACGTTTGTTTTGGAGGTAATTTGAAAGCTAGCCTTAAAAATGCTGCAGTAGTCATCATTATGACTTGCGAGCTTGTATCAATTAGTGCCAGGATTTTTACGCCATGAATTTCAGCCAAAATGGTGGGTAAATTAGTACCTGCATGACTGACTATCCAATTTCGGAAACCTGATTTAGGGTGATGGATGATGCCATTTTTTTCATAAACTGCTAATCTTCACTGCAATCTATCATATTCTTCCAAAAATGCTTTAGATGCAAAATTTTCATCACGCTTATTTGCCTCACTTGATTTAGAGGTAACTGTGTTTACATCTTTTTTGGGCAAAATGGGCGGTTGCGGAGGGGGTAAAGCTTTGGCGGGTTGGTAATTCGCTATGTGTGTGACGTTGGTGGATAATTTTGTGGCACAGAACGATAATTTGAATTATAGTAGGTGTTACATTGTTCTGGTAGATATGTCACGTAAGGATTATGCTGACAATGATCCTAAGATTGAGCGTGATTATCATAAGGTTAATTTTGGTAATTTTGGCAATAATTTGGCATATAGTCGTTATAGTTTTGCCCAAAAAGTTGGGCGCGAGCGTCGTGATTCAAAACGTGCGTCAGAATTATGTGACATAGATTGGCGATTTTGGCTTTGGTCATGATATCTAGGCTTAGATGGTTGGCGATTATTATAGTTTGGACGCAACGAAGAGCAATTACGATTATTCCAGGAATGCGCGACTGACTATGATGACGTGCGTATGGAATCATTTCTCTGTTGTTGTTGGTTTTTGTCTGCTTTGCACTGCCTTAGCCTTTTGAAACAATCTTCTTGAACATGGCCGGTATGCTTACAGAATGTGCAATATTTACGCGATGATGATTCCTCATTTTTGGGGCGTGTTGAGCAATGAAATGCTTTACCGCTGCGAGCAATCAGAATCAACATTATTAGAAAAACATACAGATTCTTTCGGAAATGTGCCTCCAGAAGGGGTAGCAATTGTCAAAACGTACGGTGTTGGCGGTTTTTTCGCTGTGAGTAGTTGATTAGCATACCCTGCACATTTAGCATTATGCAAAAGCTCACGCAGAAGCGCTTCGGGCGCATGCTGATATGCTGCCATTGAAAGTTCAGGTAACATGCCGCATTTTAGTTGATGTCTAAGCATTTTGTTAAATTGCTCTGAGTCGACTTCAATGCGGGGTCTGGCGTGTCTTAATTCTTTGTGAAGCGAAAGATAATAAGCTTGGACAGACTCATTAGGCTGTTGCTTATGGTCAAGGAAGTGATCATATAAAGTATCGTGATCAAATGGTCAAAACTCAGTGATCATAGCATCCTTAGTCTTAGTATATGACTATGCACTTCTTCAGATAGCTCTTCATACAAATTTAAGGCGTAGTCGTCGAAAAATGATGAAACGAACTCAGCCCTGTCTTTTTTATCGATTTTGTACATTTTTGCCAGTCTTTCAAATTCATTGAAAAATTTTCAAATATCAATTTTTCCCCTTGAAAAGATTTCCTAGCTGCAACTGCTATATGCATTTGCTGTATAAACGGACCATAATTGATAGCTTCAGCAACGGATGATTTATCATGAGAGGATGATGATGAATCTGAGTCGTGATGCAAGCAACGCGAACTATGATTGTGATGGGGGCAATGCGAACTATGATTGCGACGTGAGTAATGCGAATATTCAGGCTGCAAAGTGCCTGTGTCCTCATCTGAAAATGTGACGCGACGCTGATTTGGTACTGGCGCGATTACGTTATCCCTTATAGGCATAGACTCGTCATTAGGATGTGCTAAATTGCCTTGTGCAGAAAAATTATCACTCCTCTGATGCGACGTGAGCTGCAGGGGCGTGCTTTCAGCATTAGGAGGGAAATAATGCAAGGGCGGCGGATTTAAAGAAGCTTGTGGCGTATTATTTACAGCATTAGGCACAAATTCAGGTGCTACCTGATTTAAAGAACGCTGCAAAAATTGTGAAAGATTAGGCGCGTTTTCAACAATTTGCTGATTTAAAGCTTGCTGTGTAGGATGCACATAATTAGGTAAATTATCCGCAAAAATAGGGTTTTGCGCATGCTGTTCACGAATATGCGAAGACCTAAAATCAACAGCCGTGCGCTCACTTATAGGTATAATAGGCAAAGTTGTCCTTTCGGACGCGAGTGTAACCTTAGGCTTAGGATTATTAATTGGAGGCCAAATGATCGGGTGATGGATTATCAAACTCGCTTTTATTATTTACCGCTTGTTTGACGCGGCCGTGGTCGGTAACTCGATAGGGATGTGATTAATTACATTTTTGTCATTATTCGATCGCAAAAGCTGGTTAGTTTCAGGGCGACCAGAAAGCAAAGCTGTATGCCATAGGTTATTAATTTTGTCACAAATTTGGTGCATTTCTTGTGCATGCTGAAAATTTATTTTTTGAATACTTTCAAGAATAGTCGAGAACATTCGATCAGAATTTGTCGAATTAGGGCGATTTTCGTCCTCATTTTGCCTTTCAGAAGCATTACTTTCCATGTCAAAAGTTTGAACGGGTAAAACAGCTTCGTTTTCCGTTTGATTATCATCATTATCCGTGCGCAAGTTATGATCGTTATTAACAATTGTTATGTCAGAAGGTATGTCACCTAGCACATCTGTATGATTTCCGGTTCCTGAAAGGATACTACCAGTAGTATATTCATTATTGGAAGGAATAATAGAGGTATTATTCGCCAAAGTGGTTAACGTTTTATTATCGTTCGCCAAAGAAAAAGTTTGCTCATTTTGCGCTTAACGCATAGAATGAGATTGTGGTGGCACTTTTTTGACCGGGGGAGTGCGTAGAATTTTCTTACCACCCATTTGAAAAATGGAACGTTTAAAATACAAACGTTAGGTGAAAGAAAACTTTTTCACCAAAAATCGGCTATCTTTAAATTCGAAAAAAAAATTTTTGAATGTGACCCCTCTAGGTATGGGATTTTCAAAATGTACCTCTATATGCCAAGATAGCAAAAAGTACAAGAGAGGCGAACGAAGATTTATCTATGTGGCGAAAAATATATTATTTAGTCGGTTGAGTATAAAGAAAAATACCAGCGACTTTACCATGAGTACACAAAATCTTTGCCACGAATGCTTAACTTATTTGTGCACTGCCGCAATGCGGAGGATACAATAAAAAATAAGAGCGAATAAATACACATATTTAGAATGCCAAAATAAATATTTTTGGGTAAGATAAATATTTACAATTAATTTAAATGATGACAGACACTGGATCGGTTGTCACAAGCAACCTTAGGGGCGGGATACTCCAATGTAACTTAAGCGGGTTGTCGTGCTATGGAGTTAGCTATATAACCTAACCCGCGATGCTAGGGACTTGCTGATTAAGTACTTGCAGTATGTACGGATACCTAAACCAGCAGCACGCTGCCGGGGAAGATACTGAACACACAACAACTATGAAAACAACAACCCGGGCTTACCTAAGTACCTTGCTATACCTAGCGCTGGTCAGGGTGCTACGGCAATATGCCTTTACTCTACCTCTTGACCCTAAATACCTACTACCTAAAGTCTCCATGGACTTAGCAGGTCCAATACTTATGGAGACTGCAGGAGGGGAATGCAACCGCAGAACCCTACACAGGAGTAATTAGATAGCCCTGGTATTTACCCGAGGTCCTCAGACCTGTTTTGGACCAAAAGAATAATTTTTGCGATAAATACCAAGAAGTTTCGTTTGAGAATACTTAAAGCGAAACGAGTTACAAATTTCGATTTTACTAGCACTCTGAACTGTAAATACAACAACAAAGAGCTCTAGTCCGGGCTGTCATCTTCTATAAAGATTATGTAATAAGTTTTATAGTTTTTCAAATCGAAAAGGATTGAAGAATTTTGATGAAAATATATAACGAAAAAGGTTTTACCCAAACTAATACCAGCGATAGCAAATGTCAAAGGCCGGGCGTTCCAATTCCCACAACTACCGGTGTTATAGTGCAACTCTAGGCAGTTACTTTTCAAGCTTTTATTTACATCAAACAATTAACAGACTGTGGCGCTCACAAGGTCGATGTCGACACGCCAGGAGATAAAAAGGACGCACTAACACTGCTCATGCCGAACAAATAATGGCTGAGGGGGGTTTTACAGTAAGAGAGAAAAAAGAGATGATAATTTTATGACAAGAAATGGCGCTACTTGCTCATGGATTTTTCCGGGTCTCTGCACAGGCTTAAGGTGAACAGCGGTCATGTCACCTTTTTTTGGATGTAAAGAAATAAAAGGGGACTTATTTGGGTTCCACAGACGAATCGCATTAGTCTGTCTCTCGCAACACATCATAGCAAAGTAGGTCCAACCAAAAGACACTGCGTGACTGGATCGCCTCTGCACGTCCAACTGTCGGAATCTATCCAACTGTAAAGTGGTAGGTAAAACTGGCTGGATCGCCAAAGTGGAACTCACAGACCGGATGGTCATACTAGACGCACTAAGGTGCGTTTTGATCGCTAATGTAAACGACTCGTGTAGATGCACTATCTACAAGGTTTAGCCTTTTTTCCATCACTGTTCCATTGAGCAGAGGTGCGCCTCATGTTAAAATTTTTGGTCATATTTGCAGCGATTGTCGATCTCAAATTGGGAAGAGATTCCTCTTCTGCCAAAAATTTCGACCAAAGTTGGAGCCTGTTTTGACCAACGTTTCATATATGGTCAGAGGTGCGCCTTTTTCCAAGTTACATAACAAAGTTGTAGCGTCCAACTCCAACACAACGTTCACCAGCGGTCCAACGTCCAACTAACGATCAATTTGTGTCATCCATTGTCATTTCTGCGCCAATCAATGTTTGGCGCATCCCTATTCAGTTGATCAATTTGACGCACGTCCAGCACTTAGGTAGTAAAAATTAAGCGTCACTGCATAGCAGTATACAAATAAAAAATCGCGGTTTGAGCGGAACTGACTGTTTATCCTTTAACGTATGTCATAGTTTTTTGGGAATGACAGTTATCGGTTGGCATGTGTCCTACTGGTTTGTTAATTTATATCTTAATATATGCAAATTAGACATGTACCATGCCAATTGGTTCATTCAAGGGTGCTGACTTGCAAGTTCGAACCACAACCAATTTCCGGATGAAGTCGTTGGAAAATAAATATGAAATTGTGTGACAAAAAGAGTGATTTATGCATCTTTCTAAATGCTTTTCATTTTTTAGTATGTAGCTGAACATTTTCTTACTGTATTCAACCTTTTTATCTTCCGCGCTCCTATAATTTTTAAATGTATTCGTAAGATATTTTAGAAAAGCTCGTCGAAACGTTTTAGCCTCAACGAGTGAGCGAACATGTTACTCAGTCACGTAATCTGTCAAAATACTTTAATCTAAAACTGTACAAAGGCTGACGTATTTTGGAGTCAACAGTCTTTATCATAAGCGAGTAAAGCCAGAACTATATTAAGTTGCAGAAGCGAATTAAAAACGAGGGCCAAAGTCAACGCCCTAACAAGGCATGAGCTCCTCGAGGCAAGCTAAATTAAGAAAGTAAGTAAAACGTTGAATATAAATGACGAAAGCTCCGATCGAAGACGAGAGAAGTTAGCGAAATAGTTGAGTTAGTAACGCGATCAGAAATCAGAGGCAGTCGGATCGGATCGGAAGCGAGCGAGTAAACTCTTAGCGAACGGAATAATCGGACGTTATAAGAGTTGAACAGTTTTCGGAGCTAAGGAGCGAAATTTAAGCGTTAACAATGGAGACGAGCAAACGACATATGTCTAACCGGTAAATGATTCGCGTTTCGTAAATTATACATTCAAATTAACGTACTTACCTATTTTTGTTCATTTTTTCTCCTAATAAAGCATCAAAACCTAATCGGCTCTTTTCTTTTGTTACCAAGGCGTAACATTTTCTGGCGATCGCGCCTTTTCGTTAACCTGTGATCTGTCGTCACGCAGGCGTAATCAAATCGATCAGAATTTTGCTTATTTCGATAATTTTCATACAAAATATTTCCTCAGAAAATCGTAAAACTGACTAAACGAAAATCAAAGTAAGAAAAAGTAAAGTTAACCGTTTTCGACGAATTTACGGAAATAATTAAGAACGCTGAAAAATCAGTTTTGGTAGATAACGAACATATAAGAAGTATGCCATCAGATAGTGATAAAGAGGAGAATGATCGTTATATAAATCTAACGCGTGCAATTGATCGCATAGATGGAGAAAATTTCAGAAATGAGCACGGACAGACCCCGAGACAGCATACTTGTAAATGAAATGCGACGCATAGGCATTAGATCGAATGGCATTTTACCAATAAGGCAGCCAACATTATTCACAGGAGCTCTGGGGGAATGTTTTGCTGAGTGGCTCGAAAAGTTGGAAAAATTCATGATTATAAATGGAATAAGACCAGAAGACGATGAAATGCGTCAAGCCTTTCTCGAAGCGCATTTATCAGGTTCAGCATCAGCAGTTTTTGATGATATTAAACGTAGAGAAAATCCAACTGATTACGATAGTTTAACAGAATTATTAGCTGGGCGATTTCCCGCTGGCCGCGATAGTGACGTTCACCAACAGCTCTTAATCGAAAGAAAACAGAAGCGTACAGAAAGCATAAATGAGTTCATAACATCACTCAAGAAATTAGCACGAGCCGCATACCCAGATTTAACAGAAGATGCACGTAATCTAATCGTAAAACCAATTTTTCTTAGAGGGATGTTAGCTGAAATCAGAGAAGGAATCAAATATCGTGAATTTACATGCTTAGACGATGCATGGAAAGCAGCTTTATATGTTGAATCACAACTAGAACGTGAAGAACGTGTTTATGCTAAAGATTACTTAAACACAATCTCTAATTCCAACGTAAAAACCGAGCTTGATGCAATAAAATCAGAACTGCGACAGATCAAGCAGTTGATACTTTCTGATCAGAATAATTTGATCGACAGAGAGCGATGTGTTCACTGCAAACGAACGAACCATAGATCAGATTTATGTTGGTTTAGGCCTCAAAGTAAGCCATGCGAGATATGTGGCCGCAGAAATCACGTAACATCAGAATGCAGATCGCCACTTCGAAATGGTGAACAAGTTGACTTTCACATGCAAAAACAGAATCGAATTAGCTCAAATAACACGATAAACAGAGACCCCAGATCGTTCCATTATTCAGGAAATATTCGGCAGAATAGAAAAGTCAGCAAAGACGTGACTAACGAAGATAAATTAGATACCCGTGATGAAGTACCGCCGTTAACTGTGCTAAAGTCGAATACAATGATAAAAGCTAGAAATCAGAGTGTGAATTTAAACAGTCTTATTTTAGCGTCTAAGCGAGAAAAACCTCTAAATGCGACTGATAAAAGCTTCATAAGACCACAGCCAAAAAATCGGAATTCAATTAAAGAATCTTCGCATAAGAAAATGTGTGAAAACCATAAAGCGAGCACTACGTCACAAACGCGTATTAAGCATGTCAAGACGAAGTCCTCACCTGTGGAGCAGCGAGACACCGCAAATTCTCATCGTGCTTTTAGCAAAACTGCTTCATTGGGTACAAATACAGAACCGCAAAACAAAAATGAATACACATCACGAACTATAACTACGATTAAACCAAACGTTAATGCAGAAACCGCTGATGAAACGCGGACAAACCAAGCACGATAACGATCATTTATCTGCTAATGCTCTACATATGCGCGTCTATTTGAATTCAAAATCTCTGCAGCCACGCAGAAAAATTGTAGCGCGTTTTACTCGAAAAGACCCTCAAATATACGTGTTTCAGAAGTACAGAATATGCATGAAATAGCGCTGCAGTGAGCAGATTTGCAGACAAAAACGGCTAACAATAAGTTTATAGTTAGAGCAAGTACGGATTTCGCTAGATCGCCCCATCACTCGAATTTCGTTGAATTTTCGCATAACCCTCTAAAATACAGAAAAACGAAAACCGTACATCTGTTCCGTAAAAAACAGAGTAAACTGACTTCGAGTCATGAATTAATGCAAAAACGTACCCCAACTCAAGATTCGAACTCAAACGAAGCAAAAATCATTTCCAAGTAAAACAGAGGGCACCAATCGAGATGTGCCAGGCACACCTACATCTGTAGGTGCTGCCCACATGCCATGCCGAGCTCCATTAGAGCTCAGCCCACCGGGGCCGACTTTCCCGGGATCAAACCACCTCGATGATCAAATTGGATTGATGACCCACACCCGTCGCCCAAGGGATACAACCTTCATCCATAGCCGCGTCGAACGAGGGCGTTCGACTTTTGAAGGGCCGGCATGTGACAAAAGAGTGATTTATGCATCTTTCTAAATGCTTTTCATTTTTTAGTATGTAGCTGAACATTTTCTTACTGTATTCAACCTTTTTATCTTCCGCGCTCCTATAATTTTTAAATGTATTCGTAAGATATTTTAGAAAAGCTCGTCGAAACGTTTTAGCCTCAACGAGTGAGCGAACATGTTACTCAGTCACGTAATCTGTCAAAATACTTTAATCTAAAACTGTACAAAGGCTGACGTATTTTGGAGTCAACAGTCTTTATCATAAGCGAGTAAAGCCAGAACTATATTAAGTTGCAGAAGCGAATTAAAAACGAGGGCCAAAGTCAACGCCCTAACAAGGCATGAGCTCCTCGAGGCAAGCTAAATTAAGAAAGTAAGTAAAACGTTGAATATAAATGACGAAAGCTCCGATCGAAGACGAGAGAAGTTAGCGAAATAGTTGAGTTAGTAACGCGATCAGAAATCAGAAGCAGTCGGATCGGATCGGAGCGAGCGAGTAAATCTTTAGCGAACGGAATAATCGGACGTTATAAGAGTTGAACAGTTTTTCGGAGCTAAGGAGCGAAATTTAAGCGTTAACAATCGAGACGAGCAAACGACATATGTCTAACCGGTAAATGATTCGCGTTTCGTAAATTATACATTCAAATTAACGTACTTACCTATTTTTTGTTCATTTTTTCTCCTAATAAAGCATCAAAACCTAATCGGCTCTTTTCTTTTGTTACCAAGGCGTAACAATTGTATAGAGTACATGTAATTTAATATGTGTATATACATTACATGTGTAGGCGTTGATGCTTGCGATTCTATATCATTATTGGTCTTTGCTATTAGTCTTTATCTGTTTGAACGAACGCATATGTGAAATGGTCAGGCACGTAGCTGGCCCTCCTATTTGGGGGGCAACGCCAATTTTAGGGGGTTCAAGCCAAAAATAGCACAGAATAACGTGTAAAAGTCCTACTTTTCCAGTTTTTTCTGAATTTTTTTTTGGGGGGGGGGTGTCTGAACTCCCCAGTGCCTCTCCCCCACAGCTATATGCTTGGCATTGGTGCACTGTAAGGTACCAATGCATTTGCTGCTGACAGACGTCATGAGTCATGCTCATCTCATGCGGCTGCATAATTTTTTTAATTTTCTACTGGAATGTGAAATGTTCAAATTGGTAGGAGGGACAATGTCATGTAAAAACATTTTTGTCACAATGACAAATTGACATGCTACTGCATGTATGTAATTTACGTGAAGAATATGCAGGTTCAATAGGCAAAACCAACAGACTTAAACCGTATCATATGAATTTAAAATAAGAACAGTCTGTGTAAAGCGATGATACATCATGAGGCCTTACAGTAATCATATTTTTATATAATTCATATGGCTTACAGTAATATTATTTTTTAGGGCATGATATGAATTCTGTATTTTGCTATAAAAAAACAACCGATTTCTTCACTTTTCGATGAAATCAAGCACAATTTACAATTTAAATTTATAAAAAGTAGAACAACTATAATAGTAGCTGAAAAGTAAAACAATATGACTGTGATAAATTCAGCGCGTTTAGGCTCTTGAAAATGTCGCAAGTGAAATCAGCGTATTTTAAAATATCAAGGAACAGCTTCGCAAGTACTATTATACGCTCAATTATAAGATGACTTAAGCACATGCTGTAGGTAGCCAACGTGTAGTGTGTACACAGTTCACATGAAAGATGGGTGTGCGCCAGGCACTAGTGTTGCCAGGTGTGACCACCGTTTTTTTCCCAGCAATTTGGTTGACAGTATAGACCGAATCCAAAATTTTTTTCCACTTTTTCCGACTTTTTTTCCACGTTTTTTGGGAGGTCTAAGAACGTTTAAAATAGAGGCGCCTGTGTTGAAAAATCAGTGTTTTTTAAGTAGAAAATTTTATGTACACATGCTATAGCGGTGTTTGATGCACTTTTTGTATAAAAATTTCGCGCTCCACAAGAAATATCACGATCAGTATACGTTATTTATGTTTAAACTTGAATTTCTCTTCCTTCAGTAAAGCATTTTTAGCCAATTCTGAAGTCGTTTTTGACAATTAAAACTATAATTTATCAAAGGGCGCGAAGCGCCAGAAAATTTTGAAATTTTAGCTCTCTAAATCATTTTTGCATTTCAAAAACTGTGCAGAAGGTAAGGATTTTCAGTCGTAGTGGAGTTCTACGTCCAGATTATCGATAAAAATGCTGCAATTGGCGCCGCGCGGCTTAAACATCAATAACAAGTAAGAATTAAATCAACTCGGCGCGATGCGCCGAAAAATTTTTGTATTTTCACGAATCTAAAACGCATTTTTGCATTACAAAACCTAACTGAATCCGTGCAGAAGATAAGGATTTTCAATCGTAGTAAAGTTCTAGATCAAATTGTCGATAAAAATGCTACAGTTGACGCGGCGCGGCTGAAATATTAATAACAAAAAAGAATTAAATCAATTCGGCGCGAAGCGCCGAAAAATTTTTGTAGTTTCCCCACCATTTTTGCAGCCGCTTACCCCCCTGAAAATCTTTAACATGGTAGAATTTGCTATAAGGAATTCTACACCTTTTTACAATTTTTGTTCTTCAAAAATCTTTGTACATGTTCAAAGACAGTCCTGAAACGTCTTTGTACATCAGCAAAAATCTTCGCCGAATACAAAAAGACCGTGCTTCTAGATGTGATAATTCGGCCTGAATTTAGTTGATTAATTCAGTTCGGCGCGAAATGCCGAAATTTTTATGAGCTTTTGATGGAATTCACACATAAAACTCGACTGAGAAAGCTAAAACAACTTGTACTACAAAATCAGAAATATTACAAAAATTGTAATATGCGAATTAAATCTTGTAATAAGCAACACTGCGCTTAGAATGGAAAAATGGAAAAATGTCAATTATTCAGAAACTCTAAATTAGCCAAATACACTACTAAAGGTCGAAAAACTATGTTCTACCACACTGAAATCGTTACTGTACCATATTAAAGTATACAAAAATTTATATGTACAAAACGGTGTTTCTTTTGTATTTGCCAAAGATTTTTCCCGATGTACAAAAGACTTTTCAGGACTATCTTTGTACATGTACAAAGATTTTGGGAAGATAAAAACTCCGATATGAAAAATTGTCTGTCCTATATATCTTTAAAACGGCAAAATTTGTATTTAGAATGGAAAAATGTCAAATTTTTAGGCGCTTCGCGCCGTTTTGAGACAATTTCAGTAATTTTTGGCGTTAGAAACCCAGAAATTAGCTAAAATATACAATCAAAAGTCAAAAGACCCTGTTTTACCATACTTAAATCGCTACTGTATTATATTATAGTAACCAAAAATTTGTGTGTACAAAATGTACAAAGACTTTTGGGGACCATCTTTGTACACGCACGAACGGACCGTGTACAAAAAAAACACTGGTACAAAATGAACAAAGACTTTTGGGTACCATCTTTGTTCATGTATATACAAAGGTACATTGTACAAAAAACACTGTCACATACTGATAGTTTGCGAAAATGTGTATGTTTAAAAATATATTTATATAATATAGCTACAAAAATTTGTTAGCTCATACAAAGACCTTTTTGGAGATCTTTGGTACAAGCACAAGAAGCTCGTACAACAAAATAGAGTCGGCTAATAATAGTCCACCACTTAATTTTCTGGTCCTCCAATTTGGGACTTCACCCCTCCCTCAACTCTTGACCTTAGGTAACTATTTGAGACATTTTTAGTTTATCGGATCGGACGCAATTCTGCAGCGTAGTTTACATTCGCCTATAATTAACCTCCGTCCTAATAACTATTACACAAGAAACGCGTTTTGAAGCACGCGATTCCCATTCAATTAAATGTAAAAGTGTTTTTTGTAAAAATAGTTTGTTGAAAACGTACAATTTCCAACTAGAAATAGAAGGTATTAGTCAACTCTAAATCTTTTAGCCATAGCTATGAATGAATGAGTTAAAAGTAGCATTTAGTTTAAATAAGTTAAGTGGAGGAATCGAAAACACGCAGATTTTCCTGAACATTATTTCAGTAAAAGCTCATTTATACACAGAAACAAAGTTATAACAAGGACTAAGTAAGTATGCATATATTCTAATCAGTACAGTTCTCAAAATTAACACTTTATCATTGATTAATAAGTGCCAGTATCACAGCCTGTACAAAATACGAGATTAAACTAAATGTTTTCCTCAGCCCTGGCCATTTTTTGACCTTGCCCCGGCCGGGGCCAGGGATGCTGAAAAATGGCCAGGGATTGCCGGGGCCGGGCCCCGGCCGATCACTAGTTATGTATATACCTAGGTCCTTTATAAACGTTCACCGTGTGCACGTATGTTCGAAATAACTTGTTATTCTTTAATTCATAATAGATTCATCAATCGTCAGCATTAACGCTGTCGCCTTCACTAATGAAGGTTCATATTACCTATGTACCTAGTTACTTACCTATGTACACAAGACAATTTGATCAATTATTGCGACAATTTTGGCAGTCGCCTTCCCTAAACAATGCGTACCTACATACAAACAAATGTATGCATCAGTATACATTAGATTACGGCAGTCATTTTCCCATGCTTTGTGCTTCTATCACTTTACAACTTCATTCCTCAATTTCTTCCCTTCTAAATGCTTTCCATTGATAATTTCTTTTGAATATCTTCCTTTCAACTGCTCATCTTTTGATAAATCCCCATTAATTTAAATTCTGTGACTTCTATCTATTCTAGAATTAAGCCCAAAAAGTGTGCAGAAAGTAAGGATTTTCAATCGTAGTGGAGTTCTAGGATCACATTATTGATAAAAATGTTGCAATTGGCGCCGTGCGGCTCAAACATTAATAACAAGTAAGAATTGAATCAATTCAAAATTTTTGTAGTTTCACCTCTCTAAAACGCATTTTTACATTACAAAAACTAATTGAATCCGTGCAGACGATAAGGATTTTCAATCATAGTAAAGTTCTAAATCAAATTGTCGATAAAAATGCTGCAAATTGACGCGATGCGGCTCAAAAGATTAATAACAAGTAAGAATTAAATCAATTTGGCATGAAGCGCCGAAAAATTTCTGAAGATTTAACTCTCTAAAACGCATTTTTAACATTACAAAAATTTTCCACAAATGCCAACCAAGCCCAAAAATTTTTTCCATTTCTTAAAATTTTGGTTGACAAATAGACCAAAAGTGGAAAAAACAGTGGGTGTGACCTTTTTCCATCAGATTGTCGGTTTTTTAGGTGCGTTGTCGGGTTTTTGATGGGAAGGGGTTTTTGACGGGTTTTATGACGGATTTTGATCGTTTTTGACGGTTTTGATGGATTCTGAACTTGCGCAAGTTATATCATTTATGCATAACAAAATGCTGGAGTAAGTTAAGAATATGGTACTTTCAGGATACCTACTGTGAAATAAACTTCAGAAAAGCGGATTTTTTGCTCAGTACTTAGAATATGTTAAAAGGAAGCGCTGGAAAAAAATATTCATCCGTCTATGATCAATATTACAAAAGCTATGGGTTTCAGTAATCAGCCTCTTCTCGACCTACGAAAGCATCTACTCGACCTAAGTATTTGAAGATTCAAACAGCTGAATGCAGAATCACATGTAGATACTCAATTTACGTCGACCTAAGCATCTATACATCGGCCTAAGCATCTATACACCGACCTAAGCATCTATATATCGACCTAAGCATCTATACATACATCGACCTAAGCATCTATACATTGATCTAAGCATCTATACATTGATCTAAGCATCTATACATCGATCTAAGCATCTATACATCAATCTAAGCATCTATACATTGACCTGAGCAGGAGCGACCTTGACCTAAGCAACTTAAAACACCTTTTCAGATATACTAAGCCTAAGCCTAAGTTATAATAGAAGCAAAAACTTAGATTTTCGTATTTCTTATAAAGTAAAACCAAAAAACATGCAAAAAAATATGAAATTTTTTTCAAGTTTTCAAAATTTCGAACAGCTTTCCGCGTTCCATAATTTCAGCCCATATTATTCATTTCTGACAAATGTGTAAGTCCTTGGATCAAGCCGTTTTATTGTCCCACCCAACACTCAAATCGAGAGTTGCCTTCAACTTTGCAAGTATGGCTCAGATTTTCACCAAATTTTTTCGAGCTTCAATTTATCATGTTCAACCAGTTGGGCAAAAAATTTTGGCATGCCGTATTTGTTTTGCTCCTTTTCTGCCATATTCTTAAGTTTAGCCCAGTGACACAAACAACACGTACAACCATACATTCCCACAGGGGGAGTGAGGGGGTATTATTCCTACCTCAGGGTCCAAGACCCGAATCACTGTCAGATGATTTTGAGCAATCAGACATGTTTTGACAAGGCAAGAAAATGTTTATTGATTAGAAAAATGCACAAAATTTGATAAAACATGAATGCATAATAAAACAGTGACTGAACAAAAGGACATACAGATCACAAAGTGATACAACTAGGTATGCCCCAACAATAAAAATTCTAAAATCAATGTTTAGGAGCTCTTTTTTGAACAAACAAACGTTAGGAGAGGAGAAGCAACAACATGATCAGGTAAGGAGTTCCAAATTTTGAGGTAGCATTGCAAAAAATTGTTGAGGTGAGCATAGTAGGACCTCGTTTTTAGAAGAGGATGATACTGATGCTGCTACAAACCCTTGATTTGAAGATATATCATTGTTTGCGCTAAATTTGTTGTCTTTACCTTCTCGAATGCAGCCGTTGAACGGGTGTTTTCCAGGGTGGTAAAAACCAGGATTTCAAAATTTCATTTTTGGTTTTTGCTTTGGTTTTTGGTGGTTGTTGGCTGTTTTTGATTATTTTGACTAAAATTTTTAGTTGAAAAATGGAAATTTCAACTTTCAAGTGTTAATTACAAGCTTATTGAATGAAGCTAAGGCACAATAGTGTGTTCTGTTTGCATAAAAAACAATTGAGCACAATTTTTTATTCAGAGCACTTAATTCAAACAGTTAGTCAACAAAAACATCTGGAACAACGCAGTCATCATCCAGTCAATCATCAATACAAATACGAAGGAAAAAACAAAAGCATTTATGATGAGATTGAAAACCCTTGATTTTGATGCTTTTCTTCAGGGCTGCAAATAAGCGCATTTCTAATTGGCCTTTACATGTCCTTGTCTATCAAATTTTTGGTCCAGATTTAATATTATTTTGCATTAATAAAAGCGTAATTTATGCACGCAGGTAGTTGTTTGGGTATCATTTGGAATTATTTAATGTATGTATCAAAAATTTTCTCGTGCAATTGAAGAATAATACGCGTGTTTTGATGTCAATTTACTTAAATTATTTGCCCAATTTTCTGTTTGATGACAAATAATCTTTTGATTTGATTTGATTTGAAAAAAGTAGCAAGCAAAAGATATGTTGCTCGGGTCGGACAAAAAGCACATAAATTCTATAACTGTGGCATTGAAAAATACGGCATGATCCCTCCTACGTAGATTGGTAGGTACTTGCAAAACATCAAAATCTTGAAATTCCTAGCCAGTCTGCTGCCGACCATTTTCGGTTCAGTGTGCAATTTGTTATAAAGCAAAAGGAGGAATTTATGAAATATGTACATGGATCATATTTTTTGCAAAAAATTCTTTTTTCACGATATTTTCAAGTTCATTTTATCGCATTTATATACAAATCAATAATTTTTCTCTGAATTTTATCAAAAGTTCTATAAATTTCACAAATAGAGTCTTCAAGTAGTGAAAACAACTCTAGGTAAGTGTCTCCTACATCGTCTGCAAGTAATCAGTGCGAAATAATGCAACTAGATGAAAAGTAATTTCGTTGTCATGGCAATGTATACTTGGTATTGGTCTTTTTAGGTTACAGTGGTTTCTTTCAGCTTACTATTGAACTTTTTTGGCAGTTTTTGGGTGATTCACATTTTTGTGAAAAATAAATATCAGGCATCATGTAAGGTGCTATGAGGCACATTTTTGCCAAGTTTTGTAAAAATTGGCGCTGGCTTTTTTAGGTTACAACTGGTTTTTTTTAGATTTGACTTCGAAAGTATACTGTAGCTATGTGAATGACAGGACGGACAACTGAATTTTTTTGACATTAGTCTGCAAGGGAGCCTAACGTGAAAACATAAAAGATTCCAGCAAATATGAATATGGGCAGATATACTGACCCTCAAAAATGCTTTAAAAAATCATAAAAATGGGAATATTGAGGAACTTTTTGACAAATTATATCTCAAATTTCTGAATGATCTGGGAAGAGATCAGGGGTCAGTTGTAATCCTTATGGCATAGCTGGTCCGCCAGTATAATATCAGTCATCTCCTTTTTGGCAGGGCGGATTTAGAGGGGGCCGCCCCCTATTGGCCCAAAATAGTGCGCAAAATTGAGGATTTTTGAGCGATTTTTAGCGATTTTTGGGTTAAAACGGCTAATTTTTCCGCCCAAGTCAGGGTTCCCCCCTTAGGGGTACCGCCCATCTTCCTTAGAAAAATCCTGGATGCCTCTTGGTTATGGAAAAAGGGGTGGTTTTTTAAGATTATGAATCGACTGGTTTTTTACAAGAAAAGGTAGGTACAAAAAAATTTTTGTTCGTTCAAAAATTTTTCGGAGATCTTAGGGATGCAGCGGATACCCGCACCCGCTATTACCCGCTTCTTTTTTGGTACCCGCACCCACACCCGCTTCCGAAATTTTGCTACCCACACCCGCACCCGCTAAAAATATTATGATAAAACAGCGGGTGGTGGATAATAATAATTAGAATTTACAAAAAGACAAAACGATTCTGAGGCAGTGGCACGTTAATGAAAAAAACCAAAATGTATAACAGTGTGTTCTAACGTACCAGTACAAATTGGAAAAGCGAACAAGTACTTGTAATGAGCCATGTTTTTAGGTACCCTCTGGACTGCAGATACATGTTCAAGCTCTCTTATGGTTAATTCCAATTATGCGAATTATGCTTTTAAAAAAAGAAGGGTCTAGCTGCCAGTCTTTACATGCATCAGTTCAACCACTCTAGCGTGAGTAGAGATATTATGCAGCAATGTATTGTACATTGCTTTTTTAGGACGAAGTAGGACGTTTTGGCACTGCCGTTTTCAACGCCATACTCGTTGTAATATTATTAATTATTTACATTTAATTCATGATTAAAGTATAATACAGATTCTGAAAGCTCATTCAATTCTCTACGTGATGGTACAAATTACTTATAGAATATCTTTGAATTTAATGAGATAATTAAACGCATCTAAAAATACACTGGATTTTCTACAGTTTTTCAGTCGTACACAAATGAATACTCGTCAATTCTGAATATATAATTTACTTAAAAATTGCTTCAAAATTAATTTAGTTAGAATATTTTTTAAGTTGCTGGCGCGGAAACGTCGTAGACCCTTTTTAAGAAGAGAATGACAACAACAAGTGTCTAAACATTGTATTCTGCAAAGTGCAAATATATTACTCATATTGGTCAATGGTTTGATCATTGACAATTTACTTATCTTTAGTTTGCAAATTCAATTCATTGAGAGAGTAGTCTGCAAAGGAAAAGACAATCAGCTTGAAGATTAATATTAATTTTGCACACAGTAAATAACTGCATTAAGCGGACAAAAAAATGGAGCATTTTTAGCCCTATTTATATTATGCTATATCTCACTGCTAAACCCGCCACCCGTACCCGCTATTTTTAAGGTGCGACACCCGCACCCGCTCAAGCAAAATTTTGGTACCCGCACCCGCTATTCCAAAAAATGTGCGCCCGCTGCATCCCTTGTATATATATATATATATATATATATATATATATATATATATATATATATATATATATATATATATATATATATATATATATACATGTACATACATAGAGTCTCGTACAAAAAAAACGGTATTTCACTCTTTTTTGCACAGGCAGTTTAACAAGATTCCGTGCTTTTGTGATGCATATTTCCTAGGGCAACGTATATACTGTAGCAAAAATCCTGGATTTTACCCCTCTCTAACCTCAAATAACGATTTTATACCTCTGGTCAACCTGAACTGGTGACAAGAAAAATATCCATTGTCCCACCTTTGATCACACTGATCAGTGTTGGGTAGATTTCAAATACTTTTTAATATGTGGCCCAAAAGGCTTTCATTGTTTTCCGAAATATTGTCATATTTAGCTGTTAACATATATAAAAACCGGTGAAAGTGGTAAGCATTGAAAAGTAGTACAAAGCTTTTCAACTCCAGAACCTGGTTTTATTTCTATTTCTTAAGAAATGTGCGATATTGAGACAACATTGGTACTCAGATCAGTGAACTCTCGAAATCCGAAATTCAGCTTTTATTGTCATCCTTATATTGTCCTCATTCAAATATCGTCATTTACCAACCAGTGAACGCTTGAATTTATTGTAGTATCAGTTATATATACATAAGTACGACAATGATCTCTTAGCACAAGCTTGACAATATAAATCGGGTCATTTGTTCATCATTTGTCCTTTTTACGAACTCCCCGTATGTATATATGCAGGGTGTTTCAAAAAACGGTACCGCACTCAAAAAGGTATATTGTAGCGTGTACGTAAAACTAGCAATTGAAATTCTGCAAGAGTGTAGTCCAATACCTGGTTGCTTGTTTGTTAAAATTTTATGTTACATGAAAGATTTATCCTATATTCATGGCTTTTCTCCTAAGCCTGTATGGTCCGAGTTTTGTTGCAAAAAAAATTTGAAGATTTTCGGCATAATGGGGATATCTAACAACGCGTATCAAAACGTGAACAAAAATTCATGTACAAAATGCAGATGATCACATTGTACACTTAGAATGGTAAATTTTCAGGCCTAGAAGCGCCTGCCAGTAAAAAATTATGACTTCGTTGGATCAGTTTTGCTACCCTTTAAAACTGACTGTCAAACTTGATATAGGCCATTGTGAGTACCACTTACTTTTACATTCCAGCAGAAATTTTCCAAGGTATAAAATTAAGTTTTGTGTGCTAAATTTTAATGTTTATTGCTCTCAACGCTGAAAATTTCAGCAGTCTACGCGCATTAGTTACTGAATTATCAGCGACCATCACTGTTTCAGCAAAAATTTTGAAAAAGTTTTTGCGCCAAAACTCGAACCATATAGGCAGTGCTGGCCATGAAACTTTACGCTTTAAGATGCTTCTAATAATCTTTAAGGCGAGCACTGCCGTAGCCGTTCTGGTCTAAGATGATCTAGAAAAATGGTCGCTTTAGAAGCGCTAGAATGACACTAGATATTCTAGCACATCTCAGTATGCTGCACGCAGCATTCTATTTTAGCTATGGCGCAATGGATTGACTCTATTGTTGCTTGACCGAGATCACGCCCGCTCTGTATTCCGTTACCTTCTTCCTGCGTTATCTCGGTCAAGCAACAATAGAGTCAATCCATCGTGCCATAGCTAAAAATAGAATGCTGCGTGCAGCATACTGAGATGTGCTAGGAATATCTAGTGTCATTCTAGCGCTTTCTAAAGCGACCATTTTTCTAGGTCATCTTAGACCAGAACGGCCGACCGGCAGTGCTCGCCTTAAGATTATTAGGAGCATCTTAAAGCGTAAAGTTTCATGGCCAGCACTGTAGCTTGTAGGAGAAATGTCGTAGATTTGGCAGAAACCTTTCCCAAGTCGTGAAATTTTTGCGTAACTAGCAAGCGAACATAATAATAAACACTCACCAAGTTTTAACTGCTAATTTTTTGCGTACGCTAGAGTACACCGTTTTTAGTGTGGTACCGTTTTTTGGAAACATTCTGTACATGGTATACATTACGTTTACACTTGTTACTGTTTCCGGATTTTTCCCATTTTCTAATTTCCTATTCCATTTCGTTCTTTAAATTTTACTTTTTCCTATGTTGTTCTGTCAGAGCGAAAACATCAGCTATTCTGTCATATAAGGTCGAAAATTTATTCTCAATCTGAATTATGGCACAAGATGGAAGAGGAGAGTGCGAATCATGTACCTGCACAGTTGTGGAAGGAAGATCAACATCAGAAAATGAGCCAGTTAGCAGCGACTTTATCTTCTAGTGATGGCTTATCGATTTGAATTGGATTATTTGATGAATCAATAAATTTTCTGATTATCATTAAAGGGTGACAAACCCTAAGGGGGCGAAAAATACTATTTTTTGAATTTCTCATCTGACTATGCATTGGCGTCGGAAAATCTCAAAGAATTGAGAAGTTTCGGGAATGGGATAGTGGTTTCTGTAATTCATTCTTTACCTTCTTTTCTTTTATTATTTACATTATTTATTCTTTATATTTTTTACTTTTATTCAAACTCTATATTAGTAATATGTACCAGAAGAACGACAAGTTAAAAACGTTCATCAAAATATTTCAAAAATTAGATCTTTGACAAAAACATTAAAAAACATTGATGAAAATGTAGAACAGCAATAAAAAATATAAAAATTAATACAAATATTTAAACATAGAAATTTCACACCCAATATGGTGGTTAATCTCCTGTCCACACATGGGCATGGGGTGAGAGATGCGAATAACCCCTATCTCGGGTTTTGGAAAACCAGGTAATGTCAGGCGATTTTGAGAATACGAAAGGTGTTCAAGAGAATCTGTGAGCCTTCTGCGGAAAAAGCAAAAATGTTGCCTGAAAACGGTAAAAATATTTGAAATTTCGACTCTTCGCTCCATATTGATCATTTTTTTCATTTTTTCATTATAAGAAACCCATGTTTTGGCTAAACTTAACTAATCAGGGTCGGGAAACTCAGTTTAGTGCAAAAACGGCTACTGTACCACATTATAGTATCTAAAATTTACATGTATAGAACGTAAATTGACTTTTGAGGACCGTCTTTGCACTATGTACAAAGAGGCTTTGTACGCAAAACAATGATATAGGATAGAAATGTACTCGTAATGATTTTTGGCCATCGATCTTTACTATTGCCCGAATTTTTCGAACCATACCTGTTTCTTACGTTATTTTCTTCCTCGGCGGCCCGGAAGCCAGGCTTTTCTCTAAATGCACAGAAAATATCTACGTCTCTCTGTCTAAGTTAAATGAAGTCAGAGAAATTTAACCAGATCTGGCTCATCATTGCACAAAATTAAATAGTAAAATTTTTGCGCCAAAAATCATTGTGCTAACAATAGGCGAAAATAACGACGAAAAACGCTACTCTGCTCGTGAATAGCGAGTTTTCGGACCTATTTTTGCCTGTTTTAGGTAAAAAGCTGGGTCACCTCTTATAAAATTTTAGATTAGCACTAGTAGGTCGCATTCTTAATATTATAATATAATATTTTGGCTCCAGCTTCTAGTTTAATTCTCCTTCTGACTTTTCGTGGCCATACGTGATCATGGGGCGGGAGGGTTTCACTCCAGTCCCCCAGCAAAAGTTTAACCCCCTCCCCCGAAAAACTTTTTTCACCCCCCAAAATTGGCGCTTTTTTCGGAAGTTTCCAAAATTTTCTAAAAATTTGCAGAAAAAATGCCTTTTTAAACGTTTTTAGCTATCTATTTGCTTGAAAGTGCCGATTTTTTGCGCTTCGCGCCATTATACTCATGTTTTGACTAGATTTTGTTCTTTGTAATCCTAGTTTTTGATTTTTTTGAAATTTTTCAATGTTTTTATGCTCTAGAAAGATATAGCATCGTCAGAAACGTTGAAAAACGATATTTTTGACGCGTACCTACCATTTTTGGACCGAAAAAGGCACCTTTCGATTACTTCCCAGAATTCCCATGCTTTGCATGTATGATCTCGATCGCTTCCTAATTTGTATTTTTCTCAAGAAATTCAAGTGTATGTCGAGCTTTTTGAACATGTTTAAACTATCGCTATTTTGGAAATATAAATTTTCGTTTAAAGTGTAAAAATTCGGTTTCCCGTACAATCTATTTGTTAAACTTTGACCCCGAAAACTTCAATTTTCCAAAATTTCCGACTTAAGCCTAATTTTGTAATGCCTAGGCCGAAGGATTGCGCTTGAGACTCGAACCTCCGGCCGAACGCCGCGTCGTTTCTTGGACGGCCGAAACGATCGATAACGAACATTTGAATAAGAAAAAGTCCAAATGTAGAGTTATTATTTTCTGTTGTTACATAAAATCGATAAATTTGCAATTTTTTATAACCTGGAATAGAATTTATAGTTTATGATTTAATTTTATAATTAAATTTATTTAATGCGTAGCAGAGAATTTCGCGCTCAAATATTCGGCAATCAAATTTATGATTAGGTTCATGGTTAAACAGTGGCGGATCTAGGATTTTCCTAAGGGGGGCGGTACCCCTAAGGGGGGCGGAACCCTGAATCGGGCGGAAAAATTAGCCGTTTTAACCCGAAAATCGTTAAAAATCGCTCAAAAATGCTTAATTTTGCGCACTATTTTGGGCCAATCGGGGGCGGCCGCCCCCCCCCTAAATCCGCTCCTGTGGTTAAATATCTGACAGTTTTGTGTGTGATGGGTGACTTTGGGGTGTTTAGTGGTTCGCATCAGATATGTTATTTAAGCCCCCCCCCCAGAAATTCTTTCGGCTCTCCAAAGAATTCACGATTTTCCGAAAAATTCATAGAAACACCGCTGTTTCAACGGCGTTTTTAGCCATCTGTTCGCCGAATTGTTTGGAAATTTCGGTCGATCTCTTTATTTTTTGTATCTTTTTATATTTATATTTTATATTATATATTTTTTATATTTATATTTTAAATTTATTATATATTTTTATAAGTCTTTTTACCGCCTAAATTGACTTTTCGGGTCAATTCATTGTGTTTGCGAGAAAGCTGTGAATTTTCGTCTGTTCTTCTTATTTTTTGCAAAAGCTTAGTTTCGTATTTCCGAGTTTCTGGACTCTGCCTGGGCAGCGACCAAATTCTGGGGGTCTGGGTGTTGCAAAACTGGTAAAAATCCCAAAAAGTGAAAAAAAATTCAATCCAGGGAGTGTATCGATTTTTTGGGTAGCTTCACCGGATTCTGGGGAGTACTAATCCCCAACGCCCCCCACGCGCTCATAGTGTGATCTGGAACCCCTCCTCTAGAATCGAAAGGCTTCCTACATTTATATTATTAAAATTTTATTTATCGAACATTTATTTCCCTTTTCGAGATTTTTCGATATTCATTGATAGAGCTTGGTTGGAAAAAATCAGAAAATGGCGTTTTTGACCATTTTCCATTAATTTCTTGGTTTTTCGCCTCTTAATTTTTGAACCCCCCGCCAAGCATCCGCTCGAATTTAGGTGCTATGCAACGTGTGAATACCATACCTGGGTAGGGGTATGCACCCTACCCCCCCCCCACAGAAACCTTAATACCCCCCAGAATTCAAGTTTTGAATTTTTTTGTTTTTTTCGCAATTTTTTGATGCCAATGAAAAATATAGCTCGATCAGAAACGTTGAAAATTGGTGTTTTTTCGCCATACCACCATTTTTAGGCCATTTTTTGGCCTTTGAAAAATTTTGCACTCCCCCTGAACTTTGGTGGCGCCCACCTATGGGATTACTGTCAGACGTGCAAAGCATGGGAATTCGGGAGATGAACTCTTAAAGTGCTTTTTTAGGCCCTAAATCGATTGATACGCGTCAAAAACTTCATTTTTTGCCTTTTCTGACGATTCTCTATCTTTCAAAACGTAAAAGTATGAAAAAATTTTCCAAAAAAAAAACCAAAAATTTTAAATAATTTTGAACAAAATTGGTCAAAAGCCGAAATTTTGATACTTTCGAGCAAGGATATAGCTAAAACGCTTAAAGCAGTAACTTTTGTATACAGTTTTAGGACGGTGCGAATTTTGGGGGAGGGGGATTTTTCGTAGGGTAAAATATTTTCTTTGGGTGAAACCCTCTTACCCTCCAACCAGGCCCCTATCCAGTATTCGGTCAACGAAGGAGGGCCCAACATAAATTGGTCCATAATCTCGGAAAATTCGTGAAAATAGCTCGCAAAAACTGCATTTTTTGGGCGTTTTTCGATATGCTCTATCCACTGAGATAGTAAAATTCAAACTTTTTCGAAAAAAAATTCTTCCTCTTAAAAAGCTATAAAAAGTGTCATTTTTGATTGCGCTCGGGTCAAAATTGTGTAATATACTTCGCACTCGGCGCGAAGCGCCGAAAATTTGAATATTTTACGACGCCCTGCCTCAAACCCTTCCCTCCGCCTATATTTATGTGTGAGGTGAGCAAGCACCGAAATTCTGGTGGAAGGGGTGCTAGATTTTTCAAAGATCCAAAAATGGTCCGAAAAAATGGTGGTATGGCGAAAAAATACCATTTTTTCAATGCTTATCATCGAGCACTATCCGTTGGCATCAAAAAATATTGCAAAAAAAACAAAAAAAAATCAAAAATTGAATTTTTGGACAAATTTAGGTTTCTGGGGGTGCATACCACACATGGTCGTGGGGTTCGGGGGTATGCACCCCCAGAAGTTGAAATACCACCCCCCCTCCAGAAATCAAAATACCCCCCCAGAATTCAAATTTTGAAATTTTTTTCTGCTTTTTTTAGCAATTTTTTGATGCCATTGGATAGTGTTCGATGAATGAGAAACGTCGAAAAATGGTGTTTTTTTCCATACGACCACTTTTAAGACCATTTTTTGACCTTTGGAAATTTTTTCACCCCCCCCAAATTTCGGTGCTGCCCACCTATGGCTCATATCCCTCAAAGCTTCCCTCCCTCGCCCATGTATGGTGATTACTATCCGTGCAAAAATTTGGTGAATGCTTTGTAGTATTATAAATAAACGAATCTTAATTCTTAACCTCATATGATGTATTTTTCAACGTTATTTTCAATTGTCAATTTAATAGTGTATAATCCGACGGCCTTGATTTTTTCAATTCATTTAAATAATAGGATATCTTAAGGATCTGTTGATAGGAGTAGACGCCGTAGGTGGGCGGCAACCAAAGTTCTATGGGAATGCAAGATTTTTCAAAGGTCAAAAAATGGCCTTAAAAATGGTGGTATGGTGAAAAAACCATTTTCTTACGTTTCTCATCAAGCACTATCCATTGGCATCAAAAACTGCGAAAAAAAATTTCAAAAATTGAATTCAGGGCGTATTTTTTCTCTGGGGTGCAAACATTACTCGCCATGAATGTTTACGCTTTAATAAGCTTCTAGAGCTTGTTAGGGTTATATCTTTAACACGTCGGTCCTATTTCCGCCCACGCACGACCGACGTGTTAAACATATAAGCCTTAACAAGCCCTATCATCCTATGGAGCATATTAAAACGGAAACATTCATGGCGAGCACTATACCCTCCAAGCTCCCCCTCCCCCACGCCCAGGTATGATAGACATGCAACAGCCAGAATTTTGGAACTTGGACTTGGCCTTCTGAATTTGGGGGGCGAAAATTGTGGGGTCTAATATCTCAATAACTATTGCGGGTAGACAAAAATAGTGGTGTTTTCGAGCTTTCCACAGCGAGATCTACGCGTGAAAAGTTTCACAAAATTTAAATTCATTTAAATTATATTAAAAATTTGAAAATCTATGCCGTATGTAAATAAGTAGGCGCGAAGCGCCCGAAAATTCTTTGCTCATTAGTTCAAAAGTGCGCTAAAATCTATTTAAGCGGTCTTTCTGATGAACTTTAAGAATTTTCCATCATTTCCTTCGGGAGACCCTATGAAAAATGCTCGTACTTCCAAAATTTTGGGGGACGCGTTCCCCCTCCCCACAGCTACAGGCACACATGGGCGTGGGGATCTGGGGGGCTCCGACCCCCCAGAAACCAAAAGACCCCCCCCAGAAATCAAAAGACCCCCCCCCCCCAGAAATCAATTTTTTGAAAATTTTTTTTCGTTTTTTTCGCAATTTTTTGATGCCATTGGATAGTGCTTGGTGAGAAACGTCGAAAAATGGTGTTTTTATTGCCATATCACCATTTTTAAGGCCATTTTTTGACCTTCTGGGGTGTTCTGACCCCCCCCTAGAATTTTTCTTGCTGCCCACGTACGGCTACAGGCCACTGTCGGCAGACGCGCTCAGCATGGAAATTCTAAGGTGAGGGGGGCGTGGGGCTGAAATTTTACAAATGCCTTTTTGGGCGCAGTAATGATAGTTAAGCGTCAAAAACGTGGTTTTTCGGCTTTTTTTGATGACGCTCTATTTTTTTCTAGAGCGTAAATGTATTTTAAGAAAAATTAGAACAAATATTTGAAAAATTCGGGAAAAACTGGACGAAACATAGTCAAAGAATGAGAGTGTATGGCGCCAATTGCCAGAAATTTGACACTTTTGAGCAAACGTATACTTAAAAATGATTAAGGCAGCATTTTTTCTCTGAATTTTTTGGAAAAATCGCGAATTTTGGCGGAGATTAAAAATATCTGGAGGTAGGGGGTTGAAAATCTTTTTGGGGGAGGGGGTCGAAAATACCCGAGCCCCCTTCCTCGAGATTATTCAGTCAATTTTTGGGGAGAGAGCGAGTAAAATGGGCGAAAATCGAACGTTTTTGCCAAATTCGGTGATTTCAAAATTTTCTAATTGTACGGGATTTGGCATGATCGACTTTTAGGCCACACGTGGGCGTGGGCGGGGGAGTTTGGGGGTATGCACACCCAGAAGCTTATATACTCCCCCCCCAGAAATCAAAATACACCCCCCCCCCCCAGAATTCAAAATTTTGAACATTTTTCCTGCTTTTTTAGCGATTTTTTGGATGCCATTGGATAGTGCTCAATGAGAAACGCCGAAAAATGGTGTTTTTCGCCATACGACCACTTTTAAGACCATTTTTTAACCTTTTGAAAATTTTTCCACCTCCCCCTCCCCCCCGCAGAATTTCAGTGCTGCCCACCTATGCTTTAGGCCCATCTCCCTCTTACACGTAGGATAGGAGCCACGCTTTTCACTGCCGTGCGCTTACATATAAAGTTGATGTACGAGTAGAATCCCCCAACCAAAGATGTTTGTCCTCTTCCTAAAGGAGAGGGGGTGTTCTGATCCCTAGAACATGCATGGGTTGGGTAGCGACCGAATTCTGGGTGTCCGTTGGCAAAATTTTCAAAAACAGCACCAACAATTCCATTCTGGGGGTCTATCAGTCTTGGGGGTTCTTATGGATTTTGGGGGGGTCCGGGTCTTCCCCCCTCTTACGCCCTTTGTGTGCCCAAGACGCCTAGCTCCTATTTGATTATGGTAAGTGAAAAAATGCCAGAACACAGGAAAATTAGATTTCGTGATACAATTTATCCATTTTTTGGATCTCGCGTGAAAATTTAACGTAGTAGGCGGCACCGGAGCACCGGGGGACTGCAAGATTTTTTTTAGAGGTCAAAAAATGGCCTCATATATGGTAAGTGTGCGTAAAAACACCATTTTTCAATGTTTCTCATCGAGCGCTATCCATTGGCATCAAAAAATTGGCGAAACAAAAAACAGAGAAATTTTCAACAATAAAATTCTGGGGGGTGTTCTGGTTTCTGGAGGGTGCATACCCCCTATTCCCCCCTCCCCCCTACGCTCAGCTTTTTATGATAGCAGGTCTTTCATGTTTTCGGGCCAACGTTCTAATTTTCAATTAAAAAAATTAAAAACGGAGTGTCAATATTGCAATAGCTTGATGAAAACGATTAAGAATCTAAGAAATTGTTCAAGATTCGACTGATAGTTTACACCGCATAATAGAACTTCCTGAATTTCGTGTTTACAATTTGTATTTCCTCAGCTTGAGCAGGGATATAGCTTTTTTTTTGTTTTTTCTCTTGTATAGTTTTGTTTTCTCCGTATAATATTTCATTCTAGAATTTTACAAAAATTCGGGTAGTCGTGTGTAAAGTGACCAACTTGCTTCAAAGCGAATGCTTAAAATGTTCTTAGCGTTGTATTTTAAAAATAGCACGAATCTTTAGGCTGGGTTGCATATGTTCCAATCCGGTTGCAGTTTGGTGGTGTAAAGGATGCGTCATGTAGGTACACCTGGTTTAAACGCACGTTGAAGCACTTAAACAGACTTTTCTAGACGTCACTTTAAACACTTATTATTACATTATTAATCGAGTCAGTAAGTGTTACGTTTGTTTATTAACAGCGTATTATTTATTTACCATCGTAATGCTATATTTGTAGGATAATTTTGTTTACACAATATAAATTTTGTTTATTTACATGTTGTTTACTTTACATTTCGATTATTTCTTTGTAGGCTGTTGCGTATATACGAAACCGCGGGCGTGGAACGAATCGTCGAGCGGTTCTTCTAGCGAAGGTGAATGCGATCATTGTCACGGACACGTTGAAAGGAAAAAGAAGAAAAAACAATCGAAAAAGGCCGAAAATTGCGACTCTTCTAACAAAAAGGACCCTCCGCCCACCGAAACCGACAACTAATTCTTGCAATACGAATAATATGATTTACCTATATTTATAAGCGTTAGTTATTATCCTTATTACTGTATTTTGCGAATCAATTAAAACTGTTGCACTAAACTTTTGTATTTTAATACATATGGCGCACTGTAAGTATAGTACGTTTCATTCAAGTGAGGTTTTTGAAAAATTTAAAGTTCTTACAAAAGCGGTTTAAACTTACAGTATAGTTGTGACATTCTACAGTATATCGAGCTATAGTCACGCGCTTTCTATTGCCAAAGCGCATTACTGCATCAACAATTTAACCCACTCTTATAGCCTGATTCAGCTGATAAAATTCAAAAAGAAAACCTCGAAGTTAAATGAAACGGGCTATAGTAGGGGTCTACTGCCTAGCGTACATGAGCGTGAGAGGGTCTGTACCCAGAGTCCGGCAGACCTCCCAAAATCGTTTAACCCGTCGCAATTTCGCCCTAACGGACCCCCGCCCGGCATTTGGCCCCTGCCCATGTTTGGTGCCTATAGTTTGTTGCACTTAAGTTTGGGCATAAATTTAAAAACTGTCGGAAATAATCCGACCGATTGCGATTATATCATTGATTTGATATATAATCATCGTAATCATTCGGCTTACCTTCGAAAAACTTAAAATTTGGTGTGAAACAGACTATAGTATCTTATTAAATTCAGGGGGCGTCCCCCCTCCCCCCCATTGGCCCAAAAATACTTCGCAAAATTAGGGATTTTCGGGCGAGTTTTTAGCGATTTTTGGGTTGAAACGGCTAATTTTTTCGCCTAAGTCATGGTTCCATCCCCCCACCCCCCCCCCTTAGGCAAATCCTGGATCCGCCACTGATTGAATTATGTTTACATTACATCAATAAACCATGTGCATGAATCACGATTTTGGAGTCGGTGTCAATTGGTTACAAAAGCTGTCTCGGGCTGCTAGTGTAAGAGTAGTTCGGCATGGCAGCAACTAATCGAGCATGCGCAGTCTTACTGCGCGAATTAGTATGCCGCCTACAAATCATGGGTAATGCGAACACTTGGGTACCCCCAATACGTGGGCAGCACCAAAATTCTGGGGTGTAAGATTTTTCAAAGGTCGAAAATGGTGATATGGCGAAAAATCATCATTTTCAACGTCTCTCGATAAGCCCTATCCACATTGGCATCAAACAAATTGCGATAAAAGAACAAAAATTTTCAACAATTGGAATTCTGGATGGGTATTTTGGTTGGTGGGGGGAGGGGTATTCTGATTTCCCCGGGGGTGCATTGCATACCCCCCGCCGAGGTTTGGTACCCTTCTACAGCTACAAAGGAACACATTCGGGCAATGCTTCGCTTCTTTTAAAATGACAAATAAATTAGATGCCAGTATTTTTTGTTTTTTCACTCAAAACCAATCATGTACAGCATGGGAGTTCTGGGATGTCAGGTCCAAAATTCTTTAAAGTGCCTCTTTTGGCCAAAAAACGATGGAAAACACTGGGTTTTGACGTTTCAGACAATACTCGTTCTTCCTAGAACATTAAAACGTATGTACAACACATTCGAAAAAATTGAGTCAAGTAAATCAAATATGTATAGTCAAAAAATTTTTGTATAGCGCCGAAAATTTTGAGCCAAAATAAGTTGAAAACGCATAAACGGCATACTATTATCAACTTTTCCGAGAAAAAATGATAATTCTGGGGAGGTTCGCAGTCGTTTTGCAGGGGGTCCGTTGCCATTCTCGGGAGTCAAAAAAACCCTCCCCCCTCCCCCAAGAAAACGTCTGCTTAAACCTTAGCTTGTAATGAGTGTGTAAAGCTTGGACGTAACGTTGAGGTTGTGATGTATGGCGATTTTTTGTGTTCTTTTCTGCAGCGTGTAAAGACAGTGTGAATGTTTGATACGATTTAATGGTATAGAATTGTAGAGAACGTAGCAGTGGAGCTACACCCTTTCTGCTACATCGGTTGCTTTCGTGGTTCGTCAGCGTTTCGTCACCGGCCAATCATGATTTGTATTTTTGCAAACGCCGATTATTCGGTTCAACGCCTTGCAAAGATGTTATAGGGTCAAATGTCGGTATGACAGAAAGCGTGCTTAAACCAACGGTGGTTTATAGTCTGTTTCATTTATCTGAGAGCTTTTTCAGTAAATGTTTCCAGGGCTGCAGTATGTTAAGAAAACTCGGAAGTTTTGCATAGCGCAGTGGTAAAACGTCCGCTTGTTTCGAAGCAAACCCGATTCGATCACAAACCATAGCTTTTTATTCAGCGTACTTACTGTAGTATGTCCCAGTACTGAATCAAATTTATATGGAGTGAAAAGAGCATTAAAAATGAAGGATTCCAGCCACTTGCCCTTATTGAGTTGATCTGCTGATTTACAGTAAATTGTCTGTTTCGCTTACTGTAGCCCTTGAAAAAATTTACTAAAAGCTCTCGATTAAATGAAACAGACTATAAAAATGGTCGATAAAAACACCCGAGATTTCTAACCCTGCTTCTAGCAGGGTTAAATCTCGGAGTTGTCTATCTTATTACATTACTGGCCATACATATTTGGATTCTGCTGAGTTCAAAAATTAATTAGAGCTGTTTCAAACTCAGAGCAAATACGCTATCGGTCGAAACAATTTTTCAAAGCTCGAATTGTTTCGAGCATATTTTACAGAAGGCACATCGATTAGATGCTGATTCAGATTAGGACTTCTAATATTTTGTTTAAACTTATTTTCTTCATTTTACATCTTTACTAACTATTTTTATTACTTTGACTGTTTTTTGGCCATCGAACGGTTTGCATAGCAGTACCTACTTGTTTCATTTTAGCAGCTTAAATCCACATTTACTGCCTTTAATACATGTTCGGCACTGCAGAATACGCGTCAATCCCGGGTTAAAGTAATAAAAAGTCGAGTTATTCTGCTTTCCTCGGTTAGCTTACCCGAGGTCAACCCACCTTCTGTCATACATATTGCGCAAAACGTCAACAAACCGAACCCACAAAAATTCTTCTTTGATGCAACCGCTTTTTTGTTAGCCCCGCCCACTATATTACACAGCATTGTGCGTCCTCACTTAAACGAGTGAGTTACCTATGCGCACAAAGCGCTGTTTGCATGTGCACGCACCGCATGCATCAATGCATGTAGTGTGTGGCGCAAGTAAGCACCCACATTACCTAAATCGATAATATTTTATTTATAACAGCTCTGGGCCTTTTCGGTCTTTTATGGTTAATACAAAATATTTCGTCAATAAGACAGCAAAGTTATGTTTATTCATTTTGGTGTAGCCAAACCAGATTAGAAATCCCTAAACAGCTATAAACAAAATCTGCAATTACCCAAAGTGCAAACAGCTGAAATTTTTGAGATAATTGCGTTGAAAGGCGATTTTAGCACGTTTTTGGCGGTTTTTCTAGTCACTTCTAAAATCGCTCTAGTTCACGTTTTGCGCAATATGACGGGTTAAATTAAACCTAATTTTAAATGTAACCGTGGCTTAGCTAACCCGAGAATTTCCGTTATCCTTAGGTAAAACTAACCCACGTTCTGTCATTCGGGCCTTAGTGTCATTAGTTTGTATTTAAAGTCCGTTCCATTTCATTGAACCCTTTTTCCCCAACTTTTAAATTAAATTGGAATACGCTTATTACTGCAACTCGTCCTATTCCGCACACGGATTCGCTAATCGCCTAGTGTGGTCGGCTCGGTCTGCGCTATTCTGTTCGCTCGGCTCGAGATGATGGCTGAACAACGAGCTGATCTGCGTCCCATCACGCCCTCACTAAAGCCCTATCATTGAATTAAAAGAAGGATTGTGAGATACTGATTTCTGATCGGCTATAGGCACTGATAAGCAGCGTCTAAATTCTGGGGGGCCATGGGAAAAATCACCAAAATAGCACCGAAAATCCGATTCTGGTGGTCTTTCTAATTTCCCGAGAGTCATCCTGATCCCAGGAGGGTCCACCGGAATCTGGGCGTCCAGACTCCCGCGCCCGTGTGCTGCCAGGACGATGGTAGGAAATTTGCCAAATTTTACGTAATCCCAAGTTTGGCATTACGTGCAAAGTTTTGCTCCTGGCTGATTTTCGAATTTTCTGAAAAGTAAGGCGTCAAAAACATGCAGCAAACATCAGGCTAACGTAATTTAACAATTAAGTAGGAATGCTGGATGGTCAAACTCTTCCACATTTTTCGACAAAATTGGGTTTTCTCCATACGGAGTGTGTTGCTTTAGGCAGGATGTTCATTAATCGCTGTTTTGTGGGTCCTTTGATACATAAACTTTTTCTTGATCCTTCGTATACCTGTGTACAGGCCCATATCCAGGATTTTGTTTCGGGGGGAGCGGGGAAGTATTCCCCCTATACTATACATACAAAGTCTGTTTAACGAAACTATCGCGCATGGATTACAATTTTCGACTTAGAATAAATTGACTACAAAAGCTGATTAAACTGAAGCACTAATTATGGTATTGCGCACTCATTTGAAGTTTTACTACGCCAAAAATTATCTTACTGTAGGTGGTTGCCTAGGAACCACTTTGCAGCTACTCGCTTGAATGCTGAAAATTGATTTTGTTGCACAAGGTTCCGTGAGATAGACAGTAGGTTAGTTTATGATTCCCATTTGCTATTTATTATTTCGAAGAAAACTTATTAAATTTATTGATTAAAAATTATTCCAAAATAAGTCAAATATGATAGAAAACGACTCTCTGATGAGAACTCAATGTTGTGTTGGGTTCTTGTCTCTTGTGCTTTTAGAAACCAAAACATCTCATGGTCAATCCACTCGCCGAGAATTAGCTAATAATCATTTAACTTGAAGAATCTCAGTAATTTCTTGGGGAGTAGAATTTGGCCGGAGATCTTAATTAGATCTAGCGCATTTAAGAAGACTTAAGAATCTAGGTGTAGCTGCCTGACTCTACCGATAGACAGGTTCGGGTCAGCAGGCACGTAGCTCCGGGGGAATAGGGAGGTTCCGGGCATCCCCCCAAATTTAGAAAAAAACTGAAAAAAGAACTTTTAAGCGTTATTTTGTGCTATTTTTTGGCCTTTTTGAACCCCACACCCCCAGAATTGGTGTTTATCCCCTCCCAAAAATAGAACGGCCAGCTATGTGCCTGCGGGTCAGATACATATGTAGCTCAGACCGGGTCATTGGCTAAGGCACAGCAGGTTGACCAGCGCTTATAGTCTGTTTCACACTCCTCCGACAAAAAGCTGACTGATTGTGATTATATGCATTGATCTGATACACGTATAATGATCACAACTCTCAGCTTACAGGTCGATAGAAATTCTTAAAATTTATGCACGAAGTTTATGTGAAAAAGACTACAGATAAGCCTAGGTAGGTAATCAATCACTCCTATCATAAGTATTAATTTTATTATTTTAAGTTTATTTTATAACGTGAAAGGATAAAATATTCTAACAAACAGTATTTCTTTTGTTTCTTAAATTTCGCATTATTTGCCGAGGAGGAGTGTAAAAAGAATGTGCGAGTGTAAGGACAGATTTCGGTCGCAGTATTTCTTCTTCTGTCAACCAACAACTCACGAAAAATTTTTTCTAATAAAAAAAGTCAGGACCTAATGGCTACTTCCTGTTTACAGCAGACTTTTTAACACTGAATCACAGAGTTAGTATCAGAAATTTAAGTTTGCAATCTAGTTGTTGGCGTGAAAACAGATTTTGCGTCCGATTTCTCCGCTAAGTCCTCAGGAATAAAATAAAAATAAAGAACGTTGCTACAAGTCGCAGCAAACTGTGTTTAAAAACAATATTGACTTACTTCTGGAGGTGTAAAGTTCGGAATTAGAGGTGTGTGGGAAAAACACGTTCTTTTCCAGTTTATGATTGGCCTATATCTTCAGTAAGATGCAGAACAGAAGTTTTTCACATACAATCGTACTTCAACTAAAAGGTTACAAACTAACTTATACTCACATTCTTTAAAATCAATAAGGAGCAGAGTCACTTTTAGATTTTTAAAGTTTACACCTTGCTGTTGCACGAAAAAACACGCTTTCAATACCGTTTTTTGATTTACCAAATTCCTCGTTTTCAAATAAAGACGCGCAGTCACTAAAAATAAAGTACGTCTCAAACATTACACATCGGGCTATGAGGCGTTGCTTAAAACTCCTGTTTTTTGGCAATTTTGCCATAACGGACCCCCGAGAATTTAGTTGCTGCCTACGTACGCCCCACCCCTTTCACACAAAAATTTCTAGGCCCACGACACACTTCTAAAATCTTATCCCCCTACTTTTGAGTTTCGCGCACCGGTAAGAAATTTGATGTGATGTCAAGATGAGTAGTTTGGCGTGTCTTTATTTGGCATTCGGATCTTGTCAGCAAACTTTTAGAATTTTAGGATTTAAGTCTTTTCTGTTAGTCTTAGAAAATCCGGTGATTCGTTTCGTAACTTAAGCAAAAAATTCTTTACTGACTCTTTTCCAATTCTTTACTGACTTAACTGTATAAAAATAAAAACTTGGTTTCTGCGTGAAGCGTACTCACATTGTTTATTTAGGATAATAGCTTAAATAAATTTAGAAATACCTTATTTCTTTTTATTTACAATTATATACGCTGCGGCTTGTTTAGAAAGTTTTTTATTTACTGACTATTATTTACTATCTCTATTCGCTAAATTAGTTATCGATTCATTACCTTTTAAAACAAATCATTTTTTAAGCTTTTCACGGAAATGGACGGCTTGACGGATATTTAATCGTCCATGAATAATTTTAGTGATCTACGGTTAATTATACACAAATCGAATTTCCGATTTTGTTTATAAAAATTAATTCAATAGCCCTCGACTGTTTGACGGAATCCAAGAAAATCAATCTTATTTCTATGATACAAAATATACAAATAAGTGAGATCAATATCGATCGATTCATTTCACCGATCTGGCCATCTTGCGTAAATCGGACTGAACGAGCGCTGTACTCGCGTCGCGTCTCGTGCACAATAAAACTTTGGAAAGTGTCAATTTTTCAGCCAAAAATCGAACTTGATGCTACGGATCTTAAAAAAAATTGACGTAAAAGTTGGCATATCCTAAGCATCCTGAAAAAAATTGCCAGGAAAGAATAAAAATGACAAAAAAATTTGCCAGAAAATTTTTAAGTACGAAACCAGGGCGTTTGGGAGAGGAGGGGGCGAGGCTAAAGCGAAAAATTTTTGAAAGGTAAGATAATGCGCGGAAGGATGGAAAAATCAGCTGTCTTTGTTGTAAAATCTTCAAATTTTCGGCGCTTCGCACCGGATATGAGGTATTTTCCATCATTTTGATTCAAGCACGACCAAAAAATGACATTTTTTTCAAATCCTTCGGGTAAAACAAAATTTTTTCAGAAGAAAGTTTGAATCTTATTACATTATTAGATAGAAATTGTCGAAAAACGTCGAAAAATGCGGTTTCGCGAGTTGTTTCGACGAATTTCCATAAATACACTAATTATGTTGGGTCCGCCCCTTCCTTGACCGTATTCTGGATACGGGTCTGTATATAGCAACAGGGGGAAACCAAAAAGGCTATATCAATCACGACCTTGGCTAATATGAGCACATGATTTTGTGACCAGCCGTATGAAATAAATTAGTTAAAATGTCTTTTTCTAAAGCATGTAAAAATTAAACAGGGTGCAATAATATTTCTGACCGAAAATATTGTCAAAAAGATTACCAGCGTACCATATATGCACATTGAGTGAGAAGTGAAGGGACCCTCATACATTAGGGAAGCTGGAAAATTCTGAGGGCGGTGAAATCGCCCACAATTGCCAAAAGCAGCCAAACATACTACTAAAATAGAATTCTGGGGTTCTACAGTATAGATAGGCAGCACCAGAATTCTAAAGGAGGATGCAAGATTTTTAGAGGTTAAAAATGGTCTTAAAATGGTGGTATGGCGAAAAACGCAATATTTCAATGTTTCTCATCGAGTGCTATCCACACCTGGGTGTGGGGGCTTAGGGGGTATGCACCCCCAGAAAACAAAATACCCCCCCCTTAGAAATCAAAATACCCACCAGAATTCAATTTTTGAAAATTTTTTTCCTTTTTTTGCAATTTTTTGATGCCAGTGGATAGCGCTTGATGAGAAACGTCGAAAAATAGTGTTTTTATCGCCATACCACCATTTTTCAAGGCCATTTTTTGACCTTTAAAAAATCTTGCACCCTTCTCTCCCAGATTTTTCTTGCTGCCTACGTATGGTGCTATCCATTGGCATCCAAAAATTGCGAAAAAAATTAAAAATTGAATTCTGGAAGTAATCCAGTTTTGGAGGAATAATGGGCCTTGTGCTCGCGTACCCCAACACTCCCCTTGCCTACGTCTGATCTACAGTAATTTGCTGGGAATCAGCTCATTTTCGCATTATTTCATCAATATGTTTACGTCTTAAATTCGCACTTTTTTCAGATTTTTCGGAATAATTTATAAAAAACTAATTGTCCTACGTCAATTGATATCAATAATCTTTAGACTAATTAATTTGATTAATTAATTAGTCGAACTAATTATGTTGATTCCCGTTTGCTCGATCGCCACGTTGACTGCTCGCACTTTTCAAACGACTAATCAAAATAAATTAGTTCTACTCTTCGATTTAATTTTTTTAAAGCAAATGTAACGCGGCTTAAGCCAGATTCGAAAATTTAGCAGAAAATTATAACTAATCAATCTAATTATGTGAATATATAGAAAGATAGCATGTAGTAGTTGGACAAATTGCAGCTGATTTTTTATGGTAAAAATCCACTTCGTGCTATTTGAGCTCAATGCAAGTGAAAAAATGAGAAATCCGTTCTGAAATCAAATTAAATTTTACTTGGATTACACACACGTCGAAATCGATTTATATTGAAGCCTGGCCTGAAATCTCTTCTATTTATATCTCAAAAACTATGTAATAACGTAGTTTTAACGCTATTTTATCAATTGATGCCAGTTTTTTAGGTCATTTTGGCCCAAGAAAGCTCAACTTCTGCCCCCCACCCTAAACCGGCTACCCCAACCCCCCCCCCCCCCGCAATCGGTCTCGTTGTGCATTTATGGTTGCAACTAATTAATTAATTATAAATAAATTAGATCAGTAAAGGCGACAACAATTAGCTAAGTCTTTCCTGTTACAATGTTTTATTTAAGGAGCTTCATCTTTCATAAATGCAGTAAGGAAGCTTATGTAATAATTCGATCTTGTTATATGGAAAAATAAATCGAATCACTTTTTTCATTCTAATATCAATCCTGAAAGTATTATCTATCAATTAATAAATATCTAAATTTATTGATTGTCAAGTGTCTGCTCTACTGCTCCAGTTTGTCTAAAATTCTAAGTCATTGCAACGTAAAGAAATTTTTGTTTAGTACAAGTTTATGTCGTAGTAATGCATAGTAAAGTTCGTAAAAATTTAAGTTTTTCATCTTTCAATAAAATTTATTCAATTTTTTTGCATTTTTTTAATTTTCCAGATTTTTCAGGTTTTAGAGAGAATGAGCATTATTTGAAAAATACAAAAAGGGTCTTTCTGACGTGTATCTACGGCTTAAATGCTAAAAAGCTGCTTTTCAGAAATTTTAGTTATTGGCTGATCCCCAAAGTTCCCATACCGCACTCGTACTATTACCGGCATACCTGGCGTGGAGGGTTTGGGGAGTATGCAACCCACAGGAACCGAAATACCCCCCAGAATTCCATTTTTGAAATTTTTTTTGTTTTTTTCGCAACTTTTGGTTGTCAATGAATGAGTAACGTTGGAAAATTGTGTTGTTCTATCGCCATACAACCATTTTCAAGGCTATTTTTTGACTTTGGAAAAATCTTGCACCCCCAGAATTCTGGTGCCGCCCACTATCTATAATTATCAGTCTTACAAATTGCGCATATTGAGCACGGATAGATTGATCGACAATCTGTACTTCGTCGAATTTCGTGTCGTACTCGTCGGATCGAGTGACCGGCTACTTTGAGGTAATAATTTTCCGTATTCGGCGGCGGCGCCCTGATTTTCGCTGAATTTCGGCGACAGATTTCGATCTCGTAGCGGCAGCGGCAACAGCGACGCCGTTCCGATGATTATTTTGGCTGATATTAAAACGCGCAAATATATTTAAACGTGACCATACATTTTTAGGGGTTGTGGAAGGGTTTAATTGCCCAGAATGGCTACCGACCCCACCTGGGCGTGGAGGCGGGTTGAGAGGGTGTACGCTTCCCCTGAGAAACCAAAATACATCCCCAGAAATCAAAATACCTTCCTCCCCCAGAATTCAATTTTTTGTTTTTTTTTGCAATTTTTTTGATGCCAATAAATAGTGCTTGATGAGAAACGTTATAAAATTGTGTTTTTTGGCCATATTACTATTTTTTAAGGAAATTTTTTGACTTTTGAGAAAATCGTGCACCCCCAGAACTTTGGTGCTGCCCACCTATGGACATAGCTGAAATGACATTAGCTGCAACAAAAAGAAAAGTTTTATGGGAAATATGAGACAAACCAGAGGACGATATGCTCAAAAATTAACAATTTTTTTCAAAGTGATTGAAACTGACAAGAAGCTGCAGAATATGGTCGTTTTTACGCTAGCATTTATAACGGTTTTTGACTTCGTTTTGGTCTGAAAAGGCTCACTCACTTAGACTACCACACGTGGGCTTGGGGGAAGGAAGGTTTGTGTGTATGCACTTCCCAGAGATTTGAATTCTACCCAGAAACCAAAAAACCATTACCCGTCAGGATAGAAGTTTTAGAAATATTTTCTGTCTTTTTCGCATTTTGTTGATGCCAATGGATAGTGCTCGATGAGAAACGTTGGAAAATCATGTTTCTTCGCTATACCACCGTTTTTAAAGACAGTTTTTTAACCTTTGAAAAATCTGCACCCCCTAGAACCCTGGTGCCGCCCACCTATGCTTACTACCCCAGATCAGCCGCTATGTATCTCACTAGCAGAGACGAAAAAAGATCTAATCATTACACAATGACTCCTTAGAATGGAAAAGTGGAAATGTTTTTGAGAAAAAAAGGCGAAAAGAGGCTAGAAAGCGACTACAAAAATAAAAAATTTCCTCTAAGTTGCTTTAAACTCACCTGCGACTGCCGATTAATATATTTTAAATGCTATTTAAACATTTATAACAGCTTTTGGCTCTACTATTTTTCGAAAACACTCGCCATGCTGCGCGCCCATGCTCATCATAGGTGGGCGGCACTAGAATTCTGGGCTTATGTTTCAAAGGTCATAAATAGCTTTAAAAATGGTGGTATGGCGAAAAAGCACTATTTTTCGACGTTTCTCTTTGCGCACTATCCATTGGCATCAAAAAATTGCGAACAAAACAAAAAAATTTCAAAGATTGGATTCTGGGAGTGGGTATTTTGGTTTCTTGAAGGGGTGGGTGTGCATACTGCATACCCCACAACCCCCTTCCACGCCCAGAAGTGATGTTCACCACTCTGTTGACAATCGAATAATCACGAATATCCTGAATGAAGGAACTTTGTGTAATGTCTGGGCATCCCTCCATGAAAATCTGCGAAAGGACGACTAAGCAGAGCAGTTTTAAATCGTTTGCACGTATTTGCATTTTGTCCTTTGAATGCTATGCCATGAAAAAGTGGCTACTTATTCAACCGTGTATATAAAAGACAAAAATAAAGATGAAACTAGCATGCTTCGCTCCTCATTAGCAAATAAGACCGATATTTCTGTGCCAAAATTGTTTAAAAATTCATTCATTAATGTCTTATTCGATATTGCCTTATAATATTATCTTTTTGTTATTTACTCCCTCCAAATTTTACTGCTTTCTCTCTGTCACTCTGCAATATACGTTGCTTGGCACCTCTCACTCACATTTGTGCGCAGGGGTATGCACACTCACGGAGACCGAATTCTCCCCACCAAATCTAAATACCCTCCCAGAATTCAATTTTTTTTAAATTTCTTCGTTTTTGTCGCAATTTTTTGAAGCCAATGAATAGCGCTTGATGGGAAACGTCCAAAAATGGTGTTTTTTGCCATACCACAATTTTTAAGGCCATTTTTCGACCTTTGAAAAATCTTGCACCCCCTCTCAGAATTTTCTTGCTACCCTCGTATGCCACCGACTATATTGGATGGGGAGTCTAGCTGGACATCCCTAGAATTTGAAAAACCCACCAACATCGATAGGCTCCCAGCATTGAATTTTTTATGCTTATTTCAGCAATTTGGCCCCGTCGAACCCCGTCCAGCCGCCTTTAGAATTTAGCCACTGACATAAACTTTACTGACCTCACCTCAGAATGGCTGCGACCGCCCAGAATAGTCCGTTTTACGAAAAAAAAACGTTCTCAGCTAAGTTTCATCATAAAGGTGCTCTTTTTTGACACTCAAATTTTTTCATTTGTTCATTTGTATCATTTTTTAATTGTTCATTTTTTTATTTTCAAATTTTTAATTTTTATCTGTATTTTTTATGATTTTTTTGTTGTTTTTATTTTTACATTCTAATGCAGATTTCCCATTGCTGTGCACGTAGACGGAAAACTGAGGATTTTTCTCAGAAAAATGATGGCGCAATGGAGGCTGAAAATTGATCAAAATTTAGAATTTTCTACAAAAATACTTCAAACTGACTAGAAGCTGTGTAATATCGTAATTTCAAAGATAATTTATTTTTAAAGCTGTGCAGATAGGCTATTGCAATCTTCATGACAGCAGGTAAAGTAACAAAAGACCTACTACTACGCAAAGCGGGAGGGATCAGCTTGCTCGCCTATTTAGAAAAGATATGATTAAAAAAATTTGAAAAATTTATCATTCGAAAACAGGAGGTTATAGATTTACTACAATTTCGCGAATAAGATAGACGCGTGTCAAACATAGGTGGGCAGTAACAAAATTCTGGCGGGTATTTCGAAAGTTAAAAAAGTGATATTAAAAATGGTGATATACCGAAAAAAACATATTTTTAAACGTTTCTCATCGAGCACTATCCATTTGTATCGAAAAATTGCGAAAAAACAAAAAACTTTTGAAAATTAAATTCTGTGGAGGGGTACTTGGCCTTTCGTGGGGGGGGGCATACAGCCCAAACCCTCGCCCCACGCCCACGTGTGGTGTCCGGTGTAGAGTTCCGCCTTACATAACATAAACTCTAGGAGCGCGTATGTAAATACAGCTGGCCGTCTAATTTATAGGACAAAAACTATCTCAGCAATTACTCGAAGTCAAGACCAAATAATAATGATAGTGTTTAATGCGTTTTCCAGCGACTTATACGCGATAGGTGGGCTAGCACCTAAATTCTGGGGTGTGTAAGATTTTTCAAAGGTAAAAAATAGCCTCAAAAATGGTGGTTTGGCGAAAAAACACCATTTCTCAAGGTTTCTCATCGAGCACTATCCATTGGCATCAAAAAATTGCCAAAAAACGAAAAAATTCTCAAAATTTGAATTCTGGGGAGAAGTATTTTGGTTTCTGGAGGGAGGGTATTTTGGTTTCTCGGTGGGTGCATACCCTCAAATCCCCCCACGCCCACGTGTGGTTATACCCATTGAAAAGTTTAGTTTTTTGAATTAAAAAGTTTATCGCGACATCGATTGGAATTTCAAATAACTTTCCGTCGTATTGATCGTCAATTTGACCTTTTATGCCTGTTCAAATGTCTACAAATTATACCTTTATATGAAGCATCCTAAATTTCAAGGCATATTAGCTTAAAAGTGTGATAATTCTTTTCTAGCGGTCTTTTAGGCGCTTCGAGAATTTCCAATTTTTTGATGGAGCACACTTGTTAAAAGAAAGTCGCTTTTTAAACATTTTGGAGGGGAACTTTCCTTCGCCCCCTTCTTTCCCACAGCTACGTGTCTGCCTGTGTTTGATAGCCCTGAAGCAATCTGGCGAATGATAGATGGGTTCAAGGAGGGTGGGACGGGGGGCGGGGGTCCGCCTCCCCCCAATAGCTCAAAATAATTGGCGGAACAAAGAATGGATATAAATATGCAATGACTTTTGGCCGTCAGTGATCATAATTACTCAAATTTAATACCTATTAAAGACATTTATTTACTTTCTTTGCGGCCCGTAAGTCATATTTTCGCTCAGGGAATACACTCTAAAACTACCTCAAGAGCAGAAAGAGCTTTTTCAGGCATAGATTTCTTCTATTTTTAAGCAGGACTTTAAGAATTTTCGACATTACACGCATGCTTCAAAAGCTAGCCATAGAGCTGTTAATCGAAGAAGTTAAATGAATTTAAGGATTTTAATAAACAAAAATTAAAATTTACAATCTAATAAATTTATGTTGCACTGAAACGATTTTAAATAAAGGTAGACAATTAAAAACGCTATTTTTCACGTGGACGGCAAATTTTTGAAGTTGTTTCCAACTGTTTTTGGAACATATGGCACCCCCTTCCGTTTGATACATCATCCTAGATCCGCCACTGTGGTAAACGCTATTATTTTATTAGAGCGTGCATATTAATATATAATAATTTCAGAAATTTCATACGTATTTAAAGATAGGTAAGTTTGTCCTTAAGTTTTTATTTTATTCATTTTCGCGACCTTTTTCGGAAAAGGCTAGTCTATCTATAATTTTCGTGAATTAGTATTTAAGGATTTGTCATTTGGTGCTCAATTGAAAAGAAAACAGTCGAATGTCAGAAGCACTTAATTTGGAAGAAAACGCGTGAATTTTCTTCGTATTCAACGAAGATGTATAATACACCTAAAATATTGTTTGCCTTATATTAATTACTAGTTGAGCTGCCCGGCGTTGCCCGGGCTGAACTTAGGCCTGATAGCTATATGGAATTAATATGTCTCTTGTATTTTTTATTTTCCAAGACTTTTGATGTTTTTGGGATATTTCTAAAAAAAATTGTTGGTACAAACCATATTTTATTTTTTGGATTTTTTTAAATGTCTTTTGTCAACCATTTTTTGATCAAATCCATATTTTTAACGTTACAGAATGGTTTTGAAAATTGTTTAGCCATAATCATATTTTTGATGTTCTGGGGTGTTCTGGAAATTTTTTTAATAAAACCCATATTGTTGATGTTTTGGGATGTTTTGGAAAATTTTTTTCCGTTAAACCATATTTTTGATGTTTTAGGATGTTTTAGGAAATTTTTTTAATCAAACCCATATTTTTGATGTTTTGGGATGTTTTGGAAAATTTTTTCGTCAAACCATATTTTTGATGTTTTAGGATGTTTTGAAAAATTTTTCGGTCGAACCATATTTTTGATGTTTTAAAAATTTTTTGTTTGTTGTAGCAAAGGGTTTCATATATCACGTGATATGTTATAGCTGATGGTATCTCCTATCTTATATCACTGCATGTTATGGCACAGACAGGGTATCTATACCAAACCTATCTTATAGCATTGCCTATCTCGTAGCACAGGGTATCTTATATCCCATACTATCTTATAACATTGCCTATCTTGCAGCTCAGGGTATCTTATATCACTTCCTATCTTATAGCATTGCCTATCTTGTAGCACGGGGTATCTTTTATAACGTTCTATCTTATAGCATTGCCTATCTTGTAGCACGGGGTGTCTTATATCACGTCCTATCTTATAGTATTGCCTATCCTGTAGCACAGAGTATCTTATATCACGTCATATCTTATAGCATTGCTTATCTTGTTGCACATAGTATCTCATACCATGCCTATCTTATAAAATTGCCTATGTTATAGCATCATTTGGTTAAACCCGTATTTTGATGTTTCACAGTGCCGACCAATGCTATAACATATAACAATGTACATAGTGTCGCCAGGCATTCTCCTCTTGGCCGGGGTATCCCTATACAAACAGTATAAACTAATTTTTGAAAAAATAGCAAAAAATCGGCCATCTCCCGAAATCGTGGAGGCTTATAGCACAGGGGCCAAACCCTGCTCCTTCCCTGCCCAGGGCCAATGGGTGCGTTTGTCGAAATTTCAAGATCGCTACGGCTCCTTCCCCCATTGGACCGACCTCGGCCCAAAATATCAGCCCACCAAATTTCATTGGGCCGGAGCCAACCCGGCACAAACATACGAAAATACATACAAACAAACAAACTTTCAAAAATATATAGTAGATTAGATGTTAATTGACACCAAAGCATAATTATTAAGGGTTAGTCAGGTAATTTAGGTTAAAATTTAAATAACCCGATAAAATCAATTTGTACCGCATTAATAATCGAAGTTAGTTAATTAAGTAAGTAATTAATTAATTCTTACTTACAGATCGAATGAATCAAAAAATTTAATAATAGAATATAATATTTATCTTATAAAGAAATCAGTTAGGAGCCAGATTACACGACGGTATGGCTAATTTATAAGCCTTTATTTACACTTGCGTTTATTACGTAAATTTCTAAATTTAAAGAATTATTTAAATTTAAAAAATTATTAAAATTTATATACTCTTGCCCAACGTTGCGCGACGACGACAGAATGCGACTAGAAACGAACGCGCAAACGCCGGCGTTGTTTAGCATGTGGGCGAAAGTGTCCCGGACCGACTCGGTCATCAGACTGTACAAAACGGGATTAATGGCGCAATTAAGGTACGGCAGCAAGTGTAGGACGTTGAAGATGAGACGGAATAATTTCGACGGTTGATTGGTGAAAAAAATGTAGCCGAAAAAGTAACAATCCAATATGGCGACCAACAGATGAAATAGAAAGCTACCACCGTCAATACCATTCGAGTCACCTGTGAAAATATACTTATTTATGAATATAACATTACAAAAATTACACATAATGCCCACGCGTTAGCTTGGGCGTCTAGAATCTAGGAGTCTTCAACACACGTGAGCGTCACACCTGGGCATGATGTGTGGTTCGAGAAAACAAAATACCCCCTCCCAGGAACCAAAATACCCCTCAGAATTCAATTTGAAATTGTTTTTTTTTGTTTTTCTCGCTCTTTTTTGTTGCCAATGGATAGCGCTCGATGAGAAACGTTGAAAAATGGTGTTTTTTGCCATACCACCATTTTTAAGGCTATTTTTTTGACCTTCGAAAAATATTGCATCCCCCCAGAATTTTAGTGCCACCCACCTATGATAACCGTAGGAAACAATGAGGCAAAATGGAGGCCGAAAATAATTAAAATTGTATCCCTGCAAAACTGCTTCAAATTTACGAGAAACAGGCGCGTAGCTGGCCGTCCTGTTTTGAGGTAGACCAACATCATTTTTGGGGCGAATAAGGCCAAAAATAGTACAAAATAACTTTTAAAAAGTCCTATTTTTCCAATTTTTCTAAATTTTGGGGGGTCGGACCCCCCAATCCCCCAGAGCTACGTGCCTGACCAGAAACTGCGTAATAACGTAGTTTTACAGCGATTTTAGAGCTTGCATCAGGTTTTAAGCTCATTTCGGCCCGAAAAAGTTCAGTTTTCGACCCCCCATCCAAATCGGCCATGCTATGCATCTATGCTCTGAACCACAAATGAGTGTGGAGGGCGAGGGTTTAAACCCCTAAAATTCGAAATACCAAATGGATTATAGTAGACCCAAAGAATCTAATTTTCAACATGTTGTGATTTTTGCCAGTTTAGCTTAATAAAGATCTCCCGAAATCGGTTGTTGTCCATATATGTCCTGATCTATCTAGCACGAAAGGCCAGAAATCTGGCGGACACCCAGGATTAAATTTTTTAAATTTTTTGTCCTGTTTTCGCGATTTCATGTACTAGAGCTCGATAAAAACGTCTAAAATGATATTTTTATCCCTATTGATATTTTTTAACTTTAAAAGTTTTAGAACCACATACTCCTAGAATTTTGGTGCTACCTAAGAATCAATCAGGTCGTCAAAAACATAGAATTGATTTTTCCAATATTTCTTTCATCTTTCACGATTTTTAAATGCTAATGAGTAGAGAAGTAACGAAGAATAGAGAGCTATCAATTTTGGCCACATTTTTGACCATTAATTTTTAAAGCCCAGTCCCGTAGAATTTAGGCGCCGCTCATCTTTAACTTTATTGTAATAATATGAATATCAAACAACTTAATATCACGTAGTTATGTAGAACGATGGAACAACTTACAAGAAAGTATCATCATCGAAAAAACACATTTAGTAATTAATATAAATAACAAAAGTAAGGAAACAATATTGATTAAAAAAACTTTAATACAAAATTCACAGGAAGCTAAAAAAATCAAATCTTACTTTTCGTGCAAGTTGTTGGCTAAACTTTTAAAGTTTTTCCGTAAAAAAGATATTCATGGCACAGTTTAATAGAAGATTATATTGAAGTTTCATTGTACTATGTGCATTGTACTAAAATTTCAAACATAAAATCTAAAAAGTCGGAACAATTCAGCAAAATATAATCAAAAGCGCTAAGCGCCGAAAATTAGGCGCTTTTGAGCAAATAGATAGCTAAAAACGCTTAAAAAGCATTTTTTCTACAAATCTTTATGAAATTTTGGGAAACTTTCGAAAAATCGCCAATTCTGGGGAGGAGTGAAAATTTTTCCAAGGGTTAAGAGACCCATTAAAGACCCCTCAATATCATTTATTGAACAGACTGAGTTTAAAGCTATTTTTATGTTGTAAACCATACTTTTTATTTTTCAATGTTTGTTTACACACATTTTTTACACTTTCTTTTGCGTAAGCCATGCTTTTTCCTTCCGCAATATTTGTTTTTACACATTGTTTTGAAAATTCATGTAAATTCACCCTGCGATTCGCTGAATGCTGCCGTATCGTTTATTAGTTTGATTCATGTCGTAAGCCATTCTCTTTCTTTACGCTATACTCGTCTACTCACATTTTTATACGCACTATTATCACGTAGAACGTACTTTTTTCGCAAGATTCGCCTTTACACACATTTTTTGTAAAGTAAGTTTTCTTTACACTAACTTTTTTGTAAGTCGTCGAATGTCGGCGTCCGACGCGCAACGCCCGCCGACTCGCTTTGACCATTTCGACGACGATTTTGCAATAAAAAACGATAATCAAGGCGGCCGGGGCGGCGAAGCAAAAGATGAAACTATAAATGGCGAAAATGTGCTCGGCGGAAAATTCGGATTTCGGCGAATCGTGCCGAAATTTAGTGACGCCGCCGAGACTCGCCGTCATCCTACTGTAATTTCCGACGGCGTCGCCGTACAACGACGACGTATTACTGTAGCTGTAGTTACCGTTATCCGTAAAGCTATTACTGTAGCTGTAATTACCGTAGTCCGTATTACTGTAGCTATCGTTACCGTAGTCCCCGTGCCTGACGATCGCAGCATTGCGGTCGGGCCATGCCACGACGCACATCCGCAAATTGGGTCGTAATTCGACAATCGTACTGTAGACGTAAATAGGGGTCATTAGGGCTGCGGTGAGGAGCCAGCCTAGTAACGAAAGCGACGTGGCCAATCGGGGATTACGGTACTTTTTGCACCAAGCCGTGTGACATAGAGCGACGTATCTGAAAAATGCTTGAGTTTTAAGTAGGGATTTTAAACAATTATTTTGAAATTATAAAATTAATTTGAGCTCTTTTATAATTTTTTATCTTATTGTTTTCTCTATAAAATTCATTTTCGAGAGTGCGTGCTTGATTGTTTGAGTGGTAACAGGGGCGGATTTAGGGTGGCGGGGGCGATAGCCCCATCCCACATCGTCCCGAAATAGTGCGCAAAATTAAGGATTTTTGAGCGATTTTTAGCGATTTTATGCTTAAAACGGCTAATTTTTCCGCCCAAGTTAGGGTTTTACCCCCTCCCCTCCCTTAGAGATACCGCCCCCTTAGTAAAATCCTAGATCCGCCACTGAGTGGTAATGATTGAATATCTCATCACAAGAGTCAACTTTTCTTCTTTTCTCCTCTAAAATTGGACTTTTTAACCCCCTCAAGTGATAATAAATATAATTACGTCATAAATATGACAAAAAGAAGAAAGAAAGAAAGAGATAATAAAAAATTCATAAATAAAATATTAAGTAGTAATGACCTAGGAATAAGTCAATAAATAAGAAGAATAAAGAACAGTAGAAAGGAGTTAGAGAGAAGCGTTTTGTTAGTAAGAAAGAAACAGAAGACGCAAGAAATAGCACCAAAGTACCTGAAGAGATTCATGAGAAATTATATTTTTTACCAGGCAAATGAGTCTGAGTGAAAGGGACCACTTTTAGATCCTTTCAGTCAGCAATGAATAAAAGTGTACTAACTAATAAAATTTAACATTTTGAGCCATTACATACCATATTTGCATAAAAACTTTTTCTCATATACTAGTGGACTCTTTGGCAATTCATTCAAATTTCCATTTCGTGAATTAATTTTTAGATACGTGTACGGGCATTTATGCTCTAGTACATATGTCTCTTTAACACAAGTTCAGTCATAATTCTAAAACTATCCCCAACCAGCCAGAATCGACTAAAATGCAGGGCAGAGTTTCAAGTGAATTGAATTGAAGTCAATTGAAAGAAAATGTCAAATTTTTTTTAAGGATTTTTGCATAACAAATAGAACAAATTATGAGAAAAATTCAGGACAGGCGAAAATTTAGCATGTAAAATTCATGAATTTACACAGATAGTTTATACTGACAATCTTTTCATATAAACTGGTTTTTAAAAACATTGGAACGCATGATATCTTATAAAAAGTATTCCAAATATCGAATGAATAAAGTTAATTGGAAAAACCTTATTCGTCTTTTTCATTGTGCATAATAAATAGAAAATGCATTGAAAAAATTTGACAGTTTGCGTTTATAGCATTGATCTGATTTATAATAATCGCAACCATCGGTTTACTGTCGATGAAAATTCTTAAAATTTATGCGCGGTTTGAAAGAGACTATAAGTTCGAATCCTGATTGCCTTTTTAGCACTCTTTTCCGATCAAATTCAATCTTTGTGCAGTAGGTATCACGAATGAAGACCTACAGAATTGAATTTTTAGCGCTATTTTCGATATTTTGCACCATCGGACCCCAAGAATTTATTTGACGCTCACCTGTGATAGGTAGGTGCCCAAGCCATTGGGGATACGTATACAGAATAGAGATGAAAAAGTATGATAATCCGATAAATTGACGTTTATCTTAATTTTTGATTAATCTTTATAACTTTGTCGAATTTATCGAAAATTTCAAAAGCCATAACTTGTAATCAATTTCTTGAAATTCTTATAATTTTTAACACTCAACGCATAAGACACTTGAAAAATTTCATACTTTTTAATTTTCAATGATTTAAACGCAGGATTACCATACGTGGGAAGCAGCCTAATTAATTCTGGGATTCGATACATACCTGGGCGTAGGGGATGGGGTTTGTATGCACCCCCCAGAAACCGAAATACCCCCAGAAACCAAAACAACCCCAGAATTCAATTTTTGAAATTTTATTGTTTTTTTCGCAATTTTTCGATGCCTCGATGAGAAACGTTGAAAAATGGTGTTTTTTCGTCATACCGCCATTTTTAAAGCCATTTTTTTACCTTGAAAAATCTTGTAACCCCCCTAGAACTTTGGTGCCGCCCACCTATGGTCCGATAGGGCAAAATTGCAAAAAATAGCACCAAAAATTCGATTCCGGAGGTCTATCGATTTTTTTGGATGGGGGTCGGCCAAATTCTGGGGGTTGCAGCCAGCAGTCCAAACCCTCCCCCCACGCCCGTGCGCGAAGATTACCTGTCCACGCTCAGAATCCCGACGAAATAAACGCTGGCAAATTTGGACACCGGTTCGGCGACGAAAAAACTTTACACGACAATAGGCCGAAAACCCAATCGCCATTAATTTGAAACGCGACGACGAATAAGAGGAAAACGACGTAGAATAAGTCGGCCAAACACAAATTGAATATGAAAACGTTTGTGACCGTCCGCAATCGCTTGTACTTGGCCACCACGCACAACACCAGCAAATTCGACAAACCAATTACAAAGAGCAAACAATTGAAAACCGCTATGATCTTACCGCTAAGACGTAATAAAAATGTGATATTGTCTTCCATTTGCTGCGGAATAACGCGAAATTGGCTAAAACACGTGGAATATGTAAATAAAAATTAGAGGCAAAAATTTGGCCTCATTTTTAAAAAACGTAGAAAATATAAATACGTACGAAAAGCGCAAATTGGTTAAAATTTAAAAAAATGCGGAAAATATACACAAGCTTTAAAAGGAGAAATCGGGTAAAATTTGTTTAAAACAATATCAAAAAGAAGAATGACAAGAAAAAGCGCACAGTGGGCAAAATTTACTAAGATATGCAACAAAACGTAAATGACGGTAAAAAAACACACATTGGGCTACATTTACAAAACAAACGAGAAAAATAAAAAACAGCATAAAAAGTACAAATTGAGCAAAATATACTACGAAAAACATAAAATGCACTGAATAATCGTAAAAGCTCAATTGGGCAAAATTTATTAGAAAAACTAGGAAAATATTAATCACAAAAAATACATAATCGGGCAAAATTAATTAAAAAAGCATGGAAAATGTAAATAATTTTAATTAGCACAGATTGGGCAAAATCTACCAAAAAAACATGAAACGCTAAATAATGGTGAAAAGCAAGCACAACGCACATATGCGTATTTAGCACGAAAGGGCGTCCGGTAACGAAATCATGCAGCTCGACCGTTTTTTGGATGGGATCAGTAATTGAACTTTTTTGTGCTTCAGTGGCCTCGAAAGTATGTTTACTCTTGAAAGTAGTTAAGGTAGGTGAAATGCGTTTAATCGATTTTATGCACCTTTACAAAACTTTTAAATTTGGCTTTTTCTAGCGCCAAGTCTGGTTTAATTTATCCAAAGAATTTTTCCCTTTGTCCCTCATAGTCTACTTTTCATGAATCCCACAATCTCTATCGAGAGCATACATGCACCTTACATTTGATCTGTAGAGGGTCAGTCTGTTAATTTTTTGATTTAAACTTGTATCAAGAACTAGTATGAATGCAAGAATTGCGTAAACGTTGCAAACGTTCGTTTTCAAGCATTGTTGGAAACACTTCTGATCTTCGCTAATTTTTTGTCTATATTTAGTCTTATTTACATAAAAATTTCCATTTTTTTAACTCTGGAAGTATAAAAACCGAAATTCTTCCTAGTTCGCCAACCGTGCTAGACATAGCTTTTTCCACGTTTTATTAGGAATAAAATACCGATAAAAATAAGAGCAATGCAAATTAAGGGAGAAAGCACAACGAAGTAATACTTTTTAATTTAAAACATTGTTGATAGAATAAATAAATAATTTTTGATAGAATAATCAGAATATAAATCAAATTAATAATTAAATTCACTATCCGAATCATCTTATAAAAATTATTTCACTTAAATTATGAAAAAGTCGACATACAAAGCAAACTGAAAAATAGTCTTGGCAAATTTCTCAAAAGACCTTGTTATTCAATTTGGAGCAAATAAAGTAGCCAGTAATTATATTCTGGAAAGAATAGCGCGTCAGAGAAGAGGAAGCACAAAGCGGGAAGTCTATTATATTGGTATGATGTGTACTAAATATAACAAAAAAATGTGTCAGAAAAAATGAAAAACAATAACGCGAAATAAAACATCTTTTCAATACGAATCTCGCGAAGCCCTTTTTTTGACTTGTTAATGAATTTCTGTTTCGCCGCTTGATTGGTTTTAAATTTTTTCTCTTTTGAACCTTTTTCTATATATTTTTTGACAAATACGTTCTGCAAACGGGATGAATATTCAATTAAACTAACCAGTTTGAGAAATTAATTCGAGAAAATAATTACGTGATCTCTTGCACGGTACAACTTAAATTAATTAATTAAATAAAATGACATTAAGTGACACAGCGCTATAAATACATCATTATCGTTGAGTTTTTGAAGATTGACCTTCTAGCAATCGAACAGAAATTCCAAGAGCATAATCAGTTTAAAAATCAAATAAATTTCTACGCGGTTCCCCTTTCCTTTAATTAAGTACATGACTCTCAATTTTTTGACCTTTGACCCTTTTGATCTTTGAATCCAATCGACTCATAACCGAGACGCGTTCATTACTTCGAAGCATGTTCTATTTCCACGACAATCGACTTGAGAGGACATCAAAAAAATTAGATAATACCTAACTCTATTCAGTTTTACAAGCAGGCATTAAGCAAATAAAATTAGGAACACTAGAATAAAAAATAAATAAATAGATAATAAATAGATCTTTTAATAAATTAATTAATTAGTTGATTAATTCAGTAAACAATAATCAAATAAATAAAATAAATAAGATAAATAAATAAATAAAGTAATTAGAAAAGGGAGTCTTTTTGCGAAAATATAAGTCCGAACTTAATTTTTGTCTAATAATCATTTTGCTATAATATAATTAAAACGAAGAATTCTTGAAAAATATGGAATTATTATAAAGTGACATTTGATCCTCTACAATCACGTTTTCATACTGATTTACGCATGCAATTATCTATTAGGAAAAGTGAGGCTTCGATGAATGCTCGAGACTGAGGAGATAATTAAACTGAGAGGAAACAGTTGAAAAAATAGGTAGAAAAAAACCGTAGGAAGTTCTGAAAATTCGATCAGGATTAACACGAAACGTATACAACGCACTCCATATTCATTACGTTGATGACTCTATAGGGAGCAAAATCGATAGACAGTTTTTTGCAAAAAAGTATTTATTGAATATACTGTTAAATATGCATTAGAAAACGTCATTAGTGTCGAAGTATAGCGAGAAAAGCAGAATTATTCAAATTTAGCGCGAATTAGCTGTTTCGGTAAAAAGTTATGAAAAATAGAAAAGTAAACTAAAAGCCGCTATCTATTGATTGAGAAAAAGCTCTCGTATTGATAATTTTTTACAAATTATATACAATTGAAGAATGAGTACCTGCCCTGGGTCTGCACCATACGTGGGCGGCAAGAAAATTCTGGGGGTGCAAGATTTTTTGAAGGTCAAAAAATGGCCTTAAAAATGGTGGTATGGCGATGAAAACACCATTTTTCGACGTTTCTCATCAAGCACTATCCATTGGCATCAAAAAATTGCGAAAAAAACGAAAAACATTTTCAAAAATTGAATTCTGGGTGGGAGGTATTTTGATTTTTAGTAGGGGGGGGTATTTTGGTTTCTGGGGGTGCATACCCCCTAAACCTCCCCCCCGCCCCGTTGTGGTCTGAACTCCTAAACCCTCGAAATTCAAAAGACCCACAGGATCCACGAGTTAAATTTTCAGATTCCTTCGTTTTCTGCGATAGTCGGCCACTGCAAGATAGAGCTTGATTTAAAAACGAAAAATGGTGTTCTGCTCCTCATAGACCTCCAGAATTTTGGCATTGTTGACTTATGCATGTGATCCTTTGATCGATTTCACTTGACAGCGCTAAACTGAAGTTAGCTTAAAAGCTGATGGAATGATCAATAATGAGGTTCGTTAAGGGTTACTTTTTGGTAAAAACCTATATTTGCATATCCTGCAAAAGCTGATGGAATCTTAAGAAATCGGAAAATTAGCTAGCATGGCCCTTTAAAATAGCCCCCCACAGAATATTTTACCCCTCCCCTTTCCAAGAGATGTCAGATTTTTAAATATTACTGAAAATTTTTCCGAAATATAACCCCCTCTTAGACTCTTCGAATATTTTTACAATTTATTCCTTCTTAATCGTAAGACGCTTTGCCAATAGATAATTCTTTTTCTCATTTGCCTTTTTTCTCATTTCCATTCTTTTATTGCGCTACTGGTCCAAAACCTCAAACATGCTCATCGAGTAAAAACGTATATAAATGGAATTAATTTAAATTACATTATTACTAAAATTAATAACGAAATAGAATTAATTTAAATTAAATTTTAAATGTTATCAAATTAAGTTAAATTAAAATTAATTCTTAATTATTAAATAAGATATTTACAGGTTATGCGGACTGAAAATTATCCCTAACGGGAACGGACAGCAATCGCTATTCATTTTTTACAATCCGTACGCTTTTTGGATAAATTTAACAAAAAATAGGTAAAAGATCAAAATTGTTCGGCTTGACTTCTTTAAAAAATACGTATGCTGAAAATTCAAAGAATTCACCTTGCCATTTATTCTTCTATTGTCATTCTAAGAGTGCGAGGCAGAAGTAAAGTCTAAGAGGATAATTGCTCTTGTCTCGCATTCGTAAATTTTAATGCGAAAACGACTTAAAAGCTAATCAAATAAAAAATCCAAAAAAAACAAGCATAACAAGCTATTTGGCGATTAATTGGTTGTTGACCGTTGTCTATCTAATTTGAATACGTATAAAAAGCAAATTAGTTGTTGAAAAATATTCATTAAAACACGAAATTTATTCAAGAAATTCTGCACGATCCGATGTCATTGCGTCGCATATGGCAAAAGTTGGAAATATAAAAAAGTTGATTACGAAAAATTAACGAAGCCGGGTAAAAAAATTGGACACAAATAAGGAGAAAATGCATGAGAACGCATGGAAAAATAACACATCATCCGCACGTGCAGCTCAAATTTTTTTAAAACGTGGGAAATCAAGGCTGGATATTGTATAAGTTGGACGACGCTTTATTTTGAAATAAAAAATTAACCGGGACGGACCAAACATGCACAGTGTGACCATACCTGGGTGATGTGGGGGTTTGAATGGGTATGCATCTCCCCCAGAAATTAAAATACCCAACCCCCCAGAATCCAAAATACCCCCAGAATACTAATTTTTGAACTTTTTTGTTTTTTAGCAATTTTTAGATGTTAAGGGATAGTGCTCGATGAGAAACGTTTAAAAATGGTGTTTTTTAACCATACTACCATTTTTAAGGCCATTTTTTGACCTTTGAAAAAATCTTGCATCCCCCCAGAACTTTGGTGCCGATCACCTATGAGTGTGACTGGAATGGTCAGCCGGTTCAAGAGGCAGCCAAAATTCATTTAAATGGACTTATGCATAAATTTTTTTGAATTTTATTTATTTAGAAAATCCCATACGCATGACTGTCACAAAGTCGAAATAAGAATGAAGAATAAAATAAATAAAATAAACTTAACCTAAATACGGTGACTTTTTAAAATATTTTATAGTAGATATCGTTGTGTTTTTTGATAACTCGAAGGCCTAGCAAATGTTTTAGCCAACAAACTGAAATTTTACGTTTTATTATCGATTTTTTCATCGACTGTCTCTTTCGAAAAGACAAACCGAGTGGAGATAGCTTAGTCTCTACAGTTTTTCGGGATTTTTTAGAATGGAATAAGAGGCGGATTTAAGTGGGGAGCGGCCGCCCCCTCCCTCCGTTGGCCCGAAATTGTTGGCGAGAGAAAGAGTGGATATGTCATTCGCAATGATTTTTAGCCGTCATTAACCATATTTCCCAAATTTTTCCGGCGCCGCGCGCCATTTTGGCTCAAGCGATAGGTTTCAAAACAATTTCAATAGTAAAAACAACCATTTTACCATAGTTTGTTCCATTTTCAATCAAAAATTTTCAATGTTTAGCGTCAAATGCTACAAACGCAGTAAATTAAGCAGTAAATCAAGCTTCTAAACGTCCATCCGCCTAAATTTCACAAATTTTCCAGCGATTCGCGGTAGATTTTTACTAATGTCAAAGGAATTTAATGATTTTTTACCCAAAATATTGCCGTATATTTCAAAATTTTTCGAAAAAAATATTGCGTCAAAAGTGATTTTAAATAAAAGTATGCAATGTAAAACGTTGGAAAAAACGCTAGTTCGCGCGTGAAGGGCAAATTTTAGGACATATTTTTGACTGTTTTTGGAAAAGCTTACTTACCGCCCCCATGCCCTCTAGGAAAATACTAGATCCGCCACATTCCCGTGTGTTTTTTGAAGTTAAGGTTCCCGTGCTAGGACGCCGTCCTAGCCAGGTTAAAATGTAATTAGTCTCCTTCAACATAGCAAATATTAGTATCATTTTGTGCAATTTTTTAAGGTCTATCCGAACGTCATTGTCATTCTTCGCTATAGTAACTTTGTAAGAAGATATAAGTAAAACACTGCTACTATACTTAAGCATAGGCATGAGGGGGACATGCATAAAATAAATACAAATAGTATATTTCAGTTGACTTAAATATCATTTTAGGACTGTAGTAGCTGATTAAAAAGTAGACACCCACCAATCTTGTACTAATCATTGACCAAAACCTTTTTTGTAATTTAAGTTTTTACGTGATAATCGTGAAAATATACTAATTTTTTAGGATGCATAATTTTATTCACTAGCTTGAACATTTCAAATGATGTATCTAGGGCTAAAATGAGGCTAGACAAAGTTTTGTAGTCATTCAAAATTATACAACGAAAAAAAATCACAGTAAAGGTGATCGGCTGGCACGCCGTCCTAGTTCATGGAAACGCGAAGGTTTTAATAAATTATTGATCTAACTAAATCTTCTACTCTTTTTCGTCAACGAAGCAAAATCAATGAAATTCGTGCCCAAACCGTAAAATTATATTTGACGGAATGCCAAAAGAGTTAGTTTCGAGTCAAACACTCATAAAAAGTTGAATTGGGCACATTATTGTAATTAAATTGTATCTGTACAATACGAGCATTCTGAAGGAGACAGTCGAAAAAATTCTAAAAATCGATTATTGTGAAGTGTCTGCAGCATAGATACGCAGCAGGGCCGATCATAAGGAGGTCAATCAGCAGTGCAAGGCGGACGGGAGTCGAAAAATGAGCTTTGTTGGGCCAAAATGACCTCAAAAATTTGTGTAAGCGCTAAAATAGCGTTAAACCTACGTTATTACGCAGTATCTGGTCAATTTAAAGCACTTTTTGAAAAAATCTTCGAAGTTCAACCGTTGTTGAATCGTGCCTCATTTTCCCCAGAAAATTCCTCGTTTTTCCATTCTGGAGGTCTATATGGGGGACCAGACATCCCAAACCCCCAACGTGCACGTCTGGCAGCACGCCTTAGGGCTTAAGTGTCTATACCTGCCCAGTCGAGAATCAGCAGACTACCAGACCCCCAGAATTGAATTTTTGCCATGTTTTATATTAAAGCCACTTTTGCACTAGCCAGACCCCCAGAATCAGCCTGCTGCCCACTGTACGGTCGGCAGCCTTTCGGTCTAGTCAGCTAGCAGTCCTTCTGTGATTAGAATCCAAGAACGCTTAGCATCCCGACCATGTACGAACGCATGTAGAAGGTGAGTGAGGAGAAGAGATTGGGTGGGCCCCATACCTGGGCGTGGGGGTTTTGGGGGTATGCACCCCCAGAAACTAAAATACCCCCAGAAATTAAAATACCCCACAGAAGTTAATTTTTGATGATTTTTTGTTTTTTTCTCTCAATTTTTTGATGCCAATGGATAGTGCTTTATGAGAAACGTTGAAAAATGGTGTTTTTTCGCCATAACACCATTTTTAAGGCTATTTTTCGACCTCTGAAAGAGTCTTGCACCCCTCCCACAACTCTAGGGTTGCCGTCCTATGGCAAGGTTCTTCTCTTCAAAATTGAGAACGAAGGTTAAAATTTTCTGAAATATCTTTTTTCATCGCGATTTCGACCTATACATTTTTGTGTCTTTCTGTCTAAGCATTAAAAATTTGATAACATAGACAACCCGGAGAAATATAATCATAGTTGTAAAATATTTTTTAGGCCGCATTACTCCGTCGTACTAATATTAGCTAAAGGCACGGCTCAAGCTCAACGCAGAATACGAAGAACGAGTAAGTAGAAAAATGATTCGATAATTAGGACGATGCGCTCCGAATACAATGTTAGAATGTTTGAAAAAATTGTCGGAAATTTCGAGGAATGTTACCACCTGGCACCCAAAAGCGTGTACTTTCTCAAATCCGTATTATCTATCGAACAATCGGGCGAAATATGACATTTTCTTCGCCAACAATAGCCGTTTAGAAATTAATTGCCAAAAAACTACATTACGCTATTGCCAGAAAATTAACGCCTTCGATGACGCGCGTCTTTTAAATCAATCTAACGAAAATAGTAGCCCAAAAAACAAAAAATTAGGCTAAATCTGAACGAAAAAATGTTTCGGCGGAAATATGTTTGTCGCATAGGAAATTTTTTGAGCGTTTAGGATTTACGTAATCCGCAAAAATAAGTTAGCCACCCTTTACAAGCGAGCCCTACGATAATCTTACCTTAAAAAAATCAAATCTTATCGATAAATTTTTGGAGTATTCTCGCGGCGCCATCTGCGCCTATTCCTAGAATAGTAAGACAAAATATCCATGACCACTGACTGACTGAGAGGTGAGCCAAAAAACACCAAATTCGATCGGCATCAATAAGAGATAGGTATATAAATAATAAATCCTTCGTCGTACGCGATATAGCTCTATAGATGAATTTAATCGGCTACAACTAACGAAAGTGACATATTTTCACACTTTTTTGTATGTTTACCGGCGTTTTTTTCTACATTTTTCGCACCCGATTTGCATAAATCAATTTCGCAGAAAATGTATCTTGCTATACACTGGATACTGTGGCGCACATCAGACGAGGAGAAACGAGGAAAAAAATGAAGCAGACGTTGTATTAGTAATTTACGAAAATTCGATTAATATTATAAGCATCTTTCCATCAAAATATTGCAAAAGTGGGTAGAAAATAACTAAAAGTACGTATGCGTGCGAGTACCTACATACATTACAAGGACGTCAAGGTGGCGCTTTGAATTAATGCATTTATTTATATATTTATTTATTTGTTTATTTTACGATCTTATTGCTCTTCGAAATCGTTGGGCCAAAGAAAACGCCAAAAAAATTTTGGGTAGGGATAAAAACACCATTTTCCGACATTTCTCATCGATCTTTATCCATTAGCATAAAAAACCCACGAAAAATCGGAAAAAGTTTCCAAAATCTAATTTCGAGGGTTTGTCGAGTTTTGTGGATCTGGATTCTAGGGGTCCAGTGCGGACCAGACTTGCACGTTGGGAGTTTAATTCGGTCAAGGCCACATGGGGAAAGTGGCACAAAAAGCAGAAAAAATTTAATCGTGAGTGCTAGTGGAGAGACAAGGAGACCCCAGAATAAAAAAATCATAGTTAAAAATATATGCTAAAATTTTTGGCCAGTTGTAATTCTTCCATGTGGCAGCAGCACAACCGATTTCAATATTGTTTAAACTACAAAGTTCTGCATTTTATCGCTTCACTGAGTATATAGGTACTTTTACGACAATATCTTTATTAAGAAAAATTATTAGCGTATTATTTAAAGCCCAGATTGAGTACTATTCGTACATTGAATGGCGCGAAAAGCTGCCATAGGGTGATGTAAAGTGTAAACTTGGCTATGACACGGTGTAAACAAATCGTCATAGGCACGAACCGTTGTTAGCTGGCGAAAATATTATACACGCTATTTTCCAAAAATTTTATGCTTGTACATTAGCCGAAGTTATGACCCGTAAAGTATGTATTTATGTGTGTTTATGTATCGATGTATGCAGATTTATGATGGACGTATGTTTGTGCATATTTTAGGCGAAATTTGGGAATGCATGAATATACGTTTTTAGCCCATCCGCCTTGCTATCCATCCATGCATTCCTAATTATGTAGTTCGTGTTATTACATTCCTGTTTCACGAAAACAATATGTAGGTAGGTACGCCTAACATACTACACAAAAGTATCGCTGAAATTACATTCGGAGAAAATGAGATTCATTTATTCTTGCGACAATCAATGAAGAAATTGCCACGCGATCCTGTTAAAAAGTCCACGAGGGAGCTTGAAATATCCCTCGGGTGCAATGTGTTAGGGAACAAAAGTGTTTTTGTTGCCTTCTTCTTTCTTTCACTTGTCGGTTCAAAAAAAATGCCAAATTAACGGATCCGCGTAAACATTCATATTAATGCGACAAGTACGGCTTATCGCTCAATATTGGCATGTAAATGATGAATATTTGAGGGGTTGCTCATTAAAAATATAATATAAAAATAAGATTGGCAAAATAAAACACTCAAAATCGTTTATTCGGAGAAACGAGAGAAATTAAAGAAAATACGAAAAATAAAATCGGCAGAGTAAAACATCCTAAAATTGTTCATTCGGAGAAAAACAGCAGAAACAAAGAAAATACGCTGCATGTATTGTATAAAGGCATCAAGCTATTGCTAATTATTCAAGTGGCAATATAAAAAGGTTTGATCTTTTAATTCTCCCTATTTCAAGTAATATTTGATCATAATTCGAGCTTTTATCACATTTTTACATGAAATGATACATTTTTAGTGATTTTCAATGGGAAGTTTTATGAAAATATTAAATATTCACTTTGAAGAAGGTACATAATGCGCGTGGGAAAGGAAAGAGTAAGACCCCCTAAATTCGAAGCGACCTCCTGGGACTATTAAATTTCCACGTGTTTTGCAAGTTTTAACCCTTGGAGAACGATGTTGATTAGTGGCTCTAAATAAAATTAGCATAGAAATTCTGCAGCGGGAGGAGCTTGATTAAAAGTAATAATTAGACTCTGTTTCTTGGCTTTAAAGTTGCCTCAGAAATAACATACATATTCGAACGAAGTCAATTACAAATAATAAGATAGCAATCGATTCGATGAAAAAATATTTTAAAAGGTCAAACGCGCGGAAGCATCATTAATTTATTCGCATAAAAGCGTAGCAAAAAAATTTTTACGACAACTTAATACGTCGATTGCCCGCGTATTTTAAGCCGGCTTAAGAGGGGATGAAAAAAATGTAAAAACGAAAACAAACAAAAAATTAAATGTAAAAAATGCAGTAAATGCGTCAACTTATTGCAATATCCGCATACACTAAGTAATAAACCTTTTTTTACTCGTTTTGGCGAATAACAGTAAAATATCGGCGCAAGCAGCGGGACATTTCGGTTATTAGTCGGTCGGCTTACTGTAGCTATGTTTATAAAATATAAGTGCGATCCGGATATGACACTTTTTCCTATTTTTTCCCAGAAAAAAACCAGAGCATTCGATCGACAAGAATGAATCCACAAAGATTCATTAAACAGTTGCCCAGACCTGCCTGATATACAGTTTTATGAACCAAAAAAATCGATTTTAACGCCCATTAGTTTTTTACTGGGGAAAACAGATAAAAAGGAAATAATACCACGATTTATTCAAGTGCGAATACGTAAATAAGCAATAAAAGCCTGTAATCGCTTATTTTTATCGATCTTCTGAATTGACCATCCTCAAAAAACCGAAAAACGATAAGTTTTTCTTCACTTCCTAAGAAATATTCCGTCATCCTTAGGAGTACACCAAACAACAAACGCACGGGTTGAATATGGAGAATTGTTTTCTAATTTATTTTTTACGTATTTCCTTATTTTTTGGCCAATCCCTCGCGCACCCGGCCAATTTTTTGCGTTTTTTCAAATCGAATCATATTTGTTTAATTTCGAGAAGCTAAGAAAAAAGACTTCAGCCTTCGTAATGAAAATGACAGTAATCATAAAGAAAATATCTTAAATTGGCATCAGACGGAGAGCATTTTTCTAAATATATTTCATGCAAATTTTCAGAAGCTGAAAAAGCTGCTTTTTTCTCTGTTTGACGAAGGATAAGTTCAACACATTTTTGCCTCCTTATGAAAAGTTTTATCTTCAGAGTCATTCGTCTTCCAGAGCTATTGCTCTCTTTGCTTAATAAAATCACGTTTGCTCAAAAAATTGACTGAAAAGTTTGTTTGGCTCCAGCTTTTCCCAATATAATAAATGAAAGAAAGAATGAAAGCTATGAATCGCGTGGGCATGATTAATGTGTTTTTGCTGAAATTTAGGAACTAAAGAAAAACTGAGAAAAATATATCGAAATAGAGAAATGTGTTTATGTGTTTAAATTCTTGGAATAGAAGCAACTGCAGCCCAAAAACGAAACTGTAAGCAAAAAACATAAAACATTCCTCTTACTGATGGCATCAAAAACTTAGTGAAATGACAGAAAAAATAAAAACAAAAATGACAAAAAACAAAAAGAATCGTTTTATTTTACATACGCGTTGACATTTTTATTTTATTGATACTAATTCTGCATATATATTCTGCATATAGAAAAATTATGACATCAAATCGAGTTGCACGCATATGTATATGATCAGTGCCTACATTTCGGGGTCTAAAACTTTTCAATATTTATAAAAGTGCTAAAAAATTGATGGTAAAAGCTTGGACACGATTTTTCGACATTACTCTTCAGGATATATTTATTAAAATAAAAAAACCGCAAAAATAAAAAAAATTGAAAAGTATAATTTTGATAGTGTGGAGGGTCTTTCAAATTTAAAAAACACCCCAGACCCCTACGCCACGCATTCTAAGGCATTGTAAACATTAAACTATAAGATGCGGTAGTTCATCAATCGGAAGACTTTTTCTAATTTTCCGCCCTTTTCGCATGCTTTACTCACATTTTGCCAAAAAAGTCGGGATTTCTAAAATAAATTTATCCACGCCTCTGGAACATAGGTGGGCGGCATTAAAGTTTTGGAGGGGGTGCAAGATTTCTTCAAAGGTCAAAAAGTGGCCTTAAAAATAACGGTATGGCGAAAAACACCACTTTCAACGTTTCTCATTAAGCACTATCCGTTGGCATCGAAAAATTGCGAAAAAAACCGAAAAAAATTTCAAAAATTGAATTCCGGGGCTGGGGGGTATTTTGGTTTCCGGAGAGGTGCATACCCCCAAACCAACTACCACGCCCAGGTATGCTCTGGAAGAAATTACTTTTGGCGATTTTGCCCAAATTTATGAAAACTGTTCAGATTTCAGCTCAAATTCAATACTGCGCGATCGATTTCTATTGCCAAACGGACTTTAAATTTCGGACAAAAATAATCGATAAAAATCCATCACTTCGGCTATTTATCACACATTGACTTCTCGGAACTGTAACAAATATATGAAATAAGAGAAAACGTTTACGTGTCGATTCGTTTCTAATTCGGATTAATCGCGTCTCTTTCGAAATTACAGCCCCAAAGGAGGACGCCTACGATTTCGCTCGCCGGGAAAAAAACGCCAAGGGCAATAATAACAACAAAATGGAAAATTGTCGCCTAGAAACGAGTCAAGCAAGAGGCTGAAAATGAAAAGACTCGTTTTTCTGAAACGTTTTAAGATACACTCGAAAAATTCAATAAAGGGCATTTATTTTCGGGCATACTGTGCGAATATCGAGCGTAATTAAAAAATAACCAACCAAGGTGTTTGTCGCGTTAGCTTTGCTTGCGTTCGTAAAATCTTTCCCAAACAATTGCGCATTTTTTTTCGATAAAAACGAGGACAGAAATTCACGCCTTATTAACTTAAAGCGACTCCCCAAAACAATCGTAGGAAATTTTCAATTCTTGAAATATTCAAATTTGTCGTAGGAGCAGTGTAAAGTCGGGCAGGACTACAGATGCACAATATGACCGACCTGGTAGGCGGTTCAATGGGCCATTTAATGAGCCTTTTGGGCCAAAACGACCCCCAAAAATTGGTATAAATGCTAAAATTGCGGAAAAAGCATGCCAATACATAGTTTGTGGCTAATTTTAAGCACAAAAAAATTTTCATTTTTGTTTTGTCTTCATTTTGTTACATTTTCGTAAGAAAATTTCAAGTTTTTCTGCTCTAGAATTGGTAAACACTGCAATCCGAATATTTGCATGTGTAGTCAGGACTTATAGACATCGTTCATAACAGTTCTTGCACAATTCTTGCACAATGGAAATTTTTTTAAAATCATCGGATTGCCGTTTAATTGTCAAACGGACAGTTGAATAATTGCTAGTGTTGTTATAGGAAAAGTATTAATTAATAATAAAATTTAATAAATCGTGATTAATCAATTCTCAAATTAATTTCTATTTTATTATCTAATGAATAATTTCATTATCTGATCAATTATGGATTTTAATTTGTTTATTTTACTGATTGTTTATTGATGTTTTTTGGTAGTTACTCTCGAATAAGTTATGATCATACATTCTTTGAATATAAAAGATCGATTTTAATCACGTTTTTTAATCTGAAACTATTGTGAATCTATGGATTTTTTATTGGCTCATATGCGGCGGCAGTGAGAAGAAAATCAAAGAGGCCTAAAATTGAACACTTTTAAAATAGAGTTCAGGGTGGTACTACGCCTTAGCCTAAATTAAGCCTGACCTGACCACCTTAATCTTAACCTTAGCCTAACAGAAGCTGTTATGCTCTCGATTATCTTAAAAAAATTAACAAAATCGAAATAAGAATAAAATTCTTATGCGTTATCACTTGTAATAGCTCAAAATGCCGCTGCTCAGGAAATTACATTTTTAATAACTTTTAACGTACATATTTTTGACCAAAATTTATTGAAAAGAGGCGCGCGATATTGCCAGACTAAAAAATTAAAGCCTGTCAAATATAACGTAAAAACCGGTGATTTTTTAAAATTTCTGAAAGATTTAAATAAATCGACATAATGACTAAAAAAATTGACTAAAATTGGCGGTTTTCGAATCCAATCGATGCACTGTTAGGTACTTATATCGAAAATTTCGACATTATAAAAAACGCTCGATATTGGACTTTAGAACATCGTGAGAATTTCCTTGCCAGACGAGCATTACTTTATATTCGTCAGTAGATATCTTCTCGCGAGATAATTAATTATATTTTATTTTTTACTACACAATTTTCTTACATTAAATAAATTTTTTGTTCCTTTGTGAATAGGTTTTTACCTTTTGATTTTTGATGACTATTCTCACACAGTCAACTGCGCGCAGACAGCGCTAATTAAACAATATCGCGAACCTTGCATTGGGCAAAAAAGCGATGATAGCGGCAGCCATGTTAATATTACAAAAAAATTATAATATAATCTTAAATATTTAATAAAGCCGGATGCGAGATATATCTACTACGCTACAGTACGCTTCGCACGCGTATCATTTCTTTCACTTAAAACTTTCCGGGGCCTTTCTCTCAACAACTAATCAGTTCGAGTTTTGACGTAAAAATTTTTCAAATATTTTTGCCGAAATGGGAATATCTGACAGCTCGTAGAAAAAAATTGAATAATAATTATTCTTGTACAAAATGTAAACCAACAATATTGTACACTTGATAAAGCAAATTTTTGAGCTTTGAAACGTCTCTCAACAAAAAACCAATGAATCCATCGATCAGTTCCGCTCACACGTGGGCGTAGGGGTTAGGTATGCACCTGGAAAGCCGAATACCCGTACCTCAGAATTCAATTTTTGAAATTTTTGTGTTTTTTTCCGCGATTTTTTGATGCCAATTAATAGTGCTCGATTAGAAACGTTGAAAAATGGTGGTTTTTCGCCTACCTACCATTTTTAGGACCCTTTTTTGACTTTTAAAATATCTTGCACCCGTCCCTCCCAGAATTTTGGTGCTGCTCACTCATGTTTCCGCTTCTGTTCAAAGGTGTCCTTCGAAGCTGATAGAGGTAATTTTGAGTCCAGCTTACTGCAAGTTTACATGGAAGCTGTTCAAATGAGTAAAATAAAACTTTTTTATATTATATAGTTTTATTAGAAAAGCTTTTGATTTAGAACGAATAATTCTTGGTTCATAAAATTTATCCTAAACAAGCAAACAAACATTGGACTACCTAATAAGGTTTCACTTGCTAATTTTGAATATACGCTACACTATACCTTTTCAAGTAGTGTGCCACTTTTTAAACACCCTGTATATCCAACGCGAAATTCCAATTTACGAGAAGCCGGAAAAAATTATTCGGTTATTAAACCCATGGGTTTGATGTGTTAAACCCGTATGTTTGATTTTATACCCAATGATTTAATTAACTAGCAAAGAAAAATGCTCCGATGGAACAAAAAAGATGAATATACTTGGAATAGTGGATTATTAAGCATGTAAAACGAAGGGACTAGGAAACATACCTAAAGTCGCAAAATCTGCTAAAAATCACACTTTCTCTAAGCAACGCAAAAAATCGAAGTATATTCTGCGGCTTCGAACAAAGTGTCTTTTTAAATAATGTTCAAAGTTTCAGATAAGAGTGTATAAACGAAATCTATAATGTTTACTTTGTTAAATTGCTGGCAATTAGCAACGCTGACTTGCTTCGTATCTTGATTGATAGAAAACTAAGTGGCATTGTATTTAAAGTTGTTTTATTTTGTTATGAACATTATAGCAAGCAAAGCAGGGGCCGATTAATTAGTGCACACAATCGTCACGGGTATGCTACTGTACTTACATTTAGTCTGTTTTAAGTCAACTTAAGCGTTTCCTACTGTTTTAAATCAATAATTTCTTCAGTTGTCTTGGATGCATCGATGTTTGCTATTTCGATTCAATTGGCTTATAAATCCTGTTAGTCTACTCAATATCATTTCCCATAGCTACTGCAGAGCTAACGTGCTGCTTTTTAAATCATTTTTATGGTTAATGATTTATTTCAATCTGATGGCCGCAGAATATACTTCGATTTTTTGCGTTGCTTAGAGAAAGTGTGATTTTTAGCAGATTTTGCGACTTTACGGTAGATTTTTCCTAGCCCCCTTCTTCTATATCCTTAATAATCCACCATTCCAAGTATATTCACCTTTATTGTTCCATCGGAGCATTTTTCTTTGCTAGTATCCTACTTTTAATTAGCATGATTTGAGTACATCACTCAGTAAACACATACAGTAACATACCACAACAGCAGTCCAAGAACGCGGAAAACAATATTGTTCTTAACATCAGCATTATCCTTTTTAAACAAGACAACCTTACATTATTTAAACAGATCAAAGTTTTTCAGCATAAACTTTACGCAAATATCAATTGTAAGGAACACTAACGCTCAGATTTTGAAGTAAAATAAATTTGTAGTATAAACTACAAATTGACAACAAATGAATAGTGCAAACTTTACACAACTACTAGGTGTATAGGAAACTAACAGTCAGATTCCCAATTCTGATTTTACGTCGAACATTTTTTAAAAAATAAGCTTCCGCAAGGCTCTTGAAGTAAAATTAAGATGCAGTGTAAACTTTAACACAACCACAGAGTGTAGAGAAAAATTTCAGACGGATTAGTAATTCTGATATTACTGTGATATTGCGATCAACATTTATGAAAAGATTAATTTCCACAATGGACCGAGGACAAATAAATATCAGATGTAAATCACCTTACACCACTGTTGAGTGCAAACAAACTGGCGTATCACATTTGGTTTCTGGTTAATTTTTAGACTTGAGATTATGTCCAAACTCATAACCCAGAACTTGGCAGAAAAAAACAAGACAGAAACACGTTTAACTCCCCCATTTTTCTGAATTTACGCCTCCCGAAAAAGCTAAATGTTGATGTAAACAAACGCAATTCGCTGTGACGCGTACCCCTCAGAAGGTACTTTATTTTTATCATATTCGACCTCGCCCGACTTCTGAACAGAGAAAGTGGCGAACAAAAAACATGGACAAACACGTGTTTTCCACTGTCCACCACATTGTAAATTTTAAAAATCTGAACCTAACGCCCCATTGAGTGTAAATAAATTCGGTTCGGGCCAGTTTGTAGCCCTTTGATTGTAGTATGTTTGAATGTGCGAAATTTATGTTCCGCAAAATATTTATATGATTTACTAATCAAAATACGAAAAAAACCTGTTTTATCGCCCATTTTACACCTCAGATCTCCAACTTTACACCCCCATAAACAACTCAATATTACTTTTTTTAACGCGGCTTGCTTCGACCTGTAGCCCTTAAAAGTTATCTTATTTCTATTTTATTCAATTCATCCCAACTCATAATCGAAAAAGTTGGCAGAGAAATCTCGGACAAAATCTATTTTTTTACTCATTCACTAGAGTATAAAGTTTAAATCCCTGGTACTGATTGCGTATTGATTGTAGAAAAGTTTGCTGGTAAACACAAGATAGCCCTTGATCCATAGTGCATTTATGTCTGAAAAAATTTCTTAAACCTCATTACCGGAGTTGTTGGCAGACATAAACAAGTCGAAAGTGCATGGTTTTGCCGAAAGAATTAAAAAATGAAAAAAGTCAGTACTCAGAAGATTTGAACCCATTAGTCTTCTTTTAAACCCGCATACGAGAACGGATGCGGCAGCCTCTGCACCAACATGACAAATCGGCGAATTTTTATACTTAGTCTATCATTAAAAAATATTCATCATTCTACTGAAGTTTAAGAATAGTGCATTTGTGATAATAAAAATAATTATTTATTAAAGACGAGTCAAAAACCTCTGAAATAAGAAAAATCTGATCAAACAATATGCAATATGGAGTTATCTATCGGCATTAGAAAATACATATATAATTCAAAGTTCACCTCTTCATACCTCTACAAACAGTGGCTGTAGAACAGTTTAAAGGCCAGATTCGTTATTCTGACCTTACGAAGAACATTTTTTAAAAAATTCATCATCCACGATGCTCTAGGTGGAAAAACATTTTTGAGTGTAAAGTTTACACCTGAACTAATAACGCAATATTGATTGTAAAGAAACAAAATAAATTTTAACGTGTAGCGCTTAATACGATGCAAATTTTAAAGGTGGTTACCACCAGTGATCGGACCGAGGGTACTTTTTGGACCCTCGGCCTCGGCCGAGGCCGAGGCGCCTTAAAATCCTTGCCTCGGCCGAGGCCGAGGCCGAGAGCCGAGGGTAATGCCGAGGGTCAAGCTTATATACCTTACCCATAAATAGTGCTCTTAGAATATTTTGTATGCACATGAGCTAGAGAATAATCGTAATATTGAACACTTCATCGAATGTCATTTTCAATAATAGATTAAATGTGTGAAGGATTTATTGAATAAAGTCAGCAGAATGAAAGCATACTTAATTTAACAAGTTGCCGTCGAAGACTTGGAAAAGTTAATAAAAAATATGGCTGAACAAGCACTTAAAAACTTTTATTACCATACATAAATAAGAAAACAGTGTCAAAGAAATAAACGAACAAACAAAATAAGCTAAGTAAAGACAGAACTGTAGCCATTGTTGTGCTCGCTTCTGCAGTAATGCATGTTTAAACACGCTTTTTCAGTCATCCAATTCTGGTGTGGTAGGTAATATGACAGAAACTGCACTGTACTTTCTGATCATAGTTTCCCAAGGTCCAGAGTTGAGGAAAGGGTGAAATCCCAAAATGGTGGACCAGTAAATTAAGTAGTGTCTTTGTATGAGCGAACAAATTTTTGTAGATATTTTATATAAATATATTTTTTAAACATACACATTTTTACATACTGCCAGTGTGTGACCTGCAACCGGAATGCAGTCCTAAACAGTGTTTTTTTGTGCAAGATACCTTTTTACATGTACAAAAATGGTATCCAAAAGTCTTTGAACAATTTGTACATGCAAATTTTTGTGTACTATTATAGTATGGTACAGTAGCGATTTAGTGTGGTAAAACAGGGGTTTTCGACCTTCGGTAGCGTATCTTAGCTAATTCCTGGGTCTCTGAATATTTGACATTTTTTCCATTCTTAATGCAAATTCTACTATTTTAAAGATATATAGGACAGACAATTACTGATGCGCCGAAAATTTTCGGGAATTTTACACCTTTTTACAGTTTTTGTCTCTCCAAAAATCTTTGTGCATGTACAAAGACAGTCCTGAAAAGTCTCTGTACATTATGAAAAATCTTTGCCGAATACAAAAAACCGTGGTCCTAAATGTGATAATTCGCCTGGATATAGTTCATAAGATTATTTAGCGCGAAGCGCCGAAATTTTTATGAGCTTTTGATGAAATTCACACATAAAACTTGACTGAGAAAGCTAAAACAACTTGTACTACAAAATCAGAAATATTACAGATATTGTAATATGCCAATTAAATCTTGTAATAAGCACTGCTGTGCTTAGAAATCCAATGCAACATCAGGATAAATTAGTCAACTTTATCTTTGAACGGCTAAATGTGCTGAGTTATTAAATAGTACTTGCTTTGCATAAAATTTTTTAAAACAGTATAAATGGATACAAAAGATATTTAAATCTGCATAAAGATGCCTAGATTACACAAAAATTGATTTTTGAGTGTCTAATGCCTCTGCTTCAATCTGTATACAGTATATTAACGATATTTTGCGCGAAGCGCCGCAAATTTTTTGAAATTTCCTAAAAAAATACTGAAAAACTATATAATTAATATCACTTTGTCCAAGAAAGTATTTTAACATTGTATAAAAATGGCTCCAAAAAATGCACGAGCGAAAATTGATTTTTGGCAAAACCTGCATTTATTGGCCATTTTTAGGTGCGTTTTTGCATTTTACGGCCGAAAATTCGTAGTCATTTACGCCCTCTCCCATAAAAATGGCCGAAAACCATACGTGTAACAGGAAGGGCTTTGGGGAATTCCCCACCCACCCAGGGTTAGACGTCCTCCCTAACCCTTCCCTCCAACGTCAGAAAATTTTGACCCACCCTCCCCATTTTTGGCGAAAATTTGCGCGTTGTTGGCCATTTTAGGTGCTTTTGCCATTTTTGACATAGAATTAGAGTCGCTAATCCCCCACCCGAAATTTCTAGCCGTTACATGTATGCCGAGGAGCCCCTCCCGAAAATTTTGAGCTGTTACATGCATGTTTTATAGTGACAGTTTGTCTATTTACCCTTGCTTACATTCAAAAAATACTCTATCACTTAGGGAAATTCTAATACTTAGCTGCACTTTTGCCATAGTAAAAATTAGGTTCAAAAATATTCAAAAGGTTTTCACCAAAAATCGTCTGACAGTGACTTGAGTCTTGTACCCTGAGAGGAGAATAATAAACCTCCCTCACCCCTCCCTTCGGGAATGTGTGTTTCCGATCCATGTAGCAAGCATGAGAATTAAAACTTAGTCATCACATGAATAATAAATTGGCACTTTGCTACATGTAACTTTGTGTAACTGGGTACGCGACTGAAACCACAAAAAAGTCTATAGGTAAAAAATAGCCTTTGTACTGCAGATGCATTCTAAATAGTTAATATTCAACGGACATATTAAACTTATTCAAATTTGATTTTAACCCTCGGCGCCTCGGCACTTTTCAGCCTCGCCCTCGGCGCCGAGGCCGAGGCTCCAAAAAACGCCGAGGCTTGCCGAGGCCGAGGCCGAGGCCTCGGTCCGATCACTGGTTACCACGTTCCGTCTACTAAGTGGAGAATATGGCAGGAAAAAAATATTTTGTTGTCCCAGACTCTTTACAATAAACCGCCTCTAAATTTAAAAATATTACTTTTGAGAAAAATAAAAAAGGCTCCCCTAGAGTTTATAACCGACTACCTTTTGAAATCAATCAGACTGCATAGAATGTTAAACTGAGTTAGATATGCTCTTGCACAAGAAAACAGTAAAAAACCGTAAAATTTACAATCCTGTGCAACAACCAATGAGTGTAAAGAGATTTTAGGACCATATTCGTAACCTACTAATTAGGTAAAACAATTTTTTATAAATTGGCCCTCCGCAAATCATTTGAATTTTTTGTGTAAACTTTACACACTCACGACGTGCTCGGTATTGAGTGTAAACAAGAAAAAATGGGTTTCCTAAGTCTTTTTTATTATCTCCCTTTTAAAAAAACCGCACCTCTCAGATGTGTGCCGTGATAGCTGTGACGGGGGGCATATGTTGGGGGTACCCAGGTATATTATAGGTACGCGCTCATGCGCTATCGGAACAGAATGACCAATTCTTCTTTCGTACTGCAAACACGAAAAATTTTATCAATCAGCGAATGATATAATCCCGACCACGCGAAGTAGCCTCAGGGCAATCCCATAAACTTTCTCGTCAACATCCTTTATATTCATGCTTATACATCTTCTGACAAAAAACGCATTTGGCAAATTAATAGCGCATTGCCTAATTATCCAGCTCTTATTCCTATGAGGCGATAGAACGCGCATTTGACGAAAAACTATGTAGCAAGGCTTTGGCAAGCATTGTCATTCCCTTTAATAATTGAAGTAATTAATAAAGTCGGCGCCAACTACAATCGTTCCGCCAACGCACCGCAAAAAGGGATTCGTCGTTCAATTATCTCTATCAAATGACCTGAATTGTAGCATTTTTTCTTTTTTTGCTAATTTTTCGCAGAAAACGGCGAGAAAATAGTAAACTCGATTAGCTTTTTTGTCTTTCATACGCTTATCGATGTTTGAGACAATCGACATGAAGTATTTGAAAAATAGATAAGCTAGTCGCCTCCGCGACATTGGAACGACTAAAACGAAATCTAGTGTTGTAATTCGCATAATTTGCCTGATTTGGGACTCTAATTTAATTTCTGAGCAGGAAAGCTCATTATCGTTATGTAATATTAATACAAAGTAACCGGAAAAAAGGGCAATGTCTGTTTACTGTTTTTTTATTAGTATTATTTATTGTTATTTCTTTTGTAGCAGAGGTAGCAGCACTACTCCATTTCAAACGAATCTTTCGAAGTTCAACCCATGAATTTTATGTTATATTATCTCTCGATTATGATAAAAAACAAATTAGCGCAGAAAGTGAGCAAGAGCCTGAGTGGACGTTATCTCTCACAAACAGACGCAACCCCCAGAATTCAATTTTTAAATTTTTTCTGTTTTTTTCGCAATTTTGTTGATGCCAATGGATAGTGCTCGACGAGAAACGTTAAAAATATGGTGTGTTTTTCACCATACCACCATTTTTAAGACCATTTTTTGACCTTCGAAAAGTCTTGCATCCCTCCAGAATTTCGGTGCCGCCCACCTATGGTAGCCCCTCAAATTCTGGAAGTATGAGTATTTTTTACGTGGGTCCCGCAGAGGAAAAAATGATAAAATTCTTAAATAAGAATCTAAAAAAGACCGATTGAATATATTTTTGCACACTTTTGAACTAATAAGCCTAAAATTTTCGGGCGCTTCGCACCTATTTATTCACATACAGCATATTTTTCAATATAATTTGAGCGGAATAAAATTTTTTTGAAGTTATTCAGCGCGTAGCGCCGTGAAAAGCTCAAAAACACCATTATTTTTGTAAGATATTCGACTTTAAAATTTTCGTCCTTCTTCAGAAGGCCAGCTACGCCCCTGTCGCTGCGGGTTGAATTTCGCTCACAGCAAAGGCGCGAGGGTTTGAGGCCCTATTACACTCGAAATACACACTGGATTATTATCGATTATCTGCTAATCCGCGGAAGGGAACAGACAAAGAAAGCATTCAGTCGGACTTTTGACATTACGAAAATCTCAAATCTCAGAGAAAATATAAACACTCGACGTAGGTATTTTAGAGAAGACAGAGCGTTTGGTGAAACATTTCAAAGAATGATTTGTACACATAAGTTTAAAATAAATATCAAGGATACGAATCGCATATTCAATAACATAAAATAAAAGTGCAGAATAAAAAGTCCGACAAAATAGCAACTTTATTAAACTTTTAGGGTATAGCTCAAGATTAGATAGAGCAAATTTAGGTCGTTTCCCGCTAATACTTAAGCTCAGGCTAACAGCAAAGGCAAAGTCACTTTTAAGCAATGAATTCCATAGCTGGGGCTTGGCCTAAACTATGACTTATCTCGAAACAAATGACAAAATCAGCATGTAAGACGTACATGTATATATGCCTGGATACCTACTGTATTGAAGGCATATTCACACCTGGGCGTGGGGGGTTTACCAAAATAATTCCTCCCCCCCAGAATTCAACTTTTAAAATTTTTTTTTATTTTTCCGCAATTGTTTGATGCCAATGGATACTGCTCGATGAGAAACGTTGAAAAATGGTGTTTTTTCTCCATACGACCATCTTTGAGGCCATTTTTGACCTTTGAAAAATCTTCCCCCCCAGAATTTTGGTGCTGCCTACCTATGGGCATATTCCAGGGAGAACCAGAAAATATGAAGAACCGCACCGTAGGTTTCTTCCTTGCTCATTTATCAATCGTCTTTCTCCCAAAGCTGTCAAGTGAAAATTATCAAGTCAATCACATACATGCGTACACGCAGATACATGAAATTTACGTCTTCAGGTCTGGACACTGTACCTCAAAAATGAGGCTAAAATTTTATGTGAGCTTCTAGCACCTGCGAATATTTGACGTCAATATTGCGCTTAATACGAAACGTCAGGAAGGATGCTTTTCATGCTAAAAACTATAGACTTAATCACGTGTGGATGTGAGGGTTAATTGTTGAATTTCTCGTCAAAAATCAAAAATTCGCAGATTCTTAGGATTTGGTTTCCCTTTTTGCAGTTTTTATGCTACATAATAGCTAGATCTGGAAGAGGAACATTAAAAAATAAACCCCAGTCAAAGAAATTTAGCTCTGTTAACGTGAGGTATATATGTATGTTCCAGCAACATACATATATACCTCACGGAACATACATGTATACCTCACTCTACATTACATAGGTAGCTTGACATTTATCGTTGAATCGTACATAATCGAAAAAATATTGTTAGAAAAAATCCTAGGTTTAACGCAGGTAACTCAGATACAAAAGGACAAATTTAAAGTTCGACAGACCACTTCATATCCGAAATGGTTGCAGGTGACAGACACAGAATTTGAAAGAAGCCTAAAAATTTAAACCAATAATCACTCTAGAAATTAAATAAAATTAAACTCTATGAGTGGGAGCCAAATCTCTGCTAGCCACGGTATAATCCAAAATTTTCGAATCTTTATGACGCATCATACTCATAGGAGCATATAATCGCCGATCTGGGCGAGGTCAGCCGGTCTGAAGGAAGGGATCAAAATTGAGCTTTGTTGGGCCAAAATAACCTCAAAAACAGGTACAAGCGCTTGAATAGCGTTAAAACTACGGTATTACACAGATTCTAATCAATTTTAAGCACTTTTGAAGAAAATTTTCATGTTTTATTCGTTTTTAGCCTTCATTTTGCATCATTTTCCCCGCAAAATTTTCCATGTTTTATTCTGTTGGTGTAGGACCAACAGCACCCTTAAAAAGTTCGAATACCCCCAGAAAGCAAAATACCCCCTTCTCCCAGAATTCCATTTCATAAAATTTTCTTAAAATTTTGTCTTTTTTCACAATTTTTTATGCCAATAAGTAGTGCTCAATGATAAGCATTTAAAAATGGTATTTTTTCGCCATACCACCATTTTAAGATAATTTTTGACATTTGAAAAAGCTTGCACCCACCCCCCGATTTTGGTACTGCCCATCTATGGTCAGGACCCCCTTCCTCCACCCCCCCATCCCCATGTGCATGTCTGGTCATACTTCCTCTTTTTTATTTATAATTCGAGTATGCCCCTCGTCCAAATACTCAATTCCCAGCACAGAATGACATTAGTGCATTGCTTAATTACTATTCCATTAATCTATTCAAATAACAAAAAAATAAAGCGTGGCTTTATACATATTCATAACGGCTGCCCACAAATTACCACAAAAAACGAATATTTAGCGCATCATCGGACGAATTACGGAAATGGTTAAAAAAGAGAACCAACGATGATAATTAACATGTTTGACGTGCCTTCGCGTACCACGCACGTTGTAAATTCGAAGTCTAAACGCAAGCGTAAAGTTGTGTAAACAAGATGATCTTGTAAACTTGTCCTAATTGTTAGCATAAAGTGCTAAACAAAAATAAGATTATCTGCCGACGAAATTGTCATAATTGCGGAAAAAAGGTCGAATTTTGTACCATGCAGACACGGCTTCATTAATAGTCAGCGTCGTGTTGCCCAGACTGCACAAAAAACAAAAATAAAAGCCCGATTCGGCGGAAATTATTCGGTTGGCTAAGGACCCGCTTACAGTTGCTAAAAAATATGTGCAAATAATTTAAATAAAGGCGATCAAGAAAGTTCTGAATGTGGTTTTACGCACGACCATATTCAGTTTCTCCAAAATCATTTTATAATGAACAAGGACTAGCCTAAAAATTTAAATTATACCAGCCCAACGATATGAGTAGGGTCTGGGGTTCGGGATTCTGGACCCTAGAATCCAGAAAACTTCCCAGAATAGGAACAATCATCCGCAAATCTCCATAATTGAATTTTCAAACGAAATTTAGTCTTTCAACGATTTTTCGATGCCATTAAATAGAATTTGATGAGAATCGTCGAACAACTAGTGTTTTGTCTTTCCCCCAATTTTTCTGTATTTTTTAACCATTGATAATTTTAGGATCTTCTGACACTCCGGAATTTAGGGAGTTGCCAATAAAATCTTCGCACGCCATTAAATTAAAGTAGATAAAGTTTTTAGTATTGAAATATTTTCGATAACCAGCCGTAATAAAACTTAAGAAATCGATTGATACAGATTATAGGATGTACTAACTTTAGAAAACCTATATATGCAAATGTATTCTTCATTTTATTAAATCGTTCTTTGAAAGTAGCCAATACATGCACATAGAAATAGAACGGCATAAGAGGCAGCCGTCACCGTCCAGCTAGATTTGCTTAAATTAACCTCTGAATTTGTAATTCTCATGTTTTTATACTTTAACTGTTCTAAATCAATTAACAAATTGATAAATTATGTTTTTAAATTAGTTAATTAATTGATTTAGATTAACAATTCTTTACATTACTTTTCATTTCAATTTATATTTAGATAAGATTGTCTTTGTCTCAATTAGGGACTCGCGTCATCTTTTTCGCTCATCTATCCGACATCTTTCTCTACCTAGACATAGAGGCACATTAATCCAACTCCGGTTCGAAGTGATCATAAGGATGTGTATGTACAGATGTAATCATAGGTAGGCAGCACACAAAATTCTGGGGGTGCAAGATGGTCTTAAATATGGTGGTATGGCGAAAAAACAGCATTTTTCAATGTTTCTCATCGAAAAACTATCCTTGGCAACAAAAAATTGCGAAAAAAAAACAAAAAAATTTCAAAAATTGAATTCTGGGGGCGTATTTTGGTTCCCGGGAGGGGGTATTTGAACTTGTGGGGCAGTGGGAGCAGCGAGCGGCTGTTAAGCCACACGAGTGCAATCATTTGCAACTTGAAACCTGCAATTTGGTCGCAGACGTCTGGGTTTCAGTGATTGCAGCCAGTTCACACGGCAAAAACCTAAATCCCGCAACCAAATGCCGCAATCAGATGCAACTTCCACCATGAAAGACGCTAAAAACATGCAAAATGGATTCTGAGGCACCAGGCACGTAGCTGGCCGTCCTATTTGGGACGGGGCCAACACCAATGTTTGGGTGGGACTAAGCCCAAAAAGGCCAAAAATAGCACAAAATAACGATTTGAAAAGTCGTATTTTTTCGATTTTTCATGAATTTTGGGGGTCCGAACTCTTCCCCCCCCCCAAAGAAACGTGCCTGTGAGGCACTAGCTATATTTAAAACAGCATATTATTTTCTGATTATCAATTTAAATCGAAGAGCAAACGGATTTAGAAAAAAATTAAATTAAAGAACTGAAATTTTTTAACTTCGCCCGTCGAATTTTCTACATTCTCTTAATCCAGCTTCCAACACCACAAGCATGATTTTTCCTTGCTCAAGCAAATTAAGCTTTAATTATTTCAATTTCAATGTTGTAAATTTTATTATCGGAGAACTTTTTAAATCAAGAGCACTTCAGAAATTTAGAAAATGCTGTATTAAGGTTAAGTAGCGTGCATATGACATGTGGTATAATAATACGCACTATGCACGTACACGTGTGCAGAACAGCGAGCGTCGCCCTCATGCGTTATACGTTCCTACGGACGCAAAATCTGAATATTAATGAGAACTAAGTTTCAGGAATTTTGATAATCAGTTCTAAAGCGGTCCAACAAACCCCAGGAGCAAAATTTGGGGAGTAACATTCAAACTGTCATACAAAAAGCCAAAGTTTCACTTTATGGATAGGCTATTTCTGGGCTACTGTATCTCTGGAAACAAATCCGTGGATTTCCTTCAAATTTGACAGTACGGTACAGTAAAGACATAGCTATGAAGTGCTTGAAATTTAAATCAAATTTAATCTCTACGATTAGAGATATTTAGCAAAGTAAACTTTTGAAAAGCATTTTTCTTACGTTTTTCAGCTAGTTTACACTGCGGTGTGAAATGGTTTACATCGTTGAACAGAGCATCAAAAGTTGATTTAAACTGGCGTAAAAGTTTTGCCCTGCGGCAAGTACCTGCAATCCTAGAGCCGTCAATGTTTACTCGCTTAATCCGTCGTTTCCGAGGTTCAGCCGTCCGATCGGGACAATTTGATCGTAAATTTGGAATCAGGGGCTCGAGAAACAACCCCTTAGACCGAAATATAAAGAGAATTCCATTAAACAGAAAAAAACTTTTTTAACAAACACACAGACATACTCCAAATTAATATTATAGATTGCGCTTGGTTGCGGGAATGAAAAATAAACCCGGTTCAGACGCGTCCGCTGCAATGTCTTGCAACCAAAACGGCCGGTTGCGCGCAGTTGCAATGCTGTTTACACGGGTGCAATCTGTTTCAACCGCTGCGATTCAGACGGTTCTGTCTGAGTTTCAGATTGCAAGTTGCAGTCGATTGTACTTGTGTGAACCAGGCTTTTTTCTTATATGTTTAATGCACTAAAGCGGAATATAGATTAACTCGCCCCCTTCACATTTCGCAACCCACACAATTTGCCCCTCCCCACAAACTTGCCTTCCCCCAACCACTCACCACCAACCACAACTAGTGCCACACAACTCGCACCCACACAAATCGCACCCATGCAACTCGCACCCACACCCCTCCGCAACTCGCCCCCACACAACTCGCCCCCCACAATACGTCCTTCACATCTTGCCCCCTCCTCAGTCCACACTCGCAACTCCTTCACAACTGGCTCTTAGAACTTCAAATCGAGGGTTCATAATTGCTAATACAATTATGTAGTTTAAAGTCTATATAGGAACTTTACGAAAAATCCTAGTTATGTTTAAAATTGTACTCAGGATGACAAATTTTTGCGGTGTTTTTACACGGCTGCTGCAGCACAACGGTCTGTCATTTTTATAAGTGTACAATGCATGCATATTGTGTCATGAATCATACATAAATTGATTGATACATTTCCATATATTTCTGATGCATTGCTTATGCTGATTCTGGGCCCATATGCATATCCGGTGGCTGATCTGTGGGGGTCAAACATTGACTTTTTAAGGGCAAAACTCATGTTAAAAACTGGCATAAATGTTAAAATAGCGGGAAAACTGGTTAAACCGTACGTTAACACCTTACGCACTTTATTCGGAGCAATGGCTGTTTATCGCATCGAGTGGTACAGTAAATACGAAATCTTTACTGTGGCGATATCGAAACGCTTTTCGACTCAAGTTATCATCACCACATTTAGCCCCATCATACGATTGGAACCCCATAACCATTCAAGCATCCGTCTGAGGGATGAGTTAGCTTGGGTTATGCCTGCAGACTTGAAATTACGTCCCGTATTTCTTATCTTAAAATTTGGGAAGAACTTTACCGGTCTTAGGTCAAGAATGCTTTAAGATCAGTATATCAATATTTGTTTTGCTTATGTACATAAGTTATGTCATGTGACAATGTTTAAAAGGTATCGTATTTCTAGTTTACTTTGCCAGTATTCGTTACTGTTAATGAAAGCTATCAGTAGGTGTACTTGGCAATTAATCATGGTTGATTTAGTCAGTTTGCTTTTGGCGTCCGACATTAGGTCGCTTGTATCGTTTTTGGCTCGTACTCGAGCAGTCGCCATTTTATTTGTCGTATATATTTAGCATCTGTTACCCAGTGGTAAATTACACCGAGGGTGAAACGAGCGTGGGCCCTGGCCGATTATATTTAGCGCCTGCATAGAAAGGTGAATATTTCTGATATTGTATTTTTCTTTTCAAAATTCATCTATCTATTTTCATATCAAAAATGGATAAAAATTATTATCTTATTTTTCGGCGGCGTCAGCCGCCGATCTATATATACGTTTCACTATTTTGAAAGCGCGCGCAAAAAGTGACGCAATGGATGTATGCAACTGCTTGCTTCTAAGCCAAAAGTACTCCGCGTGTGTATGACGTTGTACAAAGAATGTATAGGTAGGTTAGTAATAATGAAGCAGTTTAGCTTCATGGCAAAATGTGACGTTGGCTTTCATATTTTGAAGTGATATAGCTTAATTCGCTACTCGAATTTGATGCTGAAAAGAGAAGGCAAGTGTGAAAAGCGAATTTGTGTGATTGGGGTACGTGGCTACGTCTTTAAGTGATAAAGCTAAATTCTGTAGTCAGGTTAACTCTATTGTATGTCGGGTGAAGAAACTCGTATAATTATTGCTCGTGCTTTTGCTTTATGCGCCTTATTCATGTCTTCGAGGAGCGTAGAACCTACTAGCTAGTATTAGGAAGGATATTGAACGGAGCCATAGGAATTTGTCGTGTTGATTTTTCTATAACTGAATCTTGACAATTGAATGCGGTCGTTTCTGCTGGCTAAATAATTTAAGGTATTGTTTCAGTGACAACGGTTGATTTCGCCAATGAAAGCTAAAAGAGAGCTGCAACTCGAATTGTTTATGTTAGAATTTTATGTTTACATTACGACTTCGGTAAATATCTGTATCTATTGCTAAACGTCGTGACTGTTACTGAGAAATGTTGTATCTTATGCGGATTATATGGCGTGACTTTTTCTAAAAATATCGCAACTTGCGAAAATCGTGCGAATTGACGTATCGCTTGATCCATGATATCGAATTTCGAACTTTTTTAAGTAGTATCAGTTTTTATCATGAGCATACTAGATCGAAATAACCAGCAGCAATTTTGCATTGCGAACCTAACATGACCTATTTGCAAGCATGGTTGACCTGTCCGATCAACCCTTATTGGTTTTCTATGTTAAGAGCGCTTCGCATCGAATGTCAATATAAATACATATATTTAGCAATCTTGTCATTTATTCGGATCAACATTCGAAGAAATATTGATATTTTCTAATAAAATTTGAAATACAAAACATTTGTGGACTAAGTAAACTGAATTATAAATGACTTGATAATTTAATTATAGAAGTAGAAACTACAAAAAATTGAAGTAGTAGGATATAACTGCGAACTTATTAAAAATTTCAATTCCGGATACAACAATTATATTAAACTCAAGGGCATGATGAGTTTTTTAGATTTGTTGAAAATCATGCAGAATCAGCAAAAATGGATAAAATTTTGTAATTTTGTTCAGCATGTTTCTTGGACTTGCTAAGTTTGCACCCTCATATCCCTGAATAATGTAATTGCTAACCACATGTTTTCTAAATCAAATGCCGAACTTTCGATGAGAATTTTTCAAAAATTCGAAACCAAACAAAGTTTTTATATTGTGTCCTTGACTGTGAAATCAATCACGACGCCGCCGTTTTTCAATGTTGCTTTAGCAACAGTAGCTGTAAAAGTAACTCTCTCAAATCAATAATTAACTTCTTGCAGTTATAACAATAGTTTTCATATGATCTCTCAATGAAAAATATATCACTTTTTCTAAACCCCTTGTTATCTACAATGACTGTCTAGCTTAGAGCTCGTTGTTGTTGGAATCATTGTTCATGAGTGCTATTAGGAACCAAATCATTTCAGGATTGATATACTCCTGCGAAAATGAGTCAATTTATTAACTTGAACATTTTTGGGGTTTTGAGATAGGTCAACTGACCTTGCGTGCATACCGGGGTTAGTTAAGTAATCAGAGTTAGGTTCTAGGGCGTAGCTGCCGGGATTCTCCGTAAAAAGCCGGTGAGCAAAATTAGGACTGAGGAGATCGAGGCCGTAGGATTTGAGGGTCACTACGGTTGGGTCGAGCTTCGTGCCTCTAGCAACCTGACTGACCAGCGCTGAGAGTAGCGTAAATACTTAAGTAAGCCCCGAAGGTAAATTATATATCGTTTCCTCTGTTGCTTACCCAGGTACGGAGCGATGTTGTAATTTGTAACCTCAGTTAATTGTCATTTTCGAATACATTTGAAACAATTTTTTCGTTTTCTTTGGTTTTTCGTCTTTTTTTGCCTCATTTTTGTGACATAATTTATTCTCGTCTTCCAGCACATCAATAAACTTACAGATAAAAATCGCGCATTCAGCTTATCCACAATTAGACTAAAATGTTAAGAAGCGCCGCGAATTCCCGAATAGCTCAGTAGCAACCGGGTTCGACTCCAGCCGATAGCTTTTTATTTAGCGTACTTATTGTAGTATGGCTCAGCACTGGTTAAATGCTTAAATTAAATTTATATGGGCGGATTAGTTCATTAAAAATGAAAAAATTCCTGCCACTAACCCTAACTGAGCTGATCTCATAAATTGCAGTAATTCGTCTTGTTTCGCTTACTGTAGCCTTTTAAAAAATTGACTAAAAAGGTCTCGAATAAATGAAACAGACTATAGTTAAATAGTACATACGTTTTCACAGTCCGGACACTTTAACCCACCTGTTACCAAGGGGTCACATACCCTAGAATTACCAAGGACTAGATCGAAAATCTAGTCATTGAGGAGATTACAAAAATGAACAAAAATATACAATTCTGGTAGCCAAGGGGATGAAAATTTAAAAAATGTCATTAAGTTTGCTCAAAACTGAAAACCAATTGAAAAAAAAACGTATTTGAGCATTCAAAAATGTGTAATAAATGCGATCTGCGTCTAGCGTTGGTAGAGTTAGGGGAAAATGAAAAAGTTAGAGTTAGAGTTAACTCAATATACAAAATTAACTCAGAGTTGAGTTAACTCTAACTTAACCTTAAGAAGTCGAGTTAACTGAGTTAGAAAAAGTTAACTCAAAACTTTCCTAAAAAGTTGAGTTAATTATAATAAATTATTTTACAGGGTTTTACAGACTCTAGTAGGTTGTCTCTGCATATGAAAATCAAAGTATAGTATTGTGTGGCTACTAACACATGCGTACCTAACTACTATATGTTTAGGTGTAGATTACCTCTATTTGTAAGCATACATGGGCAGCAAGCAACTAAATTCTGGGGAGGGTCCGCCGGGGCAAAATCGCCAAAAATGGCCCAAAAAAGCACTAAAAATTCCAAAAAATTCAATTCTGGGGGCTGGGGGGTCCGCTCCGCCAGATTCTCGGGGGTCCAGTCCAGACCCCCCCACGCCCATGTGTGTTTGTAAGTACATAAATAGCTATAAACCTTGGCTCGGCAAAATACAAGAAATGTAGGTATCTAATCGTGCATAAAATAAACAACAAACGTACAAAGCAATGCAAATCAGAGCACATGTACATTCATAGAGGTCACACCGATTCATAATTGAAAGTGAACAAAATCTCTTTCTCAAGAGTCGTATTTCCCAAATTGTGTCGATTTTTGTCCAAAATCGTAACGGCCTTACTAAACACCCTTTCAACTGGTGCTGACGTCGCAGGAACAGGTAGCAAGGCACATGTTACCAGGTACAAATTCGGAAAAATGCCTTTTTTCGACTTCCAATAATTGCACAGATCATCAAAATCAACTGTACCATCAGCATCCTTTTGATACAACGATATCTCCAACTTCGTTTCATCTTTCTTTGGCGTTGATTGCTCGACAGCAAGTCTTTTTTCTTAGCTTGCGCTCCAAAGAATGACAAAACATCCTCCATCGAACCGTCCATGTCGCCAACTTCCTCGGTACTACATTCGTATCGATTTTCAGAACAAAGCGATCTATCAGCAAACTTGATGAAACATATCTGCAAAACGGATTTATGTATGCTACCAGCAAGGGTGGATCTCGGATTTTAAGGTGTAAAACTCCAATTTTTTCCTCTAAAAGTCATGAAACAACCAAAAGATTGCCTCATTGGCCGGGAAACACAATCTTTTCAACGTTTTTGAGCTAGGCTGATTCTAAATTCGAATGTTTGAGAAAAAACTCGAAAGTTTGCGCATTTTTTCAAATTTTTCATAATTTTGGTCAAAAGTCATATCACTTCGAGTGGAAATATAGGAACATGGCCTAAAATTATAAATTTTTGACTGGAAATGTGCTCAAAGGCACCATACTTTTACTAAACTCACCAACTTTTTGGACCCAATGGAGGGCCGCCAGAGATGGTCGTGAAGCTCTGAGGGGTCCAGCAGACCCCTGGAAGGTAAAATATTTAGGCGATGACGGCAAACACCCAGAATTGTATAAAATTGAGAAAATTTATGCATTTTTTAGGTCCAGACTGGACTTTCTCAGAATTTTGAAGATGCCCAAGTATGGCAGGCGGCGACCCCTTACCCCCTTGAAATCGCCAAAGTAGTATAGCTACATAGTTAGCATTTAGCCATTATTAATAGGTACCTAATACAAATCTGAGCACTACATATACATATGGTTTTTTAACAAGCGGAATTCAGTCTTTGTGAACAAAATCCGCCGACCAATGGCACGCATCCGCATGCAACCAAAGATTTCTAGGAAAAAATTTTAAAAGGCCAATCAAGCTGGCTGGAAGATTAAAAACCTGCGTGCTTTTTTCAAGTCCGAAATGGGCAACGTCAAAATATCGGGGTTTTGAGCGACCTAAAAATGAACAATTTCGATCATTCTGGGATTTTAAAGGTTCTGGCAGATTAACTATAAGTAAACAGATTACAGTTTTTAATAGATATTCTTATGCATCGTTTTTACAGGAAATCAACACAGCAAGAAGCAAAACTGAATGCGTAGCAAACATACCAACTTTGATATTTCAGTAATAATTGCTTGCAAAAGTCCGCCTTCGAACATCGAACAATATTTTGGTACGAGAAAGCATGCCACAGCATACAAGGGATCGAATTTCAGACTTGTAATGTCGTAAACTTTCGAGAACCTTCTTTGCATTTCTTCTAGCAAAGCTCTTGCAGCAACACCATTTATTGGGCCCGAACGCAAAATTATCTGAAGAAAATATATGCACTACTTGACCACATCAGGGTGGATCAGGAAACAGGTCAACATATGCAGCTGACAATCAAAACATTTTTTTAAATCATAAGTGAAGAAAAGATTTTCCTTCCCTCTGTAGAAAAAGAACGTGGCACCATACATATGTACATGTAACGGCTCAAAATTTTGGTTGGGGGTCCGGCAAGGAACATACAAGCGCCCAGTCTCAGTCCCAGCCGGGTCTAGTGGGCCCAGTCCGGTCCCGACCAAGAAAGGGCCGGGCCTTTAAATGCGGAACAAGGATAGCTTGTTGAGTTTTCATGAAGAAATATTTGACTTATCAGTAATATACCTAAGTTTAATTATTTTAGAAATGTTCTTGAACACACCTGGGCGTGGGGGGGGTATGCACCCCCCAGAAACCAAAATACCCCCATTTTTAGGGCCATTTTTTGACCTTCAAAAAAATCTTGCACCCCCCAGAATTTTCTTGCTGCCCACGTATGTTCTTGAATTAACTCTTAGGTTTTTTAAAACCAGTTATATCGAATAAAATACGTATGTGCCAGGAAGATCTGCTTTATTGATCGCTATTTTGCATTTAACATGCTTCAAGAAATACAGTAACAAAAACAGAGTGAGATTAAACGTAGATTAGCATAAAATCAAGAACTGCCCCAATTTCAATTGTAATTAATAAATGAGCAATAAATGCGAAGCAATAGTATATTAAGAGAAATCTTTAAAAAACTCATATGTAAAATCCTCAACAAGGAATGCATTTTGGAGAAAGGAATTTCAGGCAAGTATTCCTAAAACAGTAAAGCAATTATTCCAGCAATTTTATGGAATACACATTTTTGAAAATGCTCATTGTTGCTTAGGTAATAGGTACTTATATACTTCAAGAATTACTGACTTGTTTTCACACTGAAAAATCACAATGGATAGCGCCTATTTTGATCATTTTTTCGAAGATCATAAATTTAATTGAGAATGGATTAAAATCAAAGAAAAATAATTTGAAAGCACAATAATAATAGGTTTTTGAAGAGACTAAGATCGTCAAGCTTGAAATCTAGAAAGATTCCTGACATCAATTTTGTAAGATTTAAAAAGATTCATTGACAAAATTAAAACCTATAGAAAAATAAATAATTTCATGTATTATATTGTATAGACTAAGAACTAGCTTCCTGCAGGCAGTTTGAATTCCACAAAAGTTCCGATTAGTCACACACAACCATACATGGGCGTGGGGGGTCTGGACCACACCTGGGCGTGGGAGGTTTGCACCCCCCAGAAACCAAAATACCCCCCCAGAAATCAAAATACCCCCCAGAATTCAATTTTTGAAAATTTTTTTCGTTTTTTTTCGCAATTTTTTGATGCCAATGGATAGTGCTTGATGAGAAACGTCGAAAAATGGTGTTTTTATCGCCATACCACCACTTTTAAGGCCATTTTTCGACCTTCAAAAAAATCTTGCACCCCCCAGAATTTTCTTGCTGCCCACGTATGGTCTGGACCCCCAGAACCCGGTGGACCCCACCCAGAATCCGGCGGACCCCCCCAGAATACTATTTATAGCCATTTTTTGGGCTATTTTTGGCGATTTTGCCCCGGCGGACCCCCCCCAGAGTTTTGTTGCTGCCCATGTATGCACACAACTCTCGTCCATTTTGGTCCCGGCCTCTAGAGCCTGGTCCCTGTCCTGGTCAAATTTTGGGCCCAGTCGTTTGCTGGATTCCGGCCATATGTTTGCTCAAAAATGGCAAAAGAAATTGCTAAGAAATGGCCTAAAAATGCGATTTTCCTCCAAAATTTAGAGGAGTAAAGAATTTTCGGCCGAAGAAAAGGGGAGGACGGCCAATTTGGGTGGGGAAATCCCTCGTCCCTCGCTGTAATGTGTGGCACTGCAAAAACAAGTCTACATACAAAACGAATATATTCTGATGTACAAGGCCTACCCCCATACATGCAACAGCTCCAAAATTTGGGAGGGGGGTCCCCAGCATTTTTAGGGGGGGGTAGGTGACCTTCAATTTTTGCCCAATGTAATCGACCTAATCGTTCTCTGAGCGTCTTTCTTGTGTTGTACGGTAGTCGAAGTGTGATGACAATGTTCTTTTACTAATACACCAATAAGCAATAAGAATACAATAAGTGAGCAATGCGCTGGCGACGAATGTTTAGTAGCGTAGAGGGAATGACGGGAGGGTATAGTGCAAGCCCCTTTTATTCAAGTTCTAGAGCCTAGTGAGGTGCCTGGCTGGCGCGCTTGGAGGCGCTTAGCTGTGTTCGTGTTTAGTGTTAAGCTATGCATGTTTTTGCTGGACAATGTGAGTCACTTATTGTAAGAGGTACAATAATATTATGTTAAAAACTAAGTGAGAGATGGAAGCTAAGCAGGTGTTAAAACATTAGGAAAGCTATTCTGGGAGTAAAAAGCGTCTCTGAAAGGCGCCAGCTTTCTGACTAAAATCTCAATAGTTAGTGAGTTAAAGGCTTTACTGTTTATAGCTAGTTATGTTATAAAGCTTAAAGTGTTATAGTATAGTTAGTGCGTTATAGTTAAAATTATTTCATTACATTTTCCCCCTTAGTAGATCAGTGCCCCACTGATAAATGATTTAAATAACAAATACAAAATTTATCCAAAACCTATTAACCAATTAATTTAAATAAAACAAGTCACCCAGCATGCATAATAATAACCCATTTTATCACCGAATGCGCCTCTTGTTTTGTATACGATAATCGAGGGCTTTTTGCAACCTGTGTTCTTTGTGCTCGAGCTCGGCGCGTGGTAGTGGGAAGGCGTGGTGCATTAGGGCGACCCAATGCTTGAAAAACGAGTGATAGTTAGTTGTCCAAACACAGTCGTTGCATGCTCGGAATGTGGTGAAGAAAGCCTCGAGCATGTTCCGAAGGAATTTCTCAAAGTTTTCTTCAACGCTCGCCCTAGACGTTGATGGCGCCTGCTGCATCGGCGGTGTGTCTGGTGTTTTTCGGGGCCATACCCTCTTCTGAGGCCACGTGATGTTGACGCCTCGTATTTCCATGGCGTGCTGATCCAGGAAACAGAATATGTCAAAGGCCAATACTGCCCTAAGACAGCATAATGTTGCCTGGTCACACTCCATTTCACCGAGTATGTTTAGTCGGAAAAATGTGTGGGTTACTGTGCCTAATGTTGTGTCTGTTAGCCGCTTGATGGTGGGGATCAGATCCCTGTGCTGCTCCGTAAGTGTGTTAATTACAGAGTGTAAGTCGAGTTCAGGTGCCCAGTCCCTCATGGACAGATCAGTAGCTCCCACTGTGCTCTCAGTTCCAAAACTCAGTGTTAGAAAGCTAGTGTTACGTAAGAGTGCCTGAGTGCATTCTGGTACGCCTCCCAAGTCTGTCAAATTAAAAAGAAATACCTTGCCATCAGGGCGTGCAATGGCTAGTTGTTCTGTGCCACTTCCATCAGGTGAGTTCAGTTTGTGCACAGCCAACGTGTTAGGGACATGTGGATCTACCCTAACAAGTGGCTGGCTAAGTTCGGGTTGCAGTCATCGGGAACGTGCAGTATGTGGAAGTCACCAGGGCGCCGATGAAGACGCTTCAGCCAGTTGTTTGCAACTAACATCGGTATTCGTGGCTGCTCTTGGCGCTTCCAGTTTTCGGTTGTCCTTTCAGAACTGCAGGTTGATCTTGAAACACTGCGGGTTCTGTTCTGTTCGTCTGACATCTAAATACACGGATAAAAAATAAAACGATAATGACAGCATTTCAAGGTAGACTTCAATAAGTGTAATAGTGTTCAGTGAGCGAGTGTGCTAATAAGTGGTCATAAATTTTCTGATAATAAATAAATTCATCATGAATAAGTAAAAAGTTATAATTAGTCATGAATAGTTTGTGAAAGATTATTAAATACAAATTTTTTTTCAAAGTCATTATTATCATTTAATTCCTCATTGTATTTAACAAATGAAGGTTATTAGAGGAACATCTTTTTATATTAAGTTGATGCATGAGTTAAATGGTTCCCTTCCTCCTTTAAGTGCTTTTTCAAATTTAAAAATATATTATTGCGTCAGTGAGTCAGTGTTTCCTAATTTACAAACTTTGTTCTGTTAACATACATAACTCGTGGCTCAACCTTCCCAATTATACGAATGTATTGTAGCTTTTCCTGAGAAGCACCAAAATGCGTAAATTTAATTCATGAAAAGTTTGTAGAATTTCTTCACTTGTTTCGTTTTAATAGATTTATTCTGTCTTGTAGCCGTAGAGATCGAAGCTCAAGATAATCTAGGTTCTCCCTCAGCTTTTTGAACTGGTTTTGTAGCTCTAAAAATCGAATTTCAGTTGGTGAATCTGGTCGAGGATTCCGAAATGCTGGCTCAGAAGTTGATGTTTCTTGTTGTTGATTTTGTAGTCGCTGGTTGCCTTGAGTGTTGTTAATCATCGAACTGCAAAGATGTTAACATTTTAAAAAGACTATTAGTGTAATTCACATGCTGGACATAAAACGAATTAGTAATTTAAGCTATCCTAGGTTAATAAAAGATTAAATTATAATGTTCTATTGCTTCTTATTGCGTAGGTTATAAGTGTGAGGCAAAGTTGTGTGCTTTTCATGATCTCCTTCCCCTCCTCCCAGTGGTCGTTCGATTTTAGGAATAGTCAAATCTTTTTGTCCCTCCTTATCGTTCAAGTCATTTACCCTAGTTTTATACAGCTTAGTCCGATTAAAGTGTACAGTTCCAAGTTCCTTTTTTCCATTTAGTGATTCAAAAACGAGAGTGGGTGTTCTAATGGATTTTATTCGATAAGGTCCATTCCATTGGTGCATTAATTTATGAGTTTTTCCCTGAGGAGTGCTAGGATTAAAAATCATGACAAGATCACCAATTTTGTAATTAGGAAGTTTCACTTTTCTATCATAGTAAGTCTTTTGACTTGTTTGTGCCTGACGAATGTTTTCACGTGCTAAAGACCATGCTTGTGTTAGGTGGTGCTTAAAGTCAATCAAATAGTCATCTAAGTCAATAATGTATCGTGATTTAGTGAAGTTGAGAGCAGTGTCAATCGGGAGTCTTGGTGCCCTACCATACAACAGTTCAAAAGGACTGATTTTAGTGCTTGTCTGATACGTTGAGTTGTATGCAAAAGTGACGAAAGGTAAGACATCATCCCAATCACGCTGATTTTGGCTTACGTACATTGATAACATGTTTGCAAGTGTGTGGTTGAATTTTTCGACTAGACCATCTGTCTGTGGATGATATGGAGTAGTGTTAATCTTCCGTGTGTCACAGAGTTTACAAATTTCGGCTACCAAGTTAGACATGTAGTTCGTTCCCCTGTCAGAAAGTAGCTGTTTAGGTGCAGAATGTCGGCATAAAATACCTTCAACGAATTTTAAAGCAGTAGTTTTAGCTGTACAGTCAGAAATAGCGAAACATTCAACCCATTTAGTTAAGTAATCAGTAAATACAATTATATACTTTTTCCCATTTTGTGAAAGTGGGAGTGGTCCCAAAATATCAGTGGCTACGCGGTCAAATGGACCTTCCACGGGTAGAGGGCAGAGGGCTGCGCGTGTTTTCTGTATGGGTGATTTTCGTGTTGCGCAACCTAAACATTCAGTGCAGTGTCTCTTTATGTCATGTATCATGCCTTCCCAGAAGTATTTTTCGCGTATGCGTTGATAAGTTTTTTCGAATCCAAAATGTCCAGAAAGGATATCATCATGATATGATTCAAGTATTTCTTCTTTAAGTGAAGTAGGAATAACAGAGCAAAGGTGATTTTTGGCTTTAGTCTGTTGTCTTTGTAAGCATCTATCGACTAAGCAGTAGAGTTTTGATTTTGAAATAATAATATTTCGAGAAACTGAGTCATTAGGCAGCTCATTGTTTTCTAAATATTGAATGATGGGTAATAAGTTAGTATCATTTCTCTGCTCATCTACTAGTTTAGTGTTTTCTAATTGTATGTGTGCAATAAATAGTCGAGAAACTGCATCAGCGTTTTTGTGCTTAGCTTGTGACTTATAAGTTAATGTGTAGTCAAACTGTTGCATTATGACATGCCATCTTGCTAGGCGACCTGTTAAGTTATTATCCTTTTTAAACAGTCCAATGAGAGGTGCGTGATCAGTTTGAATGTGTGCCTTGTGACCAATAATGTAAGGATGAAATGTTTTGACAGCCCAAATTACACCTAATGCTTCGCGTTCAGTGGTTGAATAGTTACGTTCTGGTTTTGTAAGAGTTCGGCTAATATAAGCAATCGGATGTTCTTTTCCCTCAAAAATCTGACTAAGTACAGCTCCTATGCCATAAGATGAAGCGTCAGTTTGAATATAAAAATCTTGTGTAAAGTCTGGTAGTTTTAGAATAGGTGCAGTTGTAAGCAGAACTTTTAGCTGTTTAAATGCCTCATTACATTCTTTAGTCCAAGCAAATGTCTTATTTTTTTGTAAAAGGCTGTTAAGAGGTGCCGATATTCTACTACAGTTTGGAATGAAACGACGATAATATGAAACTAATCCAAGAAAAGATCTGAGTTGATCAATATTCGTTGGTGTTAGTGCTTGTTCAATAGCAAGTACTTTTATCTTATCTGGCTTCAAGCCATCGGCTGTAAGTTCATGTCCTAAAAATTTGACTCCATGTTTGCAAAAATCGCATTTTTCAAGTCTTAATTTTAGTCCTGCTTGCTTAAGGCGGTCAAAAACTAGTTGTAGATTTTCCATGTGTTTTTCAAAAGTTTCAGAGTAAACAAGGACATCATCTAAATAGACTAAGCAAATTTTCCATTGTAGTCCAGATAAAACAGTGTCCATTAGCCTCTGATAAGTGCTAGGTGCATTACAAAGTCCGAAAGGCAAAACATTAAACTCATATAGTCCGCTGAGAGTTATGAATGCTGTTTTCTCCTTATCAGTAGGTTCTACTGGGATCTGCCAGTAGCCCCAGGCCTGATCCAGGGTAGAAAAGTATTTAGCCTTACCTATAGTGTCGAGTATATCATCAATTCTAGGTAGAGGGTAAGTGTCCTTTTTCGTAATTGCATTAAGTTTTCTATAATCTACGCAGAAACGATCAGAACCATCTTTTTTCTTGACTAATACAATAGGGCTAGCCCATGGACTTGTGGAAGGACTAATAATATTAGCTTCTAACATTCTGTTCACGTGTGTCAAAATTCGTGCTCTGTCTGCAAAAGGTACTCTATAAGGATAGCTTCTGACTGGAGCATGCCTCTCTGTGTTAATGTGGTGAGTAGCGAGTGAAGTTTTTCCTAGATCGTGTTCATGCTGTACAAAAATGCTTTCATTTGCCTGTAAAAATCTGATTAAGGCATTTGTTTGTGCATGTGCTAGATTAGTGTTGAGTTTCATTTTAGATGCTATCTGCTCATTCATGCTTGCAGTTGCACAGTGTGCTATAGGAGTGCTAGTTGCGGCTACAACCCCTTGAGTGCCACTGTGTGTGTGAATAGTGGGTATAGCATAACCTAGCGTCGCATTTTTGAAGAGTTTAACATCAATAGTGAGTGGGTTAAGAATTTGAATCAGTATATGATTACACATAGGTCTACCATAACTCGGATATACAGTAATTCCAGTACGCTTAGAAAATAAGGGAAGAGGTTCAAAATTTACATATTGTTCTCTGCTATTTTTCTCAAGTAATTCTGAATTTACATGACCGAGAATCTCCATCACCGATCGGGCAGGTACAGTTATTGTTTTACACATTGTTATTTGTGCCTTCTTTGGCGTTTCATCACTTAGCCTACGCACAAAATTTATAAGTTCTCCCCCAAGACCCAGAGTTTTTGACTTAAAGTCAAAGAGTACTGTTCCGTAAAGTGCTAAGATATCTACTCCGATAATCAATTCAAAAGTGCTTTTTCCTAGTATGCAAAACGTGACGTTTTTCTGACTTCCATTTACCACAAGGTTGACGGAAATGGTTCCAAGGACCGACAAATTATGCCCACCAACGCCCTTGATAATATTGTTCACAGGGTATACATCTGCAGGAGTGATTCCTATTTGAGGTAGTGCTTGTACAGAGATGACTGAAACGGATGCTCCGGTATCCACAATTGCTTTTAAAGGGTATCCATTGACGTTTACAATTATAGATGGGCAATCAAAATATAAACTATCAGACTGAGTTACTAAAACAGCTTTTTGTGGTGAATTTCTTTGAATCGTTAAGAGTTTAGGTTTTATAGGTTCGAGCGAAGCTAAGTCACTACTAAACCTCCCATCATGCCATGGTGATACTAAGTCGCTCGGTAAAAATGGAATATTGTGATTATTTATTGTGACAGTGTGATTACCTATGTTCAAAATTACATCATTAAGTAAACGAAGTGCATCACAACCTAAAATACAGTCAATATTACGTTCAGTCATAACAGGAAGATCAAAAATTAGAAAATTCACTGTTATGTATTGTGCAGCAATTGTGACCGTTAGTTTAGTGTGATTAGTGGCCTCTATCTCATGTCCAGTTGAAGTAATGAGTGTATGATTATTTTCAGGTGTCTGAGTCAAGTTCAGGAGTGGGCCCAAAAAGATATTCAAATAAACGCTGACTAATAAGAGATGCTTCGGAACCAGAGTCGAGTAAAGCTGGTATTTTATCGCTAGAAATTCGGATGAGTATTTTGGGAATGTCAGAAATTGACTCAGTGCTTTGATTTTTACTTGAGCGTTTACGCAGAAGAAGTCCAAAAGTTGTTGATTTTTGTTTTCGTCTTCTATTTGTAGTTCGTGACAAAATACCTTCCCTTGGTACTCCTGCTGTACTAATCGTTCCTAAGCTCGATAGTTCTACGCCTACTTCATTTACCATGCGTTGAAAAGTCACTCTCTGAGATCTGTTCCGCCAGTAAACTTTAAATTTTAAGTACCCTACGTACATAATAGCTATGATCACTAGTGCGATAATAAGTGTCACAAAGAGATTTATTAGTACTTGATATATACCACTTAGTAAATGACTGAAAGTACTTGATGCGCCCAAAGCAGTTCTGTCAATTAAGTGTTCAAATTTTTGCTGACTATGATCGAGTACGTTGTTAATTGCAGTTCCAGTTCCTGCGAGAATTTGGTAAATTAACTGAGGATTTTCAGATAATTGAGAAGTATATTTCATGATACGATCTATTTTCTGCTCTAATTCATGTGAGGTCCAAATATCTTTAAAACTGCTGATAGTGTCATGAAATAGTGTCGGAGAATCAAAAGTGAATGGGGTCCAGTTTCCACTCCAAACAAGCTGAATTGGGGTTTGTGCAACGTGTGTGGCTCCGTTAGGCGAAAGAAAAATTTTGGTTTTCTTTATAAATGCTCGGTATTATTTTATCACATGAAGTTCTGTGAGAAAACATAGTCAAATCAGTGCCTCCAGGTAAAACAAAAAATTGATGTGCATTAATTTCAACAGGTAAGTTTACATAACATGTGTCTCGTACTTTATGGTTCCAATAAATTTTGCTTGTGTTAACTCGATGACATTGCCACACCATAAGTACATCTCCAGCAAAGACAGCATGAATATCACTTCGCCTAAGTAAGATTCTAGCTCCTGCAGTCGTGTCAATCTGTAAAAGTTGCTTTATTGTGTCTAGTTGGCGCTGTGCAGATCTACAGAGTTCTAGCCATACATTTTTAAAACTTTCTTGCTCAATTTGTAAAATGCGCTGTTCTAAGTATTGCAATTTAGCATTTTCTGGATCAGTTATTCGTGCTACAGTCGAAATAGTAGTGTTTTGAACTTTTGGATGTGATTTTTCGTACTGTTGTCGCAAAAAGAAACTATCTCTTCCCATGATAATTTTTATTAAAACGCCTTGAAGAGTGTCATAAGTGCTAATTAGTCCACAGTTACTGCTTACTTTAGTCAGTGTAAAGCCGCTTTGTAGTTCCTTAACTATGACAAACGGAAAATTCACATCTACAGCAAAAGTTCCTAGCTTATGATACTTACAAAAAGATTTTAGTGGATAAGGGTTCCAAATTACAATAGAGTTATCAGTTACGCATTTACCATGTTGAGCATGACATCCTCCTAAGTCACATAAGTCAGAGCTGAGTGTAGTTCCGTCAGTGGTCCCTACATGACCTACTTCAATGAAAAAATTTATCGCAGTTTTACACAAGTCGCGGCAACACCACGAAAATTCTACAGTAAGATTATTAGCAGTAGTCCAGAGTCCATGATGCATATCGTGAAGAGTTTCACTTTCCCAAGTTTTAGTTTTCCATGCTTCAGAGCAAATAGTGGCAGTAACAGCTTTCATAGAGCTTCCATCATATACTATTCCCTTGCTTCCGAGAAAACCAGTGTTCGTACATATAGTTCTATTATGTATATAACATTTTATAGCTTCAGTTGTGTAAGGTGCGTCATTAGGTACCCATATATCGACTTTCATGTTATAGGGAGTCGATCCGAGAAGTGGGGGTACACACTCCACCGCTTTAGGGACTGCTAAGGTATATCCGCCCTGTAGCTTACCACAAAAGTTATAAGTGCGTACATTAGGTGCTGTGTGACATAGTGCTACTGGCATCAAAACTGTCAAAAAGCAAAGTGATGTCAGAAAAGTATTGTGCAGTGTCTTTTGATTAAGGGATTTACCATGAACGCAAATAAAACTGTCATTTTTCATCTCTTTTTCAGCTGCAGCTTCAAGTTTTGGTGACCTAGGCGCGTTCATGACCAGAAGGCGCTCAGACTGTCCCTTATCGCAGTTTTCATCAAAATCGTTTATGACTGTGACCAAATCGTCACCACCTAACCCTCCTAGGTCAACGGGCACATTTTTCGCCTCCTGCCTTTCCGAAAAGGGGATTGGTGCGGTCATTTCTCGGGCTAGGTATTTGTGCTCCAAATCCTTACTTTTCGATTGCCCTTCCAAAACTAGACAGTTCACGCTATTAAATTCAAAGTTATTTCCGGAATCATTAAAATTATACGGTTCTGGACACGTTTCAAACAAACAGAAAGGGTTGTCGACTATTTTAGAATTAGCTGAGTTCTGTTCAGTGTCATCCGCGGGGTCCACTCCTCCACTTACTGCTAGTACATTACGTTGCTGTGGGCGTACTATGGCTGGGCTAAATGCATTCGTTTTATATCGCACTGGTCCTGCGCTTGCCCCTGTTCTTCCGCTAGACTCATAATTATTATAATTATTGCTCGATTCATTAGTGTTACGATTATTCACGTTCTGATTACATTTAATGGCATGATGGCCAAGTTTGCCACATTTCCAACAGCGACCCTTTCCTTGGTTACTCCAAGGGGCACCATCCCGTTTCCAGGGCCCTTGGTTGCGGTCTGGTTGCCCGTATGGATGCCAATGATTTCGCTGTGGCTGTTGGATACTTAAATTAGCTATCTGTCGTGATAAGTTATTCATCGTGTCTGTTAAAAGGCTCAGTTCCGGTACAGAGCGCTTAGCGCTCACATTAGTTGTTGATGTGCTATATGCTTGCTCCTGAATTTCCTGCTGAGTTGCCCTCCTAATTGCTTCCTCTAGATTTTTAGGTTCAGTTCCGATGATAGTGTAGCGTTTTATCTCAGGTCTTAAACCTCTCAAAAAAGCACCTTTTGCGACAGTTTCACGTTGTTCAGTGTTCAAAGAAGGATAAGCAGCTTTAACTAAATTTCGGATATCTACAGCGAATTCTGAAACAGTTTCAGTGGCTCCTTGAGTTCTGTGTACGAGTTGCATTTCCTTAAGCGCTGAGTCTCTACCTACTGGAAATTCGTTTTTTAGTTCAGTTATCCAGTTTTGATATGTTAAAGGATTATTCAAATTTTCCTGCTCACGACGATTAAAGAAACTAAGTGCTAGTCCTCTTAAAAATGTAGGTAAAAGTGAGATTTTACGCAGTTCATTTAAATTATGTGCATTAGCGAATCGATTAAAAAGTAAAAGCCAATCAGAAATATTTTCGTTAGAATTTCCAAAGAAAAGAGGTGGCTGTGTTTGAGTTAATAAAAGAGGCGAGGTGTTCTGAACTGCATTAACAACGTGATCTAAGGTTCTCCTAGTAATTTCTTCAGCTCCATTCGTGAAAAGATCTTGTAGTTCTTGCAAATCCACTGTTGTCATTTTATTACTTAAATTTTTGGTAGCAGATCTAGTTATATACGACCTAGGTGCAGGCAATCGAGTAATTCGCTTAGGTGGCAGTTTAGAATAATAAAACAATGAAACAATGCAGTATAAGTATACGATAATTAAATTAATTAGTGCAGAGAAACGATTAAGTGATTTTGGTGAATGATTTGAACTTACGTTAAAGTTCCGTGAATAGTTAGTGAATAGCGTGGCGATTTAGCGAGTTCTATCTCCGTTGCGGCCTCCAATGTAATCGACCTAATCGTTCTCTGAGCGTCTTTCTTGTGTTGTACGGTAGTCGAAGTGTGATGACAATGTTCTTTTACTAATACACCAATAAGCAATAAGAATACAATAAGTGAGCAATGCGCTGGCGACGAATGTTTAGTAGCGTAGAGGGAATGACGGGAGGGTATAGTGCAAGCCCCTTTTATTCAAGTTCTAGAGCCTAGTGAGGTGCCTGGCTGGCGCGCTTGGAGGCGCTTAGCTGTGTTCGTGTTTAGTGTTAAGCTATGCATGTTTTTGCTGGACAATGTGAGTCACTTATTGTAAGAGGTACAATAATATTATGTTAAAAACTAAGTGAGAGATGGAAGCTAAGCAGGTGTTAAAACATTAGGAAAGCTATTCTGGGAGTAAAAAGCGTCTCTGAAAGGCGCCAGCTTTCTGACTAAAATCTCAATAGTTAGTGAGTTAAAGGCTTTACTGTTTATAGCTAGTTATGTTATAAAGCTTAAAGTGTTATAGTATAGTTAGTGCGTTATAGTTAAAATTATTTCATTACACCAAAAATGCTAAAAAATCACGTTAAAATGGCCAAAAATTCAACTTTTTTTCCAAAAATCGGGGGGGGGTCAAAAATTTTCTGGCTTTGGGGGGATGGGGGGGGGACAGCCGACTTTGGGTGGGGGGATACCCCCATCCCCCCTGTTACATGTATGCCTACCCCTGATTTCTTCGTGAAGTACGTACTATATTTACACTAAAATTTTAAGGTTGACAATTGCGCAAACATTCAGCTAAAGCTTACTTTCTCAGTCTTATTCTTCAGCGCAAATAAGATAGGATAAACTTCTGTTATCGTTACATATTTGTCGCCCTCTAAAGCTTTCACAGCTGCAGCAAACGGTGACAGTAAGTCTCGGAGACCTTGTAGAACTTTCCAGTCCGCTGGGCCCAAATTATGTAGAATCGACAAATCTTCACAAACTGAGCAAATTTCGCTGTAAAGATAGGTAATTTAAGAAACAGGCAATTTTCTTAAAATAAAAAAATTTGAGGGATCAAAAAAATGTTCAAAGTCGAAAAAGTGCTTGAAAATTTATGCTAGAGAAAAAACACTGTTTTTGGGCGTTTCTCGATAAAGGATATCCATTGACTTCGAAAAATTGCAGATAAAACAAAAAAATTTCCAAAAAATTAATTTCTGGGGGACTGGTCGATTTGGGGGGTCTAGCGGATTCTGGAAATCAAACTTCCCCAAACCCCACACTCCCATGTGTAGATGGGAATGGGAGGCTCCATCTTAAAAGTTATGGTTTAAGAGATTTGCAGACAGTTTAAAATGAAAGAATGTGCAAGAACAGGTGTTTACTTCAAAAAAGCCAGATATCTCGATACAGGATTTTCTTTTTTGATTGCATCTCCCAAAGGCATTCAATTTTTTGAAAAGCGTAAGAATTTTTGTTTTGTTCACTAAGTGTTCAAAGCTAAATTTTGGGTCGGTGAAAATTTTAGTATAGGGTGAAAAAACTTGCTGCCCGAGTTGAAAATCCCCTTGATCATGTATATATGGCTACAGTAAATAAAACTATATTTTTTCAGGCATGCCACCATACCTGGGCAGCAACAAAATTCTGGGGGTGCGAAAATTTTTAAAAGTCAACTTTTGGCCTTAAAAACGGTGCTATAGCGAAAAGAACACCATTTTTGAACGTATCTCGTCAAGCTCTATCGATTGGCATCAAAAAAACCCCAAAAAAGCAAAAAAATTTTAAAAAATGAAATTCTGGGGGGGGTATTGGTCGAAATTTGCCATTTGTTGTTGGGTATTTTGCCTTCTCGGGGAGGGGGGTGCATACCCCCAAACCCCCCCCCCACGCCCACGTATGCATGCCACTCTTTACCATAAAAAGATCGCGTGACCTATAGAAAATTAGCTACTTAATACAAGTATGAATTACAGCAATTGGCAAAAAAATTATGGGCAGTCACTTCTAAGGTCTTTCTACTCAAAAGTGATAGATTTTTTGACCGAAAATCGAAATGCTGCAGTAAAAGAATGCTGCTACAAAGCGACGGCTCAAAGACTATTGATCAAACACAATCATCATGAGGGTATGTTCAAAAACAAAAATCGGTGCATTGAAGCAAATTTAGCCTCCAGCCAGAGTCTTCACTTTTACTAGATTTCAAATATAACTTATTAAATTTTTGATACGATATAATTAGCTCATTTTTCCTATCAGTAGCTGGTAATTAAAATTACCCGCATCCGCATGTAACAAGAATAGCCTACTTAGTAAAAGTTGCATGCGATGCGCATACTTTTTAATTCGTAAGAGACGTTCATAAACGTAGAACCAGAAAATCCAGCGAGTCCGGCAGGGTTTGATTAAGCCTAAACCGTTTGTCTTAGACTTTAGCAACTCGACTGCTTTTGGACTCTTGCAAATCGATGCGACTAAGGCGTTTGCCTTTTCTTGTACAACTTTGATATCGTGTTCCGATTTTTCAACAGCCTATAAGAGTACAGCTTAAATCAAACAATGATTTTAAATTTTCACAAGTAGCTATGCATAGTAGTTAATAAATTCTTCCCAGACATTAATTATACTGATATGTAGTCGACATAGGTGCGCAAGGTCGAACTTTCAGGGGGGTGAAAACCGGAAATTGATATATAGCTAAGTGCTTCGTAAAAACGGCTATATAGCCTTTTTGGGCTCAGATAATTAGCTATATAGCTTTTTTTGGCTCAAAAACTAGCTATATAGCCTTTTTAGACTTGAAAACATAGCTGTATAGTCTTTTTTTCACTAAAAATAGCTATTTAGCGCTCTTTTGATTCGAGAAAATAGCTGAATATGCCTTAACAACTCAGAAAAGACAACTATGATGCATTTCAGAGCTCAAAAAAGACTGTATAGCTAGTTTTCTGGTTCCAAAAAGGCTATATAGCTAATTTTCTGAGCCCAAAAAACGCTATATAGCAGCGTTTTTTCGGCCAAAATGGCTATATAGCTATCGGTTTTTCAAAGCTCAGGTAGGGGTAATACCCCCTCAAACCCCCTATGCCCATGTATGGTAGTCGAGTACCCAATCTCTCTCATTTTTCTCTTCAATGCTATGATAAAAAAGCAATGAGGGAATAATTTTGAAAATTTCGTTACAATCTATATTATTTAGATATGCTATATAAACAATCAATTATATTGTCCATCAAAATCACTAATGATAAGAGGTGAGTGAATGTATTTCTGTGGTAATCAAAAATTGTATTATCCTTTTTTGCAGAAAAAGAAGCCAATGAACTCTTCATTCTTTGTGCATCTACATTCAAAAATTAGGAAAAGAGTTTCTATTGTTTAACTGCTGGAAAAGCAAAAAAATTAGCGCTTCGTGCGCACTAGATGCACTTTTTCCGCCAAAAACGTGAGAATTTTTTTGAAAAAATTAATTTTGTCATTGCTTAAATAGCGTAGGACGATATTAAAAGCCCAAAAAACACGTATTTAACAGTCCCGCCCTTTTTTACGGGTTTTTTAGACGAAAAAATAATTTTTTTCCGGAATTCTTCCCCCTTGACAAAAATCCTGGCTACGCCAATGCAACGTAAGTCAAATATCTTTGGACAACAGAAAGCCAGCCAATACGTAATCTGGTGCAAAAAGATGTCTAGGTTGCCCCTTATTGCAGCTCCTATTTACATATTAGCAAAAACGTCGAAAAGTTCGAAATTACCTATTTATGATTTTTTCTCTTTCATAAAAACCCTGATTTTGTTAGATAAAATTTCAATCACCGAAATGGTTGAAAATAAGGTTTCCATGTACTTAATATAATTTCTACGTCCGCAACTGCCTTAATTTGTACCTAATCAATTATTGGTGGCTAGTGGCTACCACATATAAGATTTGGTGCGTGCAGCTTGATGCAATTTGTCTTTTTTCGAGTTGAATTCTGAATAAAGAGCTGTCTAATTTCATGAATATTTTAGCGTAAGTATTTAGCATCAAAATCCTCTCGCATTCAGCATTTTCTGATTCTACTTGTTTTTCTAAGATGCCATTAATGACAATTACATGACTAGACAATTAATTGTTACCACAATCCATTGTTTGGCAATTGATTGTTCAGAGATAATTGTTGGCGATTAATTATCCAGTAATCAGATAATACAATATAAATTGATAGCTTACCACTTGCACGACAAGCATCAAGCCATGAGCTGTACAACTCATGCGTTTTTCCAAGGTAAACATATGTTCGGATTCGTTTTCCAGTCGATCAAATTCGAGGAAGTCAGATTCTCCGAGCATGTCCTCATCAAAACTGTCGTCCAAATTTACATCCCCACAATTATTCTCCATTTCGGCGTTATCTGCGGCTTCAAATTGTCTTGGAACCACCAGCAAGCACTCGCTGAAATATTTTATAGCTTATTTAAGCATTGGGCTAAACTTTACTTTATGGTCTGAAGGGAAAACTTGCTGATGATCATGGAGAGAAAAGAAATCGGGTTAATGAACAGGACATAAAAAGAAGGCGCGGAAAAAATTCATGAAAATTGGACGAATATTGGTAGAGTAAAAGAAGTCATTTAGTTCGAAAAAAGTGCAGTTGGAGCAGCATTATGTAACCAGAATAAAGGGATTACTGGGCAACGTGTTAAAACATTAATTTTTCATTGAATTATGCTTCCAGGGGACCAACAAATTTGATTTTTGTCGTTGGAAGGAAAAAACTTTTTGGAAATTTTTCAAAAAGAAATTTGTCTGGAAAAAAATTTTTTCACAGCAAATCATAGCAACGTGTTTGAAAAACCATATTTACATATTTATCCAGAAATTTCTCACTCATCCCATCATAAATGCATAGTGTAGCAAATAAAAGATTATGATGCATTGAGAGAGTGCATACAATTGCCTTAGGCTTAGGCTTAGTAATGTGCATTCATGTGGGCACCAGGCATGGACTAAGCCTACATCAAAGTGGGGCCAAAATCGTGGAGCAAGCAGTGTGATTTTGGCCCCATCTTTGATTCAGGCTTAACCCATCCCTGGTACCAACATGGATCCACAAGCAGTGCAGTCCAGTGCACAGCAAACCTGAATTCCATGATGGGTTGGTTAAAAAATTTCGAGAAAAAATATGGAAATGGTTTTGCTAAAACATTCAAATGATTTTCTGAAAACAAATTTTTTTCTATTTCTGGAAAAGTAGTTGCGAGATATGAATGCATTTTGATGAAATTTTTTTCCACGCTTTGTATTGACAACAAGCATCATTTTTGAGCGATTATGTGGCAGTATTTTCAGATTGGCTCGTTTTCGGTTCGGACCATATTCTTCAAAAACTCCAAACAGTCTACTAGAATTAAAACAAAAGGTATGAGGATGGGAAATCACCATACATGCACACCATGGGAATTCTGGGGTGGGTGAAATCATAAAGTGCCTTTTTGGGCCCAAAATGGCGGGTACGCGTCAAAAAATCGTTTTTTGGCGTTTCTGACGATGCTCTATCGTTCTAGAGCATAAAATCATAAAAAAATCTAGGTAAAAAGTCGAAAAAATTCTAATAAATTGACCAATATATAGGTTAAAACATGAATATATAGCGCGAAGCGCCAAAAATTTGGCAGTTTTGAGCAAATATATAGCTAAAAACACTTAAAAAGACACTTTCTGCCAATTTTCAGAAAAGTTTTGGAAATTGAAAAATCGCCAATTCTGGGGGTGAAAAATATTTTGCGCGGGGTGAAAGCCCATTCTGGGGGTGAAAGCGGTGAAAACCCCCAAACCCCCTCAAGATAATGTATGGAAATCATTACATACATATGCATGACATAGGAGCCATTGCAGTAAAGATTAAGAAGCATTTTAAAATGTAAGCAATTTCACAAGCTTCCATTTTTATCTGAAACGATTTTCAAGCAAAGCATAAATTATCGCATTATTTCACAGAGCATAGGTGATAGTGAAGGCGTTTGGGCTTCCAACATAATTTAAATAAGGAAAAAGGTACATAAACTAATTGGTTCTCTCCATACACGCACAGCATGGGAATTCTGTGGGGGTGAAAACCTAAAGTGCCTTTTTTGGGCCAAAAAAATGGCCGGTACGCGTTAAAAACATCGTTTTTTGGCGTTTCTGACGATGCTCTATCGTTTTAGAGCATAAAATTATGAAAAAAATTCGAAAAAAATCGAAAAAAGTCGAAAAAATTGAACAATATATGGGTAAAAACACGAGTATATGATGCAAAACATCGAAAATTTGACACTTTTGAGCAAATAAACAGCTAAAAACGCTTAGAAAAGCACTTTTTGAGTAAATTTTTGGGAAAATTTTGGAAACTTCCAAAAACTTCGGAAAAATCGACAAATCTGGCAGGGGTGAAAAATTTTTTGCGGGGGGTGAAAAATGATTCTGGGGGGGGTGAAACCCCCCAAGATCATGTCTGGTTCTCTCTCATCACACATGGGTGCGGGGGTTGGAGGGTATGCAATGCACCCCCAGAATCCGAAATAACCCACCCCTCCAGAATCCAACATACCCCCCCATAAATTGATTTTTAAAAAATTTTTTCATTTCTTCTGCAGTTTTTTGATGCTAATGGATAGCTCGCATTGAGAAACCCCGAAAAACAGTAATTTTTTGCCCTATCATCAATTTTCAGGCACTTTTTTGACTTTGAAAATCTTTATGCCCCCTGCCCCAGAATTCTCGAGCTGCCCACGTATGATTCTCACTGATCGAGTGTCTATTCAATTGCTTGGAGGACTGGAAATAGCAGTGCTTTTTTCTCTAAGGAATGTACCTATAAAGGAAGCATGAAAGGCATAGATACCTACCGGAACGCTTTGACAATGTTTGATCCGTTATCAGTAACAATCCGGAAAATTTTTTCATCGTCAATGCACCAATCACGTAAAATTGAAGAGTAGAGAAAAAAAATGTTGGCAGCCGTGTGCGGCTGTTCTATTTTACGACAGGCTAAAAGAAAACATCTGATTTGGCCAGCAAATTCATCAAAAAATGGCTTGTGACGCCAATGAAACTTGACGAATAGCCTGGACGAGACCAAAGGTCAACTGAAACGGTTAAAAATCTGGCATCCTGCAGCTTCTTTAGCATCTTTTGCCCGAGACTCTCAGATAAACCGGCAATAGCCTTAGCGAGCTGACGACGGTTAGGCAACTCGATTTTACGGCCAAATGAGACAACATCAAAAAAAGCTTTCTGCTCGACTAATCTGTACGGAAGACTACTTGACGCAAATAGAACAGCCAGTTTTTCAACAAATTCTTTATACAAGTTCGTCCCTTGCTTTATTCCATCTTTTCCAGACTGGATGCGACTAAAACATTCTACTATCGACGAATCCGGCTTGTTACTTGACTTCTTATTCGTTGTTTCTATTGGCTGTCTAGTATTAAGTTCTTTTTCGCTTAATTCTTTGTAGATTTCGCTGTGCCTTGACCTCAGATGATTCTTAAGATTCGTGGCAAACCGTCCCGCAATATGAGCATTACAAGAACTACATATGCTTTTATTATCACTTGCTCTGTATTCAAAATATGTATGAACGAATGAAATTCTTTTATTCGTCAGGCCTTGAAAAGACAGATGGGGCTCAATTGTGCAAGGTTCACTAGACTCATCATCTGAGATTGTTGAAATCGTGCACTCTGTATCTGACATTAGGAAGATAAGATAACCGACCACTGCAGAAGCTAAAGCTCAACGCTATGCTATGTGCGCTAAATATTAACAAAATTTAAAAATTAATCTACAGTAAACCTTCCATCTGGTCTTGCAAAGCAAACATTAATAACTTGTTTGTTAGTGATCTCTACTCAAGTTAACTCAAGTTTAGAGTTAACTCAAACAAAAATAACTCGAGTTAGAGTTAACTCAAGTATTTCGAATAACTCTAACTTCAAGTTAATTAACTCTAACTCGACATAAAATGATCAAGTTAACTCGATCTTGAGTTAACTCGAAGTTAACTCTACCAACGCTATCTGCGTCACGCGTAACACATGTTATATAATCATGAAATCAAGTTTTTCTAACAAGATATAGGTCAATACATTTTCTTTCGCTCAATAAAACATGCGTTGCAGTAAAAAAGAGGGTATTGAGAAGCTTGCCACATAAGAATTTATGGCCTTACAGTAAAGTGCAAAAATAGGCAACTAGATCATGGATCTAGAGCTCGGTAAAAGTAGGGTTAAGGCAGGACTGAACACTAAAAAGTATCTTAATGCTTCCTATCGGACACTTTATGGTACGACAGCAGTAAGCACAAACAGACCGCTTGGAATAAAACAGACTGTAATTGCGCAATTTCTTTTAAGCTAATAAAGCATGAAGTTGTATACAAATCTGCATTAAGATTTTCAATTAATTACTGTAGGCGAGTCGGTCGTACCTCTCGATAGGCAGGTGAGAATGATGAGCAGGATTTTTCGTTCGAATCAGATTTGACCTAAAAATCGGCCCATCGTTGATTTACGCATGTAAAGAAAGGAAGAGGGGCTTGGGAATCGCACTAGCCACATACTTGATCGTCCCTTCATACCTGGGCGAGGGAAGGGGACCGAAATACCCCCCAGAATTCAATTATTATGATTTTTCGTTTTTTCGCAATTTTTTGATGCCAAACGTCGAAACGTTGAAAAATGGTGATTTTTCGCCATACCACCGTTTTTAAGGCCATTTTTGACCTTTGAAAAAATCTTGCACACACACACACACACACCCCAGAACTCTGGTGCCGCCGCCCACCTATGGATCCCTCCCACACCTGGGCGTGGGGGTTTTTGGGAGGTACCCCCAGAAACCAAAATACCCCCCCCCCAGAAACCAAAAAACCTCCAGAAATCAAAATACCTCCCCAGGATTCGATTTTTGAAAATTTTTTTTCGCAATTTTTTGATGCCAATGGATAAAGCTTGATGAGAAACGTCGAAAAATGGTGTTTTTATCGCCATACCACCATTTTTAAGACCATTTTTGACCTTTAAAAAATCTTGCACCCCCCAGAGTTTTCTTGCTGCCCACGTATGGTTATAACCACCGTTTTTTCCACTTTTTGGTCTATTTGTCAATCAAAATTTTAGGAAATGGAAAAAATTTTTGGGCTTGGATTTGGCATTTGTGGAAAATTTTTGTAATGTTGAACATGCGTTTAAGAGGGGCAAAACTTCAAAAAATTTTCGGTGCTTCGCGCCGAATTGATTCAATTCTTACTAGTTATTACTCTTAAAGCCGCGCCAGCGCCAATAGCAGCGTTTTTATCGACAATCTGGTCTAGAACTTCACTACGATTGAAAATCCTTATCTTCTGCACGGATTCAGTTAGTTTTTGTAATGCAAAAATGCGTTTTAGAGGGTAAAACTGCAAAAAAATTGATTAAATTTTTACTTGTTAGTAATGTTTAAGCCGCGCTGCGCCAATTGCAGCATTTTTATCGACAATCTGGTCCTAGGACTTCACTACGATTATAAATCCTTACCTTCTGCACGGATTTGGTTATTTTTTGTAATGCAAAAATGCGTTTTAGAGAGGTAAAACTGCAAAAAATTTTCGGCGCTTTGCGCCGAATTGATTTAATTTTTTTTTTTTTTTTGAAAGAAAGAAAATTTATTACTAATACCAACAGTTAAAATACGAAATGACAAGATATATAATAAATGCAATTACGAATTAGTAAAGGGACATGCGAGTCAATGGAATGACAAGTTTTACGCGCGCCCCACAAGATATCTAGATAAATCAAAGTTTGCTAATCTAGATTTAAATATGTTTAGGTTAGGGAAGAAACAATGAAGTCAGGAAGATCGTTCCAAACTGCGATGTATTTGTAAAAGAAATCAAACTTTTCTAAATTAGAATGTACAGTAGGTATGACTAATTTAAATCTATTAATGCTACGGGTAATATTATGATTAAATACAAAAAAATCATCAGCTTCCAAACATGATTTATGACAAATAATTTGATACATCATACACAGACAAATCTGCAAGCGTCTTAATTCAAGTCTGCACAATTTAAGTTGTGTTAAACGATCCTCGTAAGAAAAAATATTATTATAGCCAAAAATATATTTAGTGAATCTACGTTGAACAGCTTCCAATCTATCTATATCCTTAAGATAAGAGGGGTTCCATACACTGCAACAATACTCTAATAAAGGTCTAACATAACAACTATAAGCTTTAACAAGATTACCTTTATCACGCGAAAAAAATGATTTGCGTATTAAAATACATCTAAAGAAAGCTTTTTTAATCAAAGAATTATAATGTTCCTTAAATTTTAAATTTCGAGGAATCAAAACTCCTAAATCACGGACAAACGGATCACTAGAAATAATTTCCCCATTTAGTCTATAAACAGCTTTTTGATTATTATTACCCAAATATAGAACTTGACTTTTGGTTCGAGAAATAGGTAAATCCCATGCAATTGCCCAGTCAATAATCTTATCTAAATCAGACTGTAATAATTTACAGTTACGACTAATATTGAAAATTTTGATATCATCTGCGAACATATAAACCGTACTACAAATATTATCACATATATCATTTATAAAAATCGAAAAGAGCGTAGGTCCAAGGACACTTCCTTGGACGACACCGCTGGTAACAGGCACATAATCTGAAAAAGACTGATTAACGCGAACACATTGGGAACGATTAAACAAATAGGCCTTTAACCATGCATACAAATTACCGTTTATTCCATATCCGTTTAACTTAATAAGAAGTTTTTCCATATTTACTTTATCAAAAGCTTTAGAGAAATCTAAATATATTATATCAACAGTTTCTTTTTTAGCTAACGACTGAATCCATGAAAATTTACACTTTAACAATTGTGTTTCACAAGATTTATTCTTTTGAAAACCAAATTGAAAAGGAGATATTAGTTTATTAACCTTAAGAAAGTCTAACAATTGACTATTAATAATTCTTTCCATAATTTTGGCAATAGAACAACAAAGAGAAACGGGCCTGTAATTATCCACTAATGCTGGATCCCCCTTTTTTAATATTGGAATAACATGTGCCATGCTCCAAAGCTCGGGAATATTTCCAGACAGAAAAGATACAGTGAAAATACTAACTAACGGCTTTATCATTTGAAACGACAATTTTTTAATAAAAAGATTACATATGCCATCGGGGCCAACTGCAATAGACGTATTTAGATGGTTAATGGCTTCCAATACGCGATCCTCACTAAAAATAATGTCAGAAAGCGAAAAATCACAGCGCTTCTGAAAAAGAAAATTCGCGTTAGTAATGTCACTAGAAAACACTGAAGCGAAATAATCATTAAAAATGTTAGCCTTGCGTAATGAATCGGTTATAACATTATTATCAGAAAATGTTAGAGGAGGAATTTCACTGCGACTTTTTAACCTATTATTTACAAAAGTATAGAAAGCTTTAGGATTATTATTCTTGAGCAATTTGTTTTCTTGAGAAGAGAAATAATTATGAATAGTTCTACGTAGAGCCTTACAATGATTTCGATATTTAACTTTAGTTCCTGGAGTTTTACACCTTTTATACTTATCCCATAGAGAACGTTTTTTAAGAAATAATTTATGTAAGCTTTTAGGGTATTTAAATTTTAATTTAGCCCTAAAAGTAGGTACAAAACTAAAAATAAGAGGATTTAATATACTTAAAAAAACATTATACATGTCATTAACTGTTGAGCATGTAGAAAAAATGTCAGGCCAAGAAACAGAGGATAAAAAAGTAGCTATACTCTCGTAGTCCGCTTTATTGAAATTTAAGCTAGGTTTATCTCCATCTTGAAAAGTTCTAGTTAAAATTTCAAAAGAAATCGAATTATGGTCGCTTGTTGAAAAAGGAGGAAGAACCTGGATATTAAAAACGTTATATGCAGCAAATACTACATCAATCAAAGTATTATCGTGAGTATTTTCTTTAACTAACTGTTGCAGACCACTAGCTGATAAGTAATCAAAAAATAATTCGTTTAATGGATTAAATGTAAAAGTACCATGAAACCAATCAATTTTAGGCAAATTTAGATCCCCTACTATAATAACGGGATGACAACTATTAGTAGCCCATTCAATTAAATTACATATCCGAAGTGCAGTATCAAAATCATACTGAGGAGGTCTATAAACTAACAAACATCTTATAACATCTCCACCTTTTAAAATTTCAACTACTAAAGTATCAGACACAAACAGAGAAGCAGGAACTTTAACGCATCGAGCATAAAGATGAGGTTTAGCAAAAATTAAAACTCCACCTCCCCGCTTATTCTTACGATCTGATTGGAGAATAATATAATTTTTTAACGGACATAATAGACTGTCGGAAATAGATTCATTTAACCAGGTTTCACAAAAAAATAATATATCGAATTTTGCAGTATTTAACAGAAAGTGAAGTTCCCCTAACTTATTCACAATACTACGAGAATTACATAGCAAACATTTAATATTAACAAAATAACGGGGCGAATTTACCTAAATATTAGACGCGTGTTGACCATGTTGAGCACGAAATTTGGGATTAGATGGTTTAGGGGCTGTAGAACGAGGATCATAGACTCGTACAGTTTTCTTCTTCACACAGTCATCCCTAAAGTCGATATACAGATTAGTCTCGCCCGCGTCCAGTCGTTGGTGCAAATCGTCGTTAAGTTCACGCTGACGTTTTCGCTGAAGAAACGACAAATCCGGTCGCGCACGTAATTTCGAGTAGACGTTTGTTGGATTTGCAGGGCGGACAACTTTGTTGATAAGACCAATAAAAGCGACGTTGAGCACGTGACGAAGAAAGACAAACTTTCAGAAACTGAGGTTTGTCTGAATATTTGGGACCGTCTCTAAATACCTGCGTTATATCGGCAGATGAAAAATCAGAGTCTTTATTATAATCATCAATTAAAGATTTAACCGAAACAAGGTCGCCGCACTGCGCCAATTGCAGCATTTTTACCGACAATCTGGTCGTAGGACTTCACTACGATTGAAAATCCTTACCTTCTGCACGGATTTGGGGCATTGGTGTAGCTGGTTCACATACGTATTAAGATAACCATGTTATAGGTACGTATACAGCAAGTAGTATCCGGTGAAAGCTGCCACCTAACTGGTTTGGTTTGAGTCAAGTCGAAAACAAATAAGGCAGTCATCAGATTTTTCCAGTAGATTCATGTGACTGACCAAAATGTTGGTGCCAGCGTTTAAAATAAGCCTAAGTAATGGCATGCAACTCGCGTCGCTCGCTTCGCTCGCTCCGCTCGTCGCATTCCATTACTCAGGCTTAGTTTAAATGCTGGCACCAACATTTGGTCAGTCCATGATAAAGCCTAATCAGCTGGTAAACCAGCAAAACATCACGAATACCTTGCAATCTTTATTGAAATTAACCAGCTTTATTCGATTGGTTATGGTTCTGGACTTTAGAGCAATGGGTCCACGTCTCAAATCCGACTGCCATCAACTTTCTCTCGTTTCCTCAGATGCTATCGACTGCACATATACGCCCTTATAATATGACTAATGTTAATACATATGTGTACCAGCTACACGAATGCCGGATTTGGTTAGTTTTGTAATGCAAAAATGCGTTTTAGAGAGCTAAACTTGCAAAATTTTCCGGCGCTTAGCGCCATTTGATAAATTATAGTATTAATTGTCAAAAGCGACTTCAGAATTGGCTAAAATGCTGTATTGAAGGAAGGAAATTCAAGTTTCAACAGGAATAACGTATACTGATCATGATATTTCTCATAGAGTGCTAAATCTTTGTACAAAAAGTGCATCAAACACCGCTATTTCATGTGTACATAGAATTTTATACTTAAAAAACACTGATTTTTAACCCAGGCGCTCTATTTTTAATGTTTTTAGATCTTCAAAAAAGGTGGAAAAAGTCGGAAAAAGTGGAAAAAAATTTTGGGTCTGGGTTATAATGTCAACCAAATTGCTGGGAAAAAACGGTGGTTATAACTATATCCAAATAAGTTTCGTGCTTCCGTAGTAAATCATTCATTCATTCATTTATTTATTCACTTAATATCACGAAGTGCAGACATACATAGCTTTACACACCGTCTAATTGTTTTTATCAGTTTCATAGACGTTTGCAAAGCGCCTATAAACATTTTTTTTGATATATTTCAAAACATAAGGATTTCCTTGCTACTGAAGTACATACAATTAGTAATAAAGTATTATTTATTTTTCAAAAGACATCACAAACAGGGCTCTTTTCAGAAATTTTTGATGATGTAAGTGCAATTGAAAATTGGTGGTCACTGTTTTAAGCACAGAAACTGTTTTTTCGAATAATGTGTATTGTAAACAATGCAACTCTGCTTTGCTAACCTATATCGAATGCTTCAGCTGAGCGCGTATTTTCAATCATGAATATCGTTAAAAATAAGTTAAGAAATCGCTTATTGTGCCATTCAGTTGATGCTGTGATCACTGTTCGTTATGCCCTTATCTTATGGAATATATCTTTCTAGCTTTAAGCCATTAAAACAGATGTTGTTGCGCTTTACGGATTCTATTTACATGACCAAAAATGTAGCTCCTCCTGATGAAGATCAGGAATCTGTTATTGAATGTTTGAAAGCTGTTATGTTGAATAAAATGTTATACTTTGTGGTGCAGCATTAGTCTTCCATTATTTTTGCATCTGCCTGTGTAATGCAGATATGCTCCATGAGCTTTTTGTGAGAGAATTAATGTTCATTATTTAGCCTTGAGTGTCCTTAGGATTAACAGGCAAGAGATCAGAATAAAATAGTTGGGTGAACCAAGGTAAATTGGCCTGAGCATGCTTGATATGTATGTGTACATACAATTGTAGATCTGCTGTGCAATCTTTCCTGCCAAAATATGAGCCAGGAGAATTTTCAGGAGAATCAAAATATTTTCAGGAGAATTGCAGGAGAATTTTTCCCCAATTTTACCTCTGTGCAGGAGAATCTGAATTTTGGGACCTGGCAACACTGCCTCATTCACTCATTGTCTAGCGCACTTACTGTAGTATGTCCTAGCACTGATTAAATGCCTAAATCAAACTTATTTAGGCGTTTTAGTGCATTAAAAATGGAAGAATTCTAGCCACTCGCCCTCACTGAGCTGATCTGCCGAAGTGACAGTTATTCGTCTTGTTTAGCTTACTGTAGCCCTTAAAAGAATGACTAAAAACCTCTTGAATAAATGAAACAGACTATAGGTAACCTCTACCTAGCTATTTGAAATCGCATACTGACATGCACACTTGGGCGTGGGGGGGGGGGTTTGGGGGGTATGCAGTACTCCCCAGAAATCAAAATACCCCCAGAATTCAATTTTCGAAAATTTTCTTCGTTTTTTTCGAAATTTTTTGATTCCAATGGATAGTGCTTGATGAGAAACGTCGAAAAATGGTGTTTTATCGCCATACCACCATTTTTAAGGCCATTTTTTGACCTTCAAAAAATCTTGCACACCCATTCCCCCCCCCCGAAATTTTCTTGCTGCCCACGTATGCTGACATGGCATTATAATATTTATGCACACATGTACGTACATATGTATTTATGTAAGTACATATGTAGGATTTTGCAATATGTAAGGCAAACCAACGACAATTAGAAATACCTACCATACAATTCAAACTACTTAGGCATAAAAGATAGCATAAACAATCTCTTTCAAACAAAAAATAGCAACTGCGTATAGGTACTGTATATAACAGATAGCATTAGTATCATTCTTCAGGATTTTGATCACAATTTCGCTATGGCTAAGTGTGCGCGCGTGAGTTTACCAACACGAAAGTACGGGGTTCGAAACCCATGGATGTGTAGCTTTTTAAGAATTTTAAATCTTGCAAAAATTGGCCCCTAATGCAGCGTTATCGGCCAATATTGGCCTTTAACGAAAAAATTTGGTGCCAACATTGGCCAATAATCAGTGCCCTCCTTAACACCAACCGAGTGCCGACTGCGCTGCGTTCAAATTTCTAAATCGAAGTTTTCGATAAATATTCTGTTCTATAATAGTTTCTGTATTGAAATTGTTGACAGTCATTGAAAATTTATAAGTTGGGCACTCACGGGAGGAAGCCCTTCTAAAACGTATAAATCAGGCACTGGCGTAGTCAGTGGAAGGGGAGTTTTGAAATGAAGCTATGCAATGACGTAACGCTGATCTGTGGTGATTTGTTGAGAATAAACCCTAAAAATTTGGCGTTTTGCGCTGATCTATTCTAGTTTAGCTATTATTTTGACTTAATGACAAAAACAGCTACAAAGTATTTGTCGCCGTGATAAGTTTATATATTTGCAAACATTTCTAGTAAAAGAAATTAAAAAGTATGCAGAAAATTTGTGCGCTCCCTACAAATTGCGTGTTCAGAAGCTGCTTAGCATACGGAACATGACAGGTCTACAGAAGATTCGCATCTCATGCGTTTTAAGAATTTTTCAGTCAGTCTAATATGAAAGCATCAAAAAATTTCCGCGCTTCGCGCTAGTATATTTTAGCTATTTATCAGCTGAATAAGAATCATGATTTGGACGATTTTATGAAAATTTCAACGTTAAAATTCAATATTTTAGTGCTTAATTTTGCAACATTTTTTGTGCTCTGCCCCGGACCCGGCTGGGGGCGTTTGAGCGGGCCACCCCAGACCCGCCAGCCCCGAAAGAAATTTTCCGTTGCATAACCTAGGCATTGGTGTGGCTGGTTCACATATGTATAAAGATAGCAACGTTATAAGTACATATACAGCAAGTAGTATCCAGTGAAAGCTGCCACCTAATTGGTTTGATTTAGGTCAAGTCGAAAACAAATAAGGCAGTCCTTAGATTTTTTCAGTAGATTCATGTGACTGACCAAAATGTTGGTGTCAGCGTTCTAAATAACCCTAATTAATGGGATGCAACTTGCGTCGCTCGCTCCACTCGTCGCATCCCATTACTCAGGCTCATTTAAACGCTGGCACCAATATTTTAGTCAGTCCATGCTATTAAGCCTAAGCCTAATCAACTGATAATCCAATGCAAAAAATTACAAATACCTTGCAATCTTTATCGAAATTAACCAGCGTTAGTCGATTGGCTATGGTTCTGGACTTCAGAGCAAGGGGGCGGGGGGCGGCCCCATTGGCCCAAAATAGTGAGCAAAATTAAGGATTTTTGAGCGAATTTTGGCGATTTTTGAGTTAAAACGGTTAATTTTTCCGCTCAAGTCATGGTTCCGCCCCCCTTAGGGGTACCGACCGCCTCCTCCCCTTAGGAAAATCCTGGATCCGCCACTGCCTGCATCCAGACATGCACAGCATAGATATTCTGGGGGAGTTGAAATCTTAATGTCCCTTTCTTGGGCCCAAAATGGTAGGTAGGTACACGTCATAAACATCGTATTTTGGTGTTCCCGATGATGTTCTATCTTTCTAGAGCACAAAAACAATGAAAAGTTTCGAAAAAAAGTCGAATTGATTGGTAAATATAGTCAAAACATGAGTAAATGGCGCGAAGCGCCAAAATTTAACACTTTTGAGCAAATACGATTAGATAGCTACAAACGCTTAAAAAGTTTTTACGAATTTTGAGGAAATATTCTGAAACTTTCGAAAAATCACGAATTCTTGGGGGGGGGCTTGAATTTTTCTGGGGGAGGGTGGGGGTTGGAAACCTCCCTCCACCCTGCCCTCAAGGTCATTTATGCTCGTATCTCAATGAATAGGTGGGCTCGTCCACCACCTCCAAAATGAAATTTGAAAATGATTTTCCTTTACTTGCCTTACTTTTTTTAGCAAAACATGACAAAAATTTAATTGTAATCTATGTAGTGCAAGTGCAGAGCATTGCTGATCTGGGGGGCAGCCGATCTAGGGTTGTCTGTCAAGGATTGAGCTTTTATAGGCCAAAATGATCTGAAAAACTGTTATAAATGCTAAAGTAGCATTAAAAATACGTTATTTACACAGTTTCTGGTCAATTTAAAGCACTTTTGATGAAATGTTTCAATTTTCATTTATTCTTAGCTATCAATTTGCCTCATGTGCATGTCTGGTCCCATATGCGCGGTTGAAACAGTCCATTTCCAATCTTTATACCATAAATGCACATGGGGGGTAAGCGAGGTATTACCTCCCAGAAGGATCAGCCGGACAGGTACTGTCTGGCAATTTTGAGCTGATGGAACGTTTTTTGCATCATTTTTGAGGTCAAAAGCAGTAAAAACGATAAAATTTTTCCGGCGCTTCATGCCAGATTAGTACTTTCAAGTACTTTTACTCAAAAGCACTTAAAATTGATAAATTTTTGCATTTTTTCGCGTTGAATGTGATATAATGCAGTCTAATTGGACTAAAAATGCTTTTAAAATGCGATACTACCACAAGAAACGTTTTATAGGCTATTTTGAACATTTTGATCCTTGAAACAGAAAAAAATCGTGAACGTTAACTGTTTTGGATTTTTAGGATTTCACCCTCCATGCCGATCCTGACCTTGTGCACCTATGCTTTATACAACCTAACGCACGTCCTGCATCTACATGTGTCTTCTGTTCTTGTAGGTTCTGCGCAGAAAAAGAAATGTGCGCAAGATGTGAAAATGAAAGAAATTTTTTTGGCGTTGACATAATTTTCGCTTTGAACTTTGACTATTTTTATACTGATTACTTTAAAAAATTAGACTGGGCTCTGCCCGGACCTTGCTAGGGAAGGAAGTGCTTGAGTGCGCCAACCCTTATATACTGCCTCAGTGCTAGAAGAACGGGGAGTCCTTTGGATTCTGTATATAATCAGTACCTGGGCAGCAAAATTTAAGAAAAGTGTGAAGCTCTACTGGTCGAACAACATTTTTTTATTCGTCCTTCGGTCCCCATGTGTAGGTTTTTTAAATTTTTCGGTCGTGCCATAAAAAGTTTTTTATTCATTTCGACGGATTTCTGGCCGGAACCCGTATTCTTCATTCCGACTCTAAAAGTAGCATGTCCTACAGAACAAACTTTTAAATGAAGCATTTTTTCTATTCAGTCTATTGAAGACTGAATTTTTCAATGTTTTATCCATTTGGTGGCGTTCGTTTACAGGGGCGGACTTAGCATTTTCCTTAGGGGAGCGGTACCGCAAATTTTCGAAAACAGTCAAAAATATGTCCAAGATTTGCTGTGACGCGCTAAACAGCGTTTTTGGCGTTTTACATTGTATACTATTGATTAAAATCACTTTTGACGCAATATTTTCCCAAAAAATTTCGAATTTTTCGACAGTCTTGTGGGAAAAAATAATTAAATTTCTTTGGCTTAATCCAAAACCTGGCGCAAAGCGCCAAAAAGAGAAATTATGGTTACTGACGGCCAAAAATCATTGCAAATTACGTATCCATTCTTTATCTCGCCAAATATTTTTGGCCAATAGGAATAGGGGCAGCGCCACCTCAAATCCACCCCTGTTTGTTTCTAATGATCGGTAGTACGTGGCTGGCTTGGCTTTAAATTTTTATGGGGTTCTTCTTGCTTACAAGCTGCTTGAGTCATATCGTAGTTATGCTTTCCATGCTTCCGTATGTTAGCCTAGCCTTAGGTAATTCGAAATAATTTTTTTCGAATAACTTTAAAACTCAAATACTTAAAGATATGAAAGCTTTCCACAACTGGGCTGGTATATAATGTCAACCTTATGCTATAATTCCACTGTACAGTATGTATATCTGATATGTTTAGATCAAGCTCAGAGTCGTATAAAAGTAATTATGAATGTCAAAATTTGTTTGCTTGAACCTTATCCCCATAGCCACTAGATACATTTAGAATTTCAAGATTTCGAATGGGGGCATTTATGTAACAGGGGGATGGGGGGATCCCTCACTCAAAGTCGAACGTCCCCCACATCCCCCAAAGCGAGACAATTTTTGACCCCCCGGTTTTTGGAAAAAAATCGAATTGTTTGGCCGTTTTTGGGCGTTTTTTAATTGTTTTCTGGCCAAAAATTGGCGGTCCTTCAACTCTTACCCCTGAAAATGGCCGGGCGGGACCCCCAGTTTCGAGCCATTACAGGAGGAGGGAGCAGTTGACCATTTTCATGGTTCTACTGAGCGTGCATGATCTTTGAGGGGAGGGGCTAGGTTGGGAAGGGTTATCGTTTTCAACCTCCCGTCCTTTTCAGAAATTTTTTCATCTCTCCCCGAGAATTTGCGATTTTTCAAAACTTTAAGCTTACCGAAAAATTCGCAGAAAAGGTGATTTTTTCAAGCGTTTTGAGCTATCTATTTGCTCAAGTGTGTTTAACTCTTGGCGTTTCGCGCCATAGCTCATTTTTTGATTTTATTCTGCTCATTTTGTTCAAATTTTTTGATTTTTTCAATTTTTTATGTGCCAAAAAACGATGCTTTTGAAGCGTATCCATCATTTTGGCACTTCGAAATTCCTCCTTTGGATCCTCACGCTGTGCATGCTTGGTAATGAGCCTCAATTGTTGGCCTGAAAATGGTTAAAAAGCTTTAAATGACCCAAAAACGCGATTGTTCATCCAAAGAGTAAAAAGTCAGTTTTTTGAAGGTCGGACAACCGACATTGAGTCGACTGAACATACACGTTTTGTTTGTATTAAGCATTTACGTTTTGCGCTTTACACTTAATATGTTTATCGATATTATTCGCCTTACTGGTTGTGCTGTGATCGTTTATTTTGTGATCGGCCTTTTGACGAAGATACGACGTATCGTTTACGTGCATTTTCTAGCCAGACGTTTTGGCGATATAAAGAATTTGCCTGGTTATGGAAAATGGGCCGGTCAGTCTTTGACTTTATGTACAGAGTTGCACAAAAATGTGTACATTAGAATATATTTAATATACAATGCGATATGTGCGCAATAATTTCGACACAATAGGTTGCCTCGATTTTAGGGGTCCTCCAAGGATAACAAAAAAATAAAAGCTTTTAATTTTAAAGTTAAAAAATGGCATGGCACCCATTAAAAAGTTGTGGTAATGGTAAAAGACAGGAAGAATCCGTTATTTATGGTGTCTTTTTTCTAGAATAAATTCGGTTTTGCTTGACTCCAGGGGCGGATTTAAGGGGGTGGGGGTTGCGTCCGCCCCCTCCCCTCCATTGGCCCAAAATAGTGCGCAAAATTAAGGATTTTTGAGCGATTTTTAGCGATTTTCGGGTAAAAATGGCTAGTTTTTCCGCCCAAGTCATGCTTACGCCCCCTACCCCTTAGGGGTAGCGCCCCCACCTTAGGAAAATCCTGGATCCGCCACTGCTTGACTCATTTCTAGCCCTGATATATTATCCATTTTTTGCTAACACAGAAAAGGCTAGGACTTAAGGACATTTATTGGTTAATTTCCATATTGTTTATGTCGAAGGAATTCGAATGTCCCACCAGTATCCGAATTGAGTTTTCGGTATTTTTCCGCGATTTTGTCTCATCAGTCCGCCAGAATTTGGCTGCTCATGTTTGCTGAGGACTAGCGAAGTGAACCGGTCTCTTTGTTAGCCTACTAACTGACCTAATTCTCGAGCATTGTGATCTTTCCTCTTTTTTAAATTATTTTTTGAATAACGAATTTATTTTTGTCAAATAATCGAAAACAAATAACAAAACAACAACAAAAAAATAACAAAAAAAAACAAACAAAAAAACCTCATTTTTAAAGTGGTGACCGGATCGACCGATGGAATCGGCAAGGGATACGCCAAAGAATTGGCCAGACGAAATATGAACGTATTTTTAATCAGTCGCAATCCTGAAAAGCTGCAGGCGACTAAGAAAGAAATCAGTGAGTTTGTCGAGCTTATAATTATATATGTACTTTGTTGCTAAATTATTTTTAAAAAGTTTAAAATTTCTAGGTCAAGTATGATAAAGTGAATAATTGAATAAATCATAGATGCACCCTCGGAGGAGTGAGAGTGAAACTTTGATCCTCGTAGAATAATTCGGTTCCCTATCGAGATTTGTTTATTCGTTTGTTCATTTGTAAATAGGTTTTATTTTTTATTTTTTTAAATAGATAAATAGGTTAGTCGAGCAACTTCTACCAAAAAAAGTTGTTTTAACCAATTTTGACAATAGACGGATAACGAATACGTCAGCTCGACGTTGCGTAATAACAGAAGAAGTATTTGAGTAGAATACACAGGCACGTAGCTGGCCCTCCTATTTGGGGGACAACACCAATTTTGGGAGGTTCAAGCCCAAAAAAGGCCAAAAATAGCACAAAATGACGTTTAAAACGTCCTATTTTTCCGATTTTTTCTGAATTTTTTTGAAGGGGGGGTTCGAATTTCTCCCCTCATTCCCCCAGAGATATGTGCCGGAGAATACAAAATATAACAAGATGCGAATTTCATCATACATAAATCATATTATCATATATTGGCAATATATCGTCAAAAAATGAGATATTGGTAAGCAATAAATCGAATTTTATGCGCATCAAAGTTTCTTCCTAAGCTATTCTGTAAGTGAAACTGGAAAAAATGTTTTGCACCTTCGTTTTCGAAGGCCGTAGAATAGACTTCGCTTTTTGCATTGCTGAGAGAAAGTCTAATTTTTTAGCATGCGTGCATGCGTGGATGACTTTTTCCTAGTCCCCGTCTTTCATATCCTCAATAATTCGTGTTTTGAAGTGTATTCGTCCTTTTTTGTTCCATCGGAGCATTTTTCCTTGCTAAGTACCCACCTTTTTTATTAACAATATTTGAATAAATCATTGAAGTTCAAGAAGAACATGTTTAGACGTATAACAAAGGGGAGGGGATCCCCCAAAGTTGGTCGTTCTCCCATTCCCCAAAGTCAGAACATTTTTGACCCCTTTTCAGATTTTTGAAGTTTTTGGAAAAATCTTGCATTTTTTGGCCATTTCCATGTATTGTTTTTCTATTTAGGGCCAAAAATTGCGGGTGATGTTACCCATTCCCCGTAAGAATGGCCGCAGATCCCCACTCTAAATTTATAGCCATTAAATGTATCAACATGCCATGTTTTTTTCGTTTTTTGGAGTTCTCGGTGGTCCTGCCTGATCCCTACGCCTATACTATGTGGTGAAGCATAGTGTACAGCATGTTTCCTTTGCTTATTCCAACCTACATAATTATTATAAGTTGCATGGCTTTTCATGACACAAAATTTGAAATAAAAACGCTTTTCATTGCTGGGTTCGAACACACGACATGTCGATTTATAATCCGACGTTCTCACCATTAGACCACGATTGCTTGTTTTCCTTTCTGTTTTTAAGAAGGTATAGCATTAAGTTATAAGCTCATACGCTTATGAGCTCCAGTATAGAACACTGCATGCACAGTAGTACGTTTGCATGTTGGTTACTTTTGTTCCGCAAAATATTTGAGATGTTGGCCAATCAAAAAAGGAAGAAAGCCTGTTTTTTGCCCTATGTTACACTTCTGATTCCAAACTTTACACCTCCATAAGTAACTCTATATTGAGTTTTTAAAACGCGATTTGCTGCGATGTGTACCCCTTGAAACGTACTTTATTATTTTTTTATTCAATCTATCCCGGCTTCTGAGCGGAGAAGTTGGTCGGATAAATGTTAGAGCAAACCTGTTTTCTACACCATCCACAAGAGTGTAAAGTTTGAACTCCTGAACCTAACTTCGTATTGAGTGTAAAAAAGTGCTGTTTAGCAGAAAGTAGCCCTTAAGCCGTAGTACATTTCTATTAGAAAAAATTGCTTGCGATAATAGGTGGGCAGCACCAAAATTCTGGTGGGGGGTGAAAAAATTTTCAAAGGTCAAAAAATGGTCTTAAAAGTGGTTGTATGGCAAAAAAACACTATTTTTTGACGTTTCTCACCGAGCACTATCCAATGGTATCAAAAAATCGCTAAAAAAGCAAAAAAAATTTCAAAAATTGAATTCTGGGGGGTATTTTGATTTCTGGGGGGGTGCATACCCCCAAACCCCCATGCCCATGTGTGCTTGCGACTCATAATCGGAGTTGTTGGCAGACATCAAAAAGTCGAAAATGCAACCAAAATCTATCTTTACACCCGCTGATTTTTACACTCTTTTCACTCCCCCTCAAGAACTAATGCGAAATTCAAAAAAGAAAAAATCGGATTTGGAGATTTCTATCCTCTTCAGTTCTTTACTATCACATTGTATGAGGCATTTCAGAGAGTTGTGTGAAAGCTGCAGAAAAAAACTATTAAAATTCGTCATACGTTATAACGTTACGCCAAAACTTTATACGCTCATTACAAACTCGGAATTGAATGTAAACGAGAAATCTCGATCGACTTTTTAAAATATCTTTTAAAAAAAACTGCACCTCCCAGATGTGTTCCGTTATAGCTGTAGGGGTGCACAGGTGTCAGGGGTACTCAAGTATATTATAGGTACGCGCTAACTCAGGCACGTAGCTGTGGGGAATGGGGGCGGGGTCGGACCCCCCCCCCCCAAAATTCGGAAAAAAACAGGAAAATAGGTTTTTTCACACGTTATTTTGTGCTATTTCTGGCTTAGACCCCCCAAAATTGGTGTTGGTCTCTCCCCCGAAATAGGAGGGCCAGCTACGTGCCTGGCGCTAACGCGTTAACTATGATTAGGCTGACCCTAAAAAACTGCAACCGGTTTTTACACGTCATAAAACCGGTTAATACGAACGCTGAATTTCGACACCAGTTATTTAGTTTGTTAAAAAAATGTATGAAAATTTGAATTTGGAAAAATAAGTATTTTGCTGAATAAAATAAAATTATGTGGAAAATAAATAAATAAAAATTTTAAGAACATTTATAAAAATTTTGCCCGGCTGCCAGCGGTTTTTGGGCTACAGCAATTTGTTTACACGCTATCCTAACCTTGTTTATGCGCCAATAGCTGGTTCGGCTTTTAAGTCAATTCGCTCAAATTTTTGATTACATTTTGCAGTTTTTGCCCCGCAATCGATATTACGTAATGAGGAGTTTAAACAATTTGCCACCTAATAATTTTTCTGATATTTTTATGGCAGCAAGCAATTGTCAAAAGTTTACATCATCGATATTAGACAAAGTTACGATGCAGCATCGATGTGTCGGGCTAGCTGAATAAACAAATAATTGAATAAGCAAATAAATAAATAAATAATAAATAAATAAATGAATAAATAAATAAATAAATAAACAAGGAATTAAATAAATAAATGAATAACGAAATAACTAATTGAATAAATTATTGAAGAATAGAATTCATAAATAAAATATACGTAATAAGTTTGTAAACAATTAAAGCAGGGAAAACACTAATTTAATTGTTGAGTTATTCAATTGATGTATACATATTTATTCACCATAATTACAAATTTTTTACAACGCCGAAATCTGAGTAACAATCAAATTTTCGTGATTTTCGTATTATTGTAGTAAGTTTTAAGTGGATGAAGTGAAAAACGTCGAAGTTAAAACGTTGGCGTTCGATTTTGGCGCCGCTGATTTGGCCAAGTATGACGTCATCAAGAACGCTATTAAAGATTTACCCATCGGCGTATTGAGTGCGTGAAAAAATTAGGATCTGTATGCATACTCGTACGTATAAAAGCTCGCGTTCCTGTGGAATTGACCATACATGTAAAAGGGGTATCCCCTCCATAGATGGGCAGCACCAAAATTCTGGGGGATTTAAGATTTTTCAAAGGTAAAAAAATGGCCTTAAAAATGGTGGTATGGCGAAAAAACACAATTTTCAACGTTTCTCATCGAGCGCTATCCATTGGCATCAAAAAATTGCGAAAAAACAAAAAAATTTCAAAAATTGAATTCTGGGTTTTATTTTGGTTCCTCGAGGAGGTGTGCATACCCCCGAAGCCCAACCCCCTTTTTTTGCCCAGGTGTGACCCCCTCCCAAACTTGGTCGTCCCCTATCCTGCTAAGTCGGAAAATTTTTGACCTTCTAACTGAATATGGTAGAAAACTGGCATTTTTTGGCCATTTTTAGGCGCTTTTTAGCCATTTTCGGTCGAAAAATTTGCATGTCAGTTACCCCCCCTTTAAATGACCGCGAAACCCCACCCAAAATTTTTAGTGTATACATGTATAGGCTTCAGTGTTGACCCCCTCACGGAATTGCAGCTAACTCCTCCCCCATAAAATGGCCGCTGATATCCCAGAATTGTCGGTTTTCCAAGAGAATAGAGAAAAATTTCTGGAAATTCCGAAATTTTTTTATGTTTTTATGTTCTGAAAATAACGAGTTTTGTCTGAAACGTCGGAAAACGGTGTTTTTAACGTACCTATGATTTTTATGCCCAAATAGTTACTTTCTAAAGTTTTCTGGGAACTAATTCTCCCAGAATTCCCATCTTGTGCATGCATTGGAGGTCGGGGGTAAGTGGCCTTATATTTTTAACCGGAAAATGCAATAAAACACCTAAAATGGCTTGAAAGCGTAAGGTTTTGCCAAATAAGGTTAGGTGTAAAGATCAGCCTATGCGGGAGGAGATTGGGAACGAATTACTGGGCTGGGTGATCTCTCGCCACTAATTATGTTACCTAACTTAATTTGATTATATTTTAAAATGTGTTACTAAAAATTGCCATTTCCTAATTTTTTAAAATTTCAAAGAATTTTAAAATTTTCCTGATTTTTCGGAATTATCTATATATATTTGTTAAAATTAGATAATTTATTTTAATTGATCTTTTTAATCATTAAATTCTTTGGATTTTATTTGGTTTGAAGTTTTTCTGTTTTTTTTTTACTGATTTTTAAACTCACATATCGGAATTTAATTGTCAAATTAATTATAATTTGTCAAACACGGAATTTTTAACACGCTTTTCATTAGTTTCTAAATTTTTTCTCCTCTTTATTAATTTTTTTAACTTGAATAATTTTGTTACTTGAGTTTAATTCAAAATATTTTAACGAACTCGTATCAAGATCCACAAGGTCAGGGAATTGAGGGCCGAAATCCGGGATTTATATTTTAAAGAGTCGTGTTTATTAGGTAAATTTGGTCAAAATCACTTCAAAATACGGTATGTGCTTGTATTTGGACCGTAATCCATTAGCATTACCAGTGGCGGATCCAGGATCTTCCTAGGGGGGGCGGTACCCCTAAGGGGGGGGCGGAACCCTGACTTGGACGGAAAAATTAGTCGTTTAAACCCGAAAATCGCTAAAAATCACTCAAAAATCCTCAATTTTGCGCACCATTTTGGGCCAATGGGGGCGTCGGCAGCCTCCCCCGCCACCCCTAAATCCGCCCCTGGGCATTACCCATTTTTCTTTTTTTTTACAAGAGTGATACTCTCTGCATGGCTTCTATTTAAAAAATCGCAAAAAAGCTAATATATGTCTTAAAATGCAAATTTTTGCCCAAAACTAGGGGTAGGGGGTAGAAATTTAGGTTTTTTGGGAGCGGAAAGACGACCCATTTCGCGTGAGGATTCCCTTCCACCTTATTTCTTTGTATACCCGCAATAACTTTTATTTTATTTTGCTTTTTTCTAAATTTGGTTTCTATCAGAAACGCACAGCATCGGAATTCTAGGAGATTAAAGCAAGAATCTTTTCTGAAGTAGCTTTATGAGCTCAACCATACGTGGGCAGCAAGAAAATTCTGGGGGGAGTGCAAGATTTTTGAAGGTCAAAAAATGGCCTTAAAAATGGTGGTATGGCGATAAAAACACCATTTTTCGACGTTTCTCATCAAGCACTATCCATTGGCATCAAAAAATTGCGAAAAAAAACGAAAAAAATATTCAAAAATTGAATTCTGGGGGGGTATTTTGGTTTCTGGGGGTGCATACCCCAAACCCCACTCGCCCAGGTGTGAGCTCAACACCACTGTTTTTTTGTTCAAGGTCCGTTTGTGCATGTACAAAGATGGCCCTTGAAATTCTTTGTACATTTTGTACATGCAAATTTTTGTGTACTATAATATGGTACAGTAGCGATTTTAGTGTGGCAAAACAGGGTTTTTCGACCTTGGGTAGTGTATTTCAGCTAATTTCTGGGTTTCTGTCGCCAAAAATTACTAAAACTTGTCTCAAAACGGCGCGAAGCGCCGAAAAATTTGATTATTTTCTATTCCAAATGCAAATTCTGACATTTTAAAGATATATATATAGGCAGGCACGTCTCTTGGGGGTTGTGGAGGGTTCGAACCCCTAAAATTTAGAAAAGTCGGAAAAATAGGACTTTTTGAACGTTATTTTGTGCTATTTTTGGCCTTTTTGGGCTTAGTTCCCCCAAAAATTGAGTAGGACCCCCAAAATAGGACGGCCAGCTACGTGCCTGTATATAGAACGAACAATTACTCATTTCGGCGCGAAGCGCCTAAAATATTTGGGCATTTCACGCATTTTTACAATTTTTGTCTTCCCAACAATCTTTGTACATGTACAAAGACGGTCCTGAAAAGTTTTTGTACATCGGGAAACTCTTTGCCGAATACAAAAAAACCGTGCTCAACACGATGCATATGCGTCAAAAAACACATTTTCTGGCGTTTCTGACAATGCTTTTTCACTTAATGACATTTAAAAATTTAAAATCTCGAAAAATCGAGTATATTGAACGAAAAATAGTCAAAAAAATGAGTATATGGCGCTTAATCGCGAAAATTTGTCACTTTTGAGTCAATAGATCGCTAAAAATGCTCAATACAAAACCTAATCTACGCGAATTTCATAGAAAATAGCTAATTCTGTTAGAGACTTGAAAGCTTTTCCGAAGGGCTGAATCAGGGGCGGATTTAGGGAGGGGCGCGGGGGGGGGGGCCGCCCCTCCCATTGGCCCAAAATAGTGCGCAAAATTAAGCATTTTTGAGCGATTTTTAGTAATTTTTGGGTTAAAACGGCTAATTTTTCCGCCCAAGTCAGGATTCCGCCCCTCCTTAGGGTACCGCCCCCCTAGGAAAATCCTAGATCCGCCACTGGGCTGAATCTACCCCTACAACATCTTTTATCCAGTTTATTGCAAATAATGTTTTGACATCTGTTTGAATAATATTCAATTCTTTTGTCCGCGCAAAAATGGCCTATTATCAATTTTAATATAAAAAATTTCCGTCTGTTTTTTATGCTTCGTCGTTCTTATAAATGCGGACCATTTTTTTACATTTTGCCTGAATAAAGGTTTATAGTCTTTTCTAAGTGATGGTGGTTTAAACTATTTGAAGTTTAATAAAGAAGGTATTAGTTTTTCATATGTTAGGGTTTTAAGTACATTGTGCGATAAAAATTTTGTAATATTCTTCTCAAATCGCAATGTTTCTTCCACGCTTTTCAAATTTTACTCAATCTATTGTACCTACTTTACTTACGCAGGCACGTAGCTGGCCCTCCTATTTTGGGGGGGACAAACACCAATTTTGGGGGTCTAAGCCAAAAATAGCACAAAATAACGTGTAAAAGTCCTATTTTCCCGTTTTTCTGAATTTTCGGGGGTCCGGACCCCCGAAAATGTTGGTTCTATTTAATTATTAAATCTTTATTAAAAGGATCTAGCTCTTTTTTCGTATCAAAATTAGAAGAAACATTGGATTTTTGGATTGAATAAAAATAAACCAACCAACGAGTGTTTTGGTTAAAAGTTGAAAAGAGCCCAAAATTTAAATTATCGATTGAAAATCACTGATGGGCTTTAGCTCTACATTGATAGTCTTTAGCATTTGTCGGCGGCAATAAAGTTCTGGGGTGTGAGATTTTTCCAAAGGTCAGAAAATGGCTGGCCTTAAAAATGGTGGTATGGCAAAAAAACACCAATTTTCAACGTTTCTCATCGAGCACTATTCATTGGCATAAAAAAATTGCAAAAAAAATTTTTCAAAAATTGAATTTGGGGGTTTGGTTTCTGGGAGGGTGCATACACCCAAAACCCCACACGCCTAGGTATGGTCTTTACTCTTATAAGTCGCTTGATTATTCACGCCATTGTTATCATTTATGATTTTGAATATACTTATTTAAATATTTATTTCATTCATCTGCGCGCTACACAATTCAACTTTTATTCTGGATCAGATAAATTTTTCTGGTCCAAATCTGCTGACATTCTCCCTGCACAGTAAGTCGGGAGTAAAATAGCTTGCGACTGGCTGTTAGACACGTCAAAGTTGTATTTATTTTCACCCTTATTTTTCTATAAGCGTTTTTAGTCTCTCTATTGCTTCATTGTTTCAGTAAACAATGTGGGCAGTGGCAACGAATATCCCGAATATTTCTTAAAGCATCCGGACGCCGAAAACGTAAGTGTAAAAGTGCTGAGTGTAAATATGCGGTGTGGAATTTTAATGCAGCACATTTCAGTTTAGTGTTTTAAATTTAAAACATATTCATTTATTCATTTTTGTCACTTATATTTTAAACTGTCAACCATAGGTCGCCATGCACCGAAATTTGGGGGGGGGGGGTGAAAACATTTTAAAAGGTCAAAAAATGGTCTTAAAAGTGGTCGTATGGCGAAAAAAACACCATTTTTCGACGTTTCTCATCGAGCACTATCCAATGGCATCAAAAAATCGCTAAAAAAGCAAAAAATTCAAAATTTGAATTCTGGGAGGTATTTTGATTTCTGGGGGGGAGTATTTCAACTTCCGGGGGTGCATACCACCCAAACCCCCACTCCAATGTGTGCTGTCAACGTGTATATTTTAATAGTTGTATATTATTAATTTTTTATTAATTTTTTATATTTTATCTTTTTCCTTTTCTCAGCAGTTTACACCAGTCATGATCCGAAATTCAAAAATTCACTATCGGCTGATCTGAAACAACTGGCTGTACTTTACACCGTTTATTACTTAAAGGCTACTGATGTAGACTGTGCAGAAATCCAAACTTATTTCCGTATCTTGACCTACAGTAATCCGAGCGTACATTGAATGAGCAAACTTTGGTGGATTACATTTCGAGATTTTTTTCGTGTTTTTTGGAAACTAGCAAGAAATTTACTCTAGTGGAATAAAATCCACGATTTTTTTCGGAAATTTTATACGGCTTTTTGTGTCAGTGCAGGTCAATGCAGTTAAATTGAAAAATTTGCATTAAAATAATGTAAAGCGTTAGGAAATATCGGACGTATAACAGCCGAAAATTTTCAGAAAAAATCGAACATGTGGAATACAAAAATAAAGAGTAAATCAAGTTAATTATTAAAAATTAATAATATTATTAAATACAGAGGAAAGCACTAGAGAGCAAAAGCTGGAGTAGTAATGATATGTACATACGATGAAATGTTGAAGAAAAACGAAAAAAACCAAAGGAAAATAGGTTCAATTTTTCGAATGAAGTTAAGGAATAGGCTTGAAATTTATTTGAAAAAATGACGAGTAAAAAATATGAGCTAATTAAAACATAAATAAGACTATATATAAATAAACGAATTAATGTATTAAAAAATGAATTAATATATAAAAATATTTTAGGAATAATAGTTCGAGAAATTGTTATTCAAATAATAGAAAAACGAGCGAAACGGAAGGAAATTTGAAAACTAAACAAAGCAAGGAAAAAATAAAAAAATAATGTTAAATTATTTATTCAACATTTTAATCAATTTGTACCACAATTGCTGAAAGATTGCCAGAAAACTGGAAATTATTTGAAAAATGTTTTAAAAGTAGGTAATTTAAAAATATAGTATATTCTGAGATTTGATGAAAGGAAATGGCGAAAAAGTGTCAGAAATTCCATTCTGAGGGCATAACAGTTAGGTTTTTTAAATACACTTCTTCAGCGTTTTTAAATTGAACGACAAAGTCAAATTTCCAGGCTTGTATGCACACCTGGGCGTGGGGGGGTTTGGGGGTATGCACCCCCCAGAAACTAAAATACCCCCCAGAAATCAAAATACCCCCCAGAATCCAATTTTTGAAAATTTTTTCGTTTTTTTCGCAATTTTTTGATGCCAATGGATAGTGCTTGATGAGAAACGTCGAAAAATGGTGTTTTTATCGCCATACCACCATTTTTAAGGCCATTTTTCGACCTTCAAAAAAATCTTACACCCCCCCCAGAATTTTCTTGCTGCCCACGTATGCTTGTATGTATAAGAACTTTTTAATAAATTGTTTGCATACACGCGTTTAATTTATAAATCATACGAAACATCATATCAACGGGAATACAAAAAAATAAAAATCCACACGAAATAGCCAAAAACCGATACGACCATACATGATCTTGGGGGAGGGGGTTTCACCCCCGCAGAATCATTTTTCACCCCCGCAAACAATTTTTCACCCCCCCCAGAATTGGCGATGTTTCAAAAGTTTCCTAAACTTACCTGAAAATTGGTAGAAAAAGTGTCTTTTTAAGGGTTGTTGGCTATCTATTTGCTCAAAATCGCCCAATTTTCGGCGCTTCGCGCCATATATTCATGTTTTAAGCGATATATTGGTCAATTTATTCGACTTTTTTGAAAATTTTTTCATGATTTCATGCTCTAGAATGATAGAGGATCGTCAGAAACGCCAAAAAACGATGTTTTTAACGCGTACCGGCCATTTTCGGGCCCAAAAAAGGCACTTTAGGTTTTCACCCCCTCCCCCAGAATTCCCATACTGTGCATGTATGGATACGACGTGTAGTTAGAAATTACAAGTATAAGCCTACTTTTAAGAATTAAAAAATCAGAATTAGATATTAAAAATAATAATTGTAAATTTTGGTCTTCAATGATATCAAAAATATAACCCAATTTTTATTTTTTTAAATAATTCTTCAAAACGCCCAAGTTTCGCCGGACTGAAAATTTAGAAAAGTGGCCCATTTTTTACTGTGCTGAAACTGAATTCGCGAAATACTATATTGCTCAATGGCAGTGGCGGATCCAGGATTTTACTAAGGGGGGGCGGTACCCCTAAGGGGGGCGGAACCCTGACTTGGGCGGAAAAGTTAGCCATCTTAACCCGAAAATCGTTAAAAATCGCTCAAAAATCCTTAATTTTGCGCACTATTTTGGGCCTATGGGGGCGGCCGCCCCACCCACCCCTAAATCCGCCCCTGCTCAATGGGTTACTGTAGGCCGATATGGGCCATTTTTGATATAATATCGTCGAATTGAAAAAAAACACTTGTTTAATACTGCTTTTAAATAATCGGAAATATCAGACAAGTAACAGCTCCAAATTTTTTGGAAGCTGGGTAGTTGGCTATTTTTAGAGGAACTAAGGTGGCTGGCTACACACGTGTGATCTTAGGGGGTTTCGATCCCACAAGCAGATTTTTACCTCCCGCCAAAATATTTTCACCCCTCCCAAAAGATTTGCAATTTTCCGTAGAAAATTTAGGAAATAAATGAAAAAATAAAAAAAATTAAAGATTAAAAAAATTATATGAAATGTCCCGGTTTAAGCATTTTTAGCGATATTTGACTTAAAATCTGTCAATTGCTTTAAATTTTATGAATTTTTGTGGAAATGTTTTGTTTTTACCATCTAGGAAGACAGAGCGTCGTCTAAAACGCCAATAATCAATTTTTAAACGCGTTTTTATCGGTTTTTGAGCCCAAACGGGCACTTTAGGAATCTTTCTGATTTCTTCCACCCCCCCCAGTGGCGGACCCAGGATTTTCCAAAGGGGGGCGAACCATGACTTGAGCGGAAAAAATTAGCCGTTTTAACCCAAAAATCGCTAAAAATCGCTCAAAAATACCTAATTTTGCGCACTAATTTGGGGCAATGGGGGCGGCCCCCGCTTCCCTTAAATCCGCCCCTGCCCCCTTCCGAATTCCCTTGCTGTGCACATCTCGACTTACCTTCAATTTTCGGCCAACAAGTAGTTATTTTAGCCTAAACATGTATGTTGTTACCGAAAATTAGGAGGGGAGGGGGGTAAACATCTGGGGAGATGGGGCAGACGACCGACTTTTGGTACTAATCCCCATTCTCCTCTTACATTTATGAGGTATACGGTAAAAGTTAAGAATTCTGCCTTTAATCGATTTACATTATTTTTAGAGTCATAAATTTTTTTTTAAATCTTTCAAATTTCCGGAAAAGTTTAAAAACGATTGAAAATACGAAGGAATTGAAGAAAATTTGAACATTGTGGACGAATTTGTTTTTTGTGTGTTTTTCTCTTGTCCTTTTTTGTGATATTTTGTAAATTTGGCGAACAAGTTCTGTGGTCCAGATATTAATGGGAGCCCGGTAGGAAATATTTTGATATACACTCAGGGGCATAATCAGCCGGAGGGTGGAGGTTGCCAGGCACGTAGCTGGCCGTCCTATTTTTGAGGGGACCAACATCAATTTTGGAGGACTACGCCCAAAAAGGCCAAAAATAGCACAAAATACGTTTAAAAGTCCTATTTTTCCGATTTCTCTGAATTTTGGGGGGTCCGAACCCCCCCCCCATTCCTCCCAGAAATACGTGCCTGGAGTCGGCCCGGGCCCTCTCCCCGAAATGAGAGAATATCCTATTTCTCCTATGGGTCCCCCCGGAGGAAAAAATTAAAAATTATTGCACTATAGTAAAAGGACAGCCAAAACACATTTTTAGCCTACTTTGAGGTACTAAATTGAAAAATTTGCGGTGCGCGCCGTATTTCTTATTTCATTATATGCTTCTTACCTTAGAAGCCCATATTCTACTCAAAATAGTGAATATGTAAAAAAATTTCTGGCGCTTAGCGCCGTTTTACCGTTTCCTGCATTGGGTTTCAGTCGCGAATTTAACGGGGGCGGCCGCCCCGTTATTGGCCAAAATAATTGGCGAGATAAAGAAGGGATATGTAATTTGCAATGATTTTTGGCCGTCAGTGATCATAATGTTTCAGATTTTTTCGGCGCCTCGCGCCAGATCATTCGTATTAATAAGATTCACGTACTTTTCTAACGATTTGTAATCCATTTTTTGCGCCTAGAATAGGTTTTAAAATAATTTCAAGAGTATAAAGAGCTATTTCAGCATAGATTTTTTCAACTTTCATGCATAATTTTCGACGTTCTTCGTCAAATACAGCAAATGTGATTAAATCAAGCTTTTAAACGTCCTTCCGCCTAATTTCACAAGTTTTTTTTAAGTTTTTTCCGGCGCTTCGCACCGAAAAATGATATAAATAATAAAAGATAAATGATATAAATAATAAATGATATAAATAAATGATATAAATAATAGAAGACGACGTTAGAGCCCAAAAAACGATATTTCGCCAGGTGAAGGACAAATTTTTGGACCCATTTTTACTGTTTTTGGAACAGCTGGGGAACCGTCCCTTCCTTTGTAAAATGCTAGATCCACCACTGTCAGTTTTCTTTGGAAAATCGCAAAATTAAATACAAAGACAATAATTTCGAAATGTTTTAGGAGTCAAGCTTGAACTTGATATTGAGAAACTAATCATACAGATAGATTAAACGGTTGATTTTTTATATCCAAATTTGAAATCGAGGGAAAAAAATCTCAATTTTTTCAAATTTTTACCATGGGGTACATTATAGGTTGCACAAGTTTAGGGTCGGCAGGAGGGTAGGAAGGATCTCAGAAATCCTAAACAGTAAATTTAATAATTACGATTTTTTGTTGTTTAAACGATCAAAATGGTGAAAATAGCCTATGAAACGTTTTTTCATGGTAATATCGCATTTTTATAGCATTTTTAATCCATTTAGCCTGCATTATATCATTTTTAACGCTAAAAAATACAAAAATTGATGGATTTTGAATGATGTTTGAGTAAAAAGTATATACAAGTTTGAGTAAAAAGTATATACAAATACTAATCCGGCGCGAAGCGCCTGAAAAATTCTGATATTTTTACTGCTTTTGACGTCAAAATTGATACGAAAAACGTTCTGTCAGCTGAAAATCGCCGGACAGTACACCTGTCTGGCTGACCCTTCAGTGGGGGGTGGGGGTAATACCCCTCATTCCCACTATGTGCATGTACGGTATAGATCTCATCGAAAAACGCTCAAAAATGTCATTATTTTCCCGTATCTCTTAATGGTCTTCGAGATATTGAAATTCAGAGTTTTCGCCCTCTCCACTTCCCGAAATAAAATCCTGGTCACGCCCCTTGATACTCTTGAAAATATTAAAAATAAATACGCTTGATGTTTCCGAGTTCCGACTATGCTCTATCCAATAAAATTGAAAAAAATCATTTTTTGCAGTCCTTATAGTATTTTTAGATAAAACTTTGGCAACTTCTTAGAAGTGACCATCCTGTCTAATAATTTAGTTAATCTAATAATTGATAATCTAAACTAATAATTGAGAATTGAATAATTGATTGAATATAATTGATAATTGAATTAATTGATTTTTTATATTTTATATTTTTTATGTCTTTTTTAATTTTATTTTTAATTTTTAATTTTTTTATCATAATTTTTATTTTATTTTTTCATTTTTTATATAAATAATTGACTTTTTATGGACGGCGCAAATGCCGAAAATTTTTATTTTCTTCCATGGGAAGATGCAGATTTTCATTATTTTTTCTGCGTTATCTTATTTTATCAAAAATTTGCAGTCCATTGTTGGGGGCACCCACCAACGCTGTGTGCACCCATACCCCAGTGACGATCCCGCGCCCATGTTATATTTTCCACCTTTTTTTTGTATGTTTTTGAATTACTTTAAGTCACTGCATTTCTTTCACTCTCTGCCTTAAAACGTATCATATGTTTCGCCATGTTTCTCGTTTCCTTTTTCTGAACTTTTATTTAAATGATAAAAACGCAAATAAACAGATTAAAATAGAAATACCGATGGAAAAAATGGAAATACTAATAGATTATAACAAATTGTTAAAATGAGATAAATTAAATCATTTAAATCATTAAAAACAAAGTGGAACACAAAAATTTAACGACTTGAATCGCGTTTATATGGTGAATTCTGTACGTATATAAATAAGAAAAGTTAATTCAACAAAGCACAACACAAAAATAGGCAAAAATGAAAAATGCATTAAGTTAATGACATTGTACGATAACGAACAAATTCCTACACAACAAAGTTTTCACTAAAATTTCTTCTAAATTCAATTGTTTGCTCAAGAAGGACAAAAGGTTCCATTTTTCCAAATGGGATAAGACAGTGGCTCGTAAAAAAGTAGAAAATATATTAGAAAATTAATATGGATAAATATGAATGAATTGAAACATAAATTAAAACATAAATTCAAATAAAGCTATATGAAAAGCAGTAGCGTAAAATTTTTTTTTATATAAAAGTGAGGGGAAAAACAGTATAAAATTCGATAACTCGATAAGTATAGTATATTTGATTTAACTTTGCGGTTTTCTTTTAAATTTTCCATCGTACGAATACGGCTACAACAGTGGTTTAAAATTTTGATGCAGTATTGCTGCTTAATAATGACATACGTCTCCATATGACTCGATATAATGTAGAATATCATATTTACCGCACTAGTTTAAACCAATTTTGTAGTCACTTTAAATTTTTACAAAACCTCAAAGCTAAATGAAACATACTATAAAAGAAGGGAGGACTAAAATAAATTATATTGAACTCTTTAACTTTTTATTCAATTTATACCACAAAAACTATTAGTTTGATGAAAAATCTGAAATTATGATTAAAAAGCTCGTTATAATTAAGAAAACAATTTCGAAATAAAATATAGTAGGCGTCAGATTGGGCGAAATAGCAAAAAAGGCTGAAATTTCTGTGAGTCTGAACCCCCAAACTCGTCCGCACGCCCGTTTATGCTCATCAGCTATTGTCGCAGTTATGTACTGTACTCGTTTTGTGATTTTTTGAAATAAACTTCAAGCTTTTCGTTAAATTAAACAGCGAAGTCTAATTTTGAAGTCAAAACTAGCCATTCAATAATCTAGCTTGCATAAGCGTATTATATATTGGTCTTAAGAAACGTATTAATGACGGGCTGGTGTACGCGAAAAAAATTGAAGCCAAAAATATGTGGTTAAAAATGGAAGTTTGCATTAAGTTGTAAGGATTTCAAATTCAGAATTAGAATCAAATTAAATATTTTTGAATATTTAAAGTTGTTTTTAAAAATTTTTTTATTAATATTTTTAAATTATTATTGTTATTATTTTTTAATTAATATTTCTAATTAATATTTTTAAAAATTTAAAAATTTAAAAATTTAAAAATCTGTTATGATTATTTTATATGGCTAATTTTCGTCCCTTACGTCAATTTTTTGGCAAATATTTGCAGTTTTAGGTCGTTTTGTAGTGCATTTTTGCTGTTTCGAGGACAAAAACTGAATTCATGCAATTTAAAACATAAATTTAAATCAATTTCAATTCACGAAATAGAAATGTTGAAAACATTCAAAAAATTCGACAGGTTTGAAAAGTCTCAAAACTCCAAAATTAATTTAGTCGAATCGTCCAATTTTTGACAAATGCCAAATAAATGTATACCTACAATGAGCTTGAGGAATAAGCATAATGATTTTCATTGGAAATAGAAAAGAAGACTAGTACGTACTACCATACCTGGGCGTGGAGGGCTTTCGAGGGGGTATGCACCACACGTGGGCGTCGGGGGGTGGGGGTATGCACCCCACCCAGAAGTTGAAATACCCCCACCCCCAGAAATCAAAATACCCCCCCCAGAATTCAAGTTTTGAAAATTTTTCTGCTTTTATAGCGATTTTTGATGCCATTGGATAGTGCTCCATGAGAAACGTCGAAAAATGGTGTTTTTTTCGCCATACGACTACTTTTAGGACCATTTTTTGACATTTAAAAATTTTTTCAGCCCCCCCCCAGAATTTCGGTGCTGCCCACCTATGATATGCGCCTCCCAGAAACTAGAATACCCCCTCGGAAACCAAAATACCCCCAGAATTCAATTTTGGAAAATTTTTTGTTTTTTGCGCAATTTTTTGATGCTAATGGATAGTGCTCGATAAGAAACGTTAAAATATGGTGTTTTTGCGCCATACCACCATTTTTAAGGCCATTTTTTGACCTTTGAAAGAAATCTTGCACCCTCCCCTAGAACTTTGGTGCCGCCCACCTATTGTACGTACTCGTTCTTAAGTAGTTTATGGTCTAGAAACCTCATGAAATAGCTTTTTTGACCAAAATTTAGGAGTTGACGGACCGACCGGTGCGCCAAATTTCCGCTCACATATCCAAAAGCCAGCCATATTTCTTTATGGAAATCATTTAGAAAATGATTAATTACTGACGAAAAGATATAATATTGACAAAAAAGCTTCGCTCATTTTTCTAGTAGGAGGTACATTGAAAGTAGAACCATGATAATGTACATGTAATACTCAAAATGTTGGGAGGATGACGTTCTTTTTGACCTAGAAATGCAAATTCATTAAAAGGGGTTAATCAGCTTTTTGAACTCATGTCTTGTGTGTATCCGTTATACACCCCGTTATATGTATGCCTGAAAATTCCGAAAAGTTGTCAAAATTCGAGGAAAAGTAAAAAATATATTATTTCATTATTTTTTCTTTTTTTTATCCTTCTTACCATTTTTTATGCATTTTCCCATTTTTTTAGTATTGGTACAGAATGCTAAAGATCAATTGCGAGTCTGTCACCGAAGTTAGTAAATGTGTAATGATCTTGACGTCATTTTCGTATGTTTCGTTTTTCTACGTAAATATCATTGGATCACATACTATGCAGTACACGTGCAATGGTAAAAATAGAAAAAATACAACTAAATGTGAAATATATATGAAACAAAAACACGAAAGTCAGAGTAGTTTTTTCTCTGCCCGTTTAGTATTTTCCCACCTTATTGTCTTTGTGGAGAGTTTTTTAGCAAATAAAATTTTCAAATTTTTTTTCAAATTATATAAATAAATTTTGACTCATAAATAATTATATAATTTTGTTTGAATTTTTCAATTTTTAACACAATGTAAAAATTAACTTTTTTTCAAATTAAATAAATATTGACTCATAATAAATAATTATATAATTACATTAAAAATTTTTCCATTTTTGTAACACTATGTAAAAAAATTTTTATTGTTATATATACACCGACTGATTTTCTACCTTTCAGTGGGGAATCAGATATTTCACGCGTACGGGCCTATATAAGTTTGGGAGTAGCGCGACAACTGGCTTTCTAAATTTTGTTTAAAATTGGAAAAATTATGAATATTTGTTCTCAAAACTTTAGCCGAATTTTTGATGTTTTGCACCTCTCGCAAGAGGCTATATGACGTGACCACACGTGAGGGTTAGGGTCTGGGGGATATGCACCCCCCAGAAGTCGGAATACCCCAGAAATCAAAATATTCCCCAGAATTCAATTTTCGAAATTTTTTGCTTTTTCAGCGATTTTTTGATGCCATTGGATAGTGCTCGATGAGAAACGTCGAAAAATTGTGTTTTTCGCTATGCGACCACTTTTAAGACCATTTTTTGACCTTTTGGAAATTTTTTCACCACCCTCACTACCCCCCACAATTTGCTGCCCACCTGTGGACGTGACTCCTTATTTGGTGGGTGAAGTCCTTCCACTTTCACTTCATATTGTTCATAATAATCGATATAAATTTTGCTACGATGAATTACTTGGAAAAACTAGATTAATGTTATCAGAAATTGCCGGATAATTATTTACTGGAAAAGAAGTTGTGTAAATCATAGAGTATTCCCCTTGGAGGTGCAGCTCTTAATCGACGCGCTGTTAAAAGCTAATGATTGGCAGGAGTCTAGCCAATCGACTATTTGGAGTAAAATTTAAATGACCTGAATTTCAAATAATCGTTCCCTTCGGCTGCACTTTCTTCGAGAAAATGCTGTAATATATAGTTTGAGCGCTACAAAATGAACTTACCGGTATAATACTGAATTACCCTTTCGGAATTCCGTATTGCAATCATACATCTTAACCTTCACATCATACACGTAACGGCCATACATGATATTTTTCGTAGATTTTCCGAAAGTTTTCAAAATCTCTAGAAAAGCTGCTCTTTCAAGCGTTTTTAGCTGGGTATATATTTACCCAGAAGTGTCTAATTTTTGAAGATTTGCGCCATATACTCTTTATTTGTACTTGGTGCAATTCAAATTTTTTTATTTTTTCGAAATTTTTCCATTTTTATACTCCAAAACAGCATCGTCAGCAACGCTGCGAAACGATTTTTTGACGCGTATACGCCATTTTTTGAACTCAAAAAGGGCGCTTTTAAATATTAACCCCCCCTTCAAGTTTCCATCTTTACATGGCTGCATACCGGCTCAAAATTTTAGGAGGGAGGTAGTAGTCGTGCGGTTTCGGTGGCAAATAATGACTTTGAATTTTTGACCAGAAGTCACAAAAAATTGTTTAGGAAACGCAAATTTTTGCCAAAAATTTCTTTTACATAATGAGTGTAAAAACTTTGTTATTTTGGTCATTTTTTGAGATGGAATAATTACAAAAATCGAATATAAATACATAAGAAGGCTAAATGAAAAAACAGCATTTTTGTTTCAAGAATTTTGACGGAAAAAACAAAAAAACGTGGATTAAATCGTCGTTTGGATTTGGTAGATTCCTTAAACTCTTTGGTATTTTAATGCGTCATATGCTTATTTATTGGTCTCGGCACGTCATATATGTCAGCCTGTGTTATTTCTTGGCTTCCTGACGAATACGCTGTTTACACCACTGAAGCGTTCTTTACACTCTTCTTTACACCGACTAAGATGACGTTCATCGTGCTGCCTCAGATGGTTGAAAGGGGCGAGGGGGCCATTATTAACGTCGCGTCCGTCGCTTCATTCTACAGTTCGCCGTTTTATACCGTTTATTCCGCTACCAAGGTGACTATTAACTTTTCATTTCTATTTTTAGCTCAAAATGTAACTTAGCTACATTTTATCTAGGCTTACGTGTCGTCTTTTACACAAGGCCTGATGAAGGAATATAAAAGTTATGATAGACTGTACATTCAGGTGAGTGAGGTGGATAACTTTGAAGTCATCGCTTGCAAAATATAGACGTCCGAATGGGTCAGTGTAAAGTAGGGATTTCTGATGTAAAGCGTGTTATTTTAAGATTGTCGAATTTGCTTATTAATTTAATCCAAAATAATCGGTCATTACATAAAGTGGCTACATTTTAAAGGGATTCGGAAATTTGAGCTTTAGGAAGTTGTGTAATTTATAGTTTGAGCTTACTATCGAACGACTTCGAAATCATCGTTTGTGAAGATAGACGCCTACGTATAATGTTATGGAATGCAAGAAATAGAAATTTCAAGTCGTTTTGTAAAGTAGCGAAAAGACTGTTGTTAATTGCAGCTTGAGCTTGTTAAATTTAGCTAAGAATTATTCATTAAACTCTAGTGTTGTATTTAATTAGTTTTATGACTTTCTGCATTTTCTAATTTATTTGTTTGTTCCTAATTGTGGCTTGTTGATATTCATATAGCTTGCGTCCTTATTTATTAAGATATATTTAAGCTTGTGTATTTTTTCTTTATTGCCATAAGGAATCGATGCGTAATTTGTTTGCCATATTAGCATTTGAGTGTAAACAAGACGGAAACTGCATTGAAGTGGCGCAGAAACTTCTATTCACAATCAATTTTTGCCATTTTATGCTTAAACTTTACAGTTTGAACCAAACGCTTACAATCTTGCTTTCTCTCAGCAGATCGCTTTGTAGTGTATATTGTTTGTAAACAAGCAACGTTAAATTCGCTGTACAATTCAAGCTCAGCATCTTCTAATTTTGGTTTACATTTACACTCAAACTAAAGTTTAAAACGATGCGTGATTATGAGCATAGCTGGACACCATCGAAATTCTGGGCAGGGGGTGCAAGATTTTTTAAAGGTCAAAAAATGGCTTAAAAATGGTGGTATGGCGGAAAAAATACCATTTTTCAACCTTTCTCATCGAGCACGATCCATTGGCATCAAAAAAATTCGGAAAAAACAAAAAGAAATTTCAGAAATTGAATTCTGGGGGTATTTTGGTTTTTAGGGGGATGCAACCACACCTGGGCGTGGGGGGTTTTGGGGGGGGGGGTATGCACCATACGTGGGCAGCAAGAAATTTCTGGGGGGGGGTGCAAGATTTTTTTGAAGGTCAAAAAATGGCCTTAAAAATGGTGGTATGGTGATAAAAACACCATTTTTTGACGTTTCTCATCAAGCACTATCCATTGACATCAAAAAATTGCGAAAAAAGCGAAAAAAATTTTCAAAAATTGAATTCTGGGGGGGTATTTTGGTTTCTGGGGGGGCTGCATACCCCCCCCACGCCCAGGTGTGGTATGCACCCCCCCAGAAATCAAAATACCCCCAGAATTCAATTTTTGAAAGTTTTTTTCCGTTTTTTTCGCAATTTTTTGATGCCAATGGATAGTGCTTGACGAGAACGTCGAAAAATGGCGTTTTATGCCATACCACCATTTTTAAGGCCATTTTTCGACCTTCAAAAAAATCTTGCACTCTCTAGAATTTTCTTGCTGCCCACGCATGGATGCAACCATACGTGGGCAGCAAGAAACTTCTGGGGGTGCAAGATTTTTCAATGGTCAAAAAATGGCCTTAAAAATGGTGGTATGGCGTAAAAAACACTATTTTTCGACGTTTCTCATCAAGCACTATCCATTGGCATCAGGCACGTAGCTGGCTCTCCTATTTTGGGGGGGACCAACAACAATTTTGGGGGGTCCAAGCCAAAAATAGCACAAAATAACGTGTGAAAAGTACTATTTTTCCGGTTTTTTCTGAATTTTGGGGGGTCCGACCCCCAGTTCCCCCACAGCTACGTGCCAATTTGGCATCACAAAATTGCGAAAAATGAAAAATATTGAATTCTGGGGGGGGGGTATTTTGAGTTTCTCAGGGGGGTGCATACCCCCCCCAACCCCTCCCCCCACACTCAGGTGTGGATGCAACCCCCAACCCCATGTCCACGTGTGATAATGAGGCCTTGTCCAATTAAAATAAATATTCTGCAGAATCACCGTTGACAAGACACTGATTACGTTTTACAACTAAATGTCGAACCCATTTTTTTGCCAATGTTTGTGACCGCCTTGTTCTAAAACGCACTTTGCACTATGCGCTCGATCTTCAGCTCTTTTCTCGTAGCATCCCTTTACTTCACGTTTGCTCAGTGGCGAACCTTCATGCCCTACTTTATCAATATAACGACTGCTGCTACAGTAAACTCCAAGTTTTTATTGCTTACATTCATTTCGTACAACATCTGCTTTTACAGTGCGTTTACCCCTATTTCGTTGCTACAAACATGTCCAAGATCAAACAGACGTCTTTTTTCGCTCCTGATCCCAATTATTATGCTAAATGCGCATTGGATACGGTTGGGTTGGAATCGGAAACTACAGGATGCGTGAGCCATTCATTGGTGGTATATTTCCTTTATATTTTCCGTTATTAACATTTTTGGTGTAAACTTTTTTGCATGCTTTTCTGGCTGTTCCTAAAAGTTCGCCATATAGTTGCGTTGTTTTCTAAGTTTTTATCTAAAACTTAGGAAATATTTTGCTCGATGATTTTCAGACAAATTTGTTTAAACAATAGCTGCAGTAAAATTCAGATACTCTATGCTATTCAATGCGGTGTAAACATACGTAATTTAGCTGTCTGACTTTCGACTACATTCATCCAATCGTGTTTGACCTAATAACGAGCAAGATACTCCAGAAAGCTCGTGCAAAGTATCTGAGTCGAAACGCGACAAAGAAGGACGATTGATTTCGTTTCGTGACGCTTTTTTCTGGTCGATTTTTCGCTTTTAAAAAATCGTTGTTTTTCTCACTTTTAGTTGCTTAGATTTGGAACTCTGATTTTGTCCCGTTGTTGGGTTTTACTCAACAATAAAAGCACCTTGTCGAAATTTATTTTATCAGCTCCTATAGTTTGGTTCACGGAACCTTGTGTGTGGATCACCATTCTTGAGTCGATCTGAAGTGATTCCTGAAGCAGTCTAAAGTGAAGCAACATTCATGATGCTTTGCTTCTAGCATAGCAATAGCAATTGATAAGCACAAGAAGTTTTGCTATTTAATTGTATTTCAGAGCCGCTTTTGTAACTGCTCGCTTGATCGCTATATTAGTAAGAAGAGTTTAAAGTAACCTGTCACTGCGGAAGCGTGCTTGAAGAAGCCCTTGTGCAGCTAAAAAAACAAATACAGTTATCATACTTCAAAGGAAATCGGCTATTTGTAATGGAACACACTATAGGAAGCCGAAAGGAGGGAAAATCACACGTGGGCATAGTAATAATTAGTGATGTAAAAGATCCAGATTTTTACCACAGATCCAGATAAAGATCGGGTTCAGATTTTCTGGCAGATCCAGATCCAGATCAGAAAATAACCAGATCCAGATCCAGATCGTTTTGCCAGATCAAAATTTAAAAAGATCCAGATACAGATACAGACCCAGATAAAATTATTTTTTGTGCAACAATTTGTATTTCGAAAAAGGGGCGTAAAGCGCCCGAACCCACATGGATTGGGGGTGTCCGGTGGCGGGACTAATATAACAACCACACCTGGGCGTGAGGGCTTGGGGTATGCACCCCCAGAAAACCAAAATACCCCTCCCCCCAGAAATCAAAATACCCCCAGAATTCAATTTTTGAAAATTTTTTAGTTTTTTTCGCAATTTTTTGATGCCAATGGATAGTGTTTGATAATAAACGTCGAAAAATGGTGTTTTTTTCGCCATACCACCATTTTTAAGACTATTTTTTTGACCTTCAGAAAATCTTTGCACCCCCCAGAATTTTCTTGCTCTGCCCACGTAACAGCCCCCAGAGGGGTCTGGGGCAGAGCCGTAGAAAATTTGAATTTTAGAGCTTTTACATAAAAATAATATTAGTAAAAATTGTCTAAAAAGTAAAAACTCACGAGTTTAGATTTTTACCAATGGGCATGAAATTGAGGCATAAGAATGTAAAAATTATCACAACAGCTTTAATTGACAATTTTATAAACGAAGTGACATTAAATATTCACAGGAACGTGAGATGTCTGGAATGTGGCAACATTGTGGTTAAACAGGAGAAACAAATGCTTCTTCCGATCGCGTGTTAAGAAAGAAAGGGTGTATTATTTCAGAGTTATTATTATTATTATTATTATATTTCACTGTCAAATAACACAAACAATGCATTAACCTAACAACACAAAATGCAATACTATGAAGAAACCAGCTTAATTTCAATTCAACGGAGAAAAACGCTGTTAAAATTCATGAAAAATGACAGATGCACCTACTAAAACTATACATGTACAGCATAGAAATTCTGGGGGGTCAAAGTCAAATTTTTTTCGTACATCAAAAAAGCGATGAAAATGGCCCATGGACACTAAAAACATTGTTTTTAGACGTTTCTCGATGTCGCGCATCGACTGAAACAATTTTTTCAACAAAAATGTTTCGAAAAATTTGAGATTTTCCCATTTTTAGGCAAAAAGTCTCTCAAAGGTCAATTCTGACGACAATTTATGTGAAAAAACAACCTTCAATATATTTTTATCACTTCTGCAGAGCTTCAAAAATTTTTCTGGAAGCAAAAATTGTGGGTGGTCGGCGGCACTTTTTGGCCATTCTGGGGGAGGTCAGCACGGATCTGGGGGTCCAACCCCCCAGCAGACCCCTCCCTCCACCCCCGAGTGCATGGGTGATGTCTCAACAGCCTCACCAGTCCCAACAGCCCCACCGTTTCAACAGCCCCATCAAAAATCCCAAAAGCCCCACCCGTCCCAACAGCCCCACCCGTCCCAACAGCCCACTGTTCCAACAGCCCTACCAATAATCACAACAGCCCCACCAATTCCAACAGCTCCACCAATCCCTACAGCCCCACAAATCCCAACAGCCCCACCAATCCCAACAGCCCCACCAATCCCAACAGCCCCACCAATCCCAACAGCCCCACCGTCCCAGCAGCCGCACCAGTAATCCCAGCAGCCTCAGCATTACTGCAATCGCTATTATAGGATAGAATAAAATCAGGCAATATTAATTTTTTATGACACATATTTTGTTGACTATTTTTTCCGAATTCGTATATTTTATCAAGACCATAAACGAGTTTACATTTTCAGAATAAGTCTACATGAGAAACTGGTAGACCTGCCAGAATTTCAGCTTCAGTATTTGTGCGCAATCCAGGATTTTGCCTCATTCGAGTCATCTCACAAGATTGGATTCCTTCTCATTATGGTCTACTTTACACTGCCAGAAAAAATGAAAAATGTATTAGTGAAAAAGGAAAGATAAGTGATAAAATTAAATGAAAATCAAAACTTTCACGCTGTCTGCTTCAAAATAGCCAGAAAATATGGATTAGCGTAGATTTTACGCTATTTTTAACATTCATACCAGTTTTGAGGTCAATTTTTGGCACAAAACTCCTTCTCCAGACCGGTCGTGCTGTGCATCTATGATTATAACAGTGGGGCAGTTGGAACCAACATTGGCAGCGAACAAATTCTGTGGGTCTGTTGGGTTAAAGTGACCGAGAAATGTGCTAAAAATAAAGTTCTGGGGTCTAACATAATTTAGGAGATTTCCAGAATTTTTGGATTGGGGGGGTTAAACTCTAAACATCCCTTCTCCCATGCTTATGTGACTTAGGACAGTGCGACTTTGGAACGGTAGGACTGCTGAAACGGTGGAACTGCTGGGAATTGCGGGAGCTCTGGGACTGGTGGGGCTGTTGGGATTATTGGTGGGGCTGTTAAGACGGTGGGGCTGTTAGGACGGTGGGGCTGTTGGAACGGTGTGGTGGGTGGGACGGTGGGACTGGCTGTGTGGGATTGGTGTGGTGGTTGGGATCATTAGTGGGGCTGTTGGGATGGTGGGCTGTTGTGAATGGTGGGGCTGTTGGGATTTTTGGTGGGTCTGTTGGGATGGTAGGGCTGTTGTGACAGTGGGGCTGTTGGGACTGGTGGGTCTGTTGGGACACAATCCGTGCATGTAAGGCTACAACTAATTAGATAACCTACCCACAGTAAATCGTAAAACAGAAAGAATACCATCGTGCAAAAATAACTTTCTGATCTGTTTAACCAGATATAACTTGACTAAACAGATCCAGATAAAGATCGGGTTCTGATTTTCTGGCAGATCCATACAGATCAGAAATACCAGATCCAGATCCAGATGATCAGCATCTGGATCTGAATCTGGATAAAAAGATCAGATCCAGATGATCTTTTACATCACTAGTAATAATGCACCCTTAGAAACTGACATAGTATGTACATCTGTTAGGGAGTTTTGACCTACTTTGAACCATACCTGGGCAATCGCTGATGGTTCGCCCCGTCCAACTTCCAGCTAAAAGGGTGGGTGAATCCCCAGACCCTGAAAAGGTGGGTCTGTCCCTGAAAAAGGTGGGTCTGATCAGAAAAAGGTGGGTCGTTCAGCTTAATCATGTAACTACGAGAGCTACACGTTGGGCGAACTAG